>VSDK01021480.1:175785-233777 GCA_009767595.1 Symbiodinium kawagutii
CAGGAATGCGTCTAAATGTGTACTGTGCACATGTATATAAATGTCTAAGGGCATCTGTGTATTCATGCAACTTTATGAATCAACAACCAGACATATCTTAATTACATGTACAATAATTGTACGCTCATGATTGACTCATAATTGCTAATATTCATGGACACATCCTGCACCATCTGCGGCAGTGTGCACAGATTTCTGCAGCTCCCTGAGCGACTTGGTACCGCTCCCTTAAGCCATGACCTTTTAGCGATTGGCGCCTGGGTGGTTCTGCTGGTAGGTGCTGAAGCAATGGAACCTCCGAAGCTGCCTGGGAAAACGCGACGCGCAACACGGGGTGCTTAGGTTGGGCTGGTGGTTCTGTCAGTTCCAAAGCACCAAGATTTGGTCTGGCAAATAAGACCTGTCCATGCACCTTGAAGTTGCTACTCGCTTGGAGTGGGAAACATCCGGCTGAATGGCCGCGAAGTGAACATCTTCGGGGTTGCTTGGATGGACACATGGGATAAACTTACGCAGGATCATGATAGTTTCTTGACATGGACAGGGTGATGATGACAAGGACAAAAAGCATCTATGATGAGGATGGTACAGTAGGAGCATTGACGGCGCGAAATTTGCGCTTGCAAACGCAAACCTCAAATAAATGTGCGCAAATTTTTGCCTGAATTTGTTGTCAACTCATTGCGCAAGCTTCGGCTCATTCATGGGGACTTGCCGTCAACAATTTTGCAGGCCTAGGCCTAGGCAAAATACTTTCAAGAGTCCCTGTCTGTTGGCAGTGCCTTTTTTTTCATATCTTAGCTATTCATTCTGATTGCAGGCTCTGCCAATTACTGGGACCCTGGTTGATCTTCAAAGGTTGGAAGCTCTGGATTGAAGCAGCAATGATTTAAGCGTTTCAGCCGCAAACATTCTCATCAACCACTGATCTCCCAACAAACTAGGAAACACGTGCTTTCCAATTCTGGATCACAACTAACCATCTGTATCAACAAGGGGTTCAGCAACAGAACAAGTGTGCAACATTGTGCAACCATCTCAGCCCATTCCGAAACTCCATTTCTTGAGGATTTATCATGATTCTTCATGATTCTTAAGCATCAGAATCATGATTGCTAGTCCCCTTCATGAGTACTATATGAGTACTCATAGTTTACTCAGCCACTTTCCATTACCCAAAATGATCCCATTGCCACTTTCACCAGCCTCCAGCAGCTCCCAGCAGTCGCCTGGGCCGCCTTCGGCGTCTCTGGGGGCGCTGGCGCCGCTTGCGGCGGCGCGTCTTCCTCCACCATCTCCGCCGGCATGCGCGGAGGAGCCTCGGTGCCGTGGGGTGGAGACCTGTCATTGCTTGGTTGCTGGGCTGGTTGATTAGCTTGGTGGTTGATAAGCTGGCTGGTTGGTCAGCTGGTTGGATGGATGGTTGGTATAGCTTGCGATGCGCAAGAACAAGAATATACATGCGGACTGTGCAATATGAGAATGTAGCGTAATAGATCGTAACACTATAATAAGGCAACGCATAATCATACATTATCCATGGTTTCTGACCGATCTGTGATTGTACTCTGTATACATGCATTCACACACAGGGACCAAGTTTTCGGTTTCCAGTCGTACTGAAGAGTCATCCACGTGCCACGTCAGTGCTGTTGAGCTGGCCCCCTTCACTGAGACTGGCTGAGATAAGTATCACTGGATGTGATTGGTGTCTACGGAAAATCTGCCATGGAAATGGACGGCGTGTGTAAAATCAGGGATTGCAACTGTGCGGTTATAAGATCACTTCTTTCTGACATATTTTCGACCAGGTTGCAGATCTACAGTTGCCCCATCTGTGGTTCTTGTTGGCAACACTTTCCACTTTCTGGGACATCGCTGCACGTCAAATGGGACACCCAAATGAACATGTCAGCAAGAGGGTCAACCAAAAAAACCAACCATCGACACACTGAAGCAAATACAAGCAGCCAGCCATTGAACAGGTTCTCTATCCAACGAGCAAGGGAACCAATGATACGCAAAGTGAATCCGGTCATGCTGTTGTCGTTTCACAAATGATTTGTGAGACCTATCAAAAATGCTCATCAATCACTGACCATCCCGAGCAACAACAATTTGAAACCACAGGACCACTAACGCATTGTATACATGTTGGTGAAGTTTGATTCAAAACAATTTAATGTGACACATTTCTCTAAGTATGGCCTGATGCAAAAGTTGAAACTTGTCCATGATCAATGATCAACCTCATCATCGAGGGAAACACATCCATAAAACCATTGTCCGATCATCATTGACAGCTTGTTCAGGAAACTGATGACACTGATGAAAACAACGACGTTGGCCAAATTTTCAATGTTGTCGATAAAACACTCAAAATTGAGAGAAACAGGAAAGTATTTCTGACTCAGCTAGCCAGCACAGGATCACTCGCTATAGCAAGCAAGAGCTGTGCTCGAACAACATTCCAAACACGGCTACAATTTGGTGATGGCTGGAAGCTATAGTTATCAAGTACGGCAGATGGGCATGATGATAGCAAATAGTTTTGATACATGCAGTGATGGTCATTAATTGAGATAAAAATGGCTGATGATGCTCCAAAAACTGTAGATTATGATGACAATTCAATGATGTTCATGGGTACTCAGTGGTCATGGTCCATGATCAATATTCAGCCATGGTAGTTGGATGCACTTGGATGTGAAAAGATATAATCACCAACAATTGTTGTCTATCGGAGATTACGGCAAACTGGCAAACAAGATTGGGCTGTGAAAGGACCACAAGAGCTGTTAAGGTAAGTCCTCGTAACCAACCAGTAACTTGCACTCCATCACGTCGACAGCCAGATGGTGAGTAATATCATGAAACAACCATCCGCGCATATGAACGGAAACCATGATGGTAAATGGTAAATCCATGTTCATAAACCAACATGAGTTTCTCCGATCCATAGGTGGTGATTTACCAACACATCTCAGGGGGTCAATATGGATCTCCCGTTCACATGATAGGTTTCTCCGGCGATGTCTTAGCGGAGTCGACCGCTCTCCCCAGCCCAGTAGCGAAGCGCTCGTTGGGTCGGAGCTTCTTTTTCTTCGCTTCAACTGAGGTGCAACGGTGATGGGAGGTGGAACCCAACAGGTGATCTGGTTCTCCTGGGACCTGGATCATTGGAGACTGGAGCCAATATTTATAAAGAAATGATGGGATATCTGTGAAATCCAATTGCAAAAAGATGGACATCTTAAGGAGAATGCTAGGATTTCACACATATCCTAGTATCTTATTGTGATATTTAGCACTCAAACCAAATATGATAAATATGTGACAAAACATGAAAATAATCCTGGAGACGTCCTGCAGTTTGATCATATGCAAAACTGTTTGGCCTGGAGTTCTTTTTACCAAAATGGTCAGAACTCATTATCATATAGTTTCACAAAAATACATAAATAAATAAATAAATATATATATATATACACACGTACATTCTCCGCGACAAGTCTTCATCAGGCTTGGTACAATTATCATCCAGCGTCACTGGCCATTGTCAATCATGTTCAAACAGTATAAACATGTTTAAGCATATATATATATGTAAATAAAAAACATATATATATATATGTATGTTATATCATCAAACTATCATCTCAATAATATATGTACAAATATAAATACATATTCGTATATATATATATATAGATCGATCAGCACTAGAATCATCACTCATTGACCAGCTTCGCTTGCTCAACCTGCCATGACGACAAACCCACCTGGGGCGGCGGGTCGCTTCTTCTTGGCTGGGCAGCTGCGCCAAATGGCCTGCGGGATGCTGTGAACTGGGAAGGGCCATGGGTGGATGCACTTGTAAAGGAGGGGATTGATAGTAAATCATTGTATTGTAGTGCTTCATACACAACACGGATTGCTATTCAGTACTATCAATGTTGAGAAATGTTAATATGACATACAAAGGGTAATAATCATTGTCCATTACTACTACTGTTACATCATACTATCATGGACAATGCACCATGGTATCAAAGGCTTAATGAACACCCACCTTATATATAATACCTCTTGGAAGGGCCATCGATATCATTATTCAACCGTTTACCAAGCAAAGGAGCAAAGGAGTGCGATTCATTACAAGGCTTGATAAACGACCATGGTCAATGACAATGATGATATATAGAATTTGTGCGGGATAATGATCACTATGATGCTGAAAGTTGCCAGGCTCATAATGATGAATCATGTCTACTGACGCTTAATATTTGGTCACTCCCGCAGGTTACGAAATTTCACATGTCGGAGACCTAATCGCCATCCCCGTCAGCACTCTGGCCTCCACACAGGTGTCAAGCAGCCAATCATCCCTTAAGTAGCGGAAAAACAACATGTCAACATGTTAACCCACTATCACCCCTCACGAAGCCGTACCATCTCCATGATAGATGTGTTTGTACACTTTGAAGTCAGCTGTTCACAATATGTGGAGGGAGTCGATGTGGGCCACAAAACAATGGAGGAATGTGAGATCCAAAGTCACATGGGACGAACATGATTTACAATATCCAGCATATCCCATGGGTACTGATCCATACCCATATGCTAGATCACTGAACTCCAAGACATCCAAACAGGATCATGTTTCGAACTGGGGCAACATCATTGAGACACCCCAAGGTGGGACTCAAACAGTTCAATTGATGCAAACGTAGAACGAGTTGGACAAAAATCAACAGCATAGACTTGTATGACCCGTGCTGATAAATGGCTACTGCTAAGTATTGTCAGAACTAACTTGTACATACCAGGAACCAATGATCATGTCTCAATACTACCATCTACCCCCCCCGGTTGTCCACTTCCTCATCTAGCAAAGGCCCCCCCAACGCCCCGCCAACCATCATCAACCCTTAATCAAACTGGCTGAACCTGCTTGGGGAGCATCCCCAGCACCAATTGTGCTTGTGATTGTTAGATGCAAAATTGCATGTTCCAACCACAACTCGCCGCGTAACTCCATCAACAAAGCTAAAACCACGCGGTAGTCCAACAAAACATGAATTATGAACAATGACGGCAATAATCATGAATAATCTTGATTGTTGTTAACGATGAAGAAAATAATCGTGGTTATCAATCAACCATCACGCCCAGAAATTGTTAATGGGATTTTTCTACGAAAACCTTAGACCCGCAGGTTTTCCTCTAGATTGACCCATGTTCTTAACCAGCAATTCTGAGTTGGCCAATGGGTATTGCTAGAATTCAAAGGGTGAATCCTACAATTAATGGGTTTTTTAAACCAATGTTCAAAAAAACCAAACCGGTGAATCATCCAACAGCTGGTTCCTCACCCCAAACCCGGCCTCTGGAGATGTCGGTTGCCGCAAACGGACTTCCGAATCGGCGACCGGCAGGAAACCCTGCGCCAGTCCAGGCGATGTCAATGCGCACGACAAGCAACAATGGGTGTAGGAAATTGCGGCATTAATATTTAGATATGAAACTATACATATAAATATATAAATATGTGTCACGAAAAACGTCTAGACATATATATATATATAACTTATTCAATGTTTACGCATGTGAAATACTTAAAAATACATTTCAAAAAATCATTCCACACATGTGAAGTATCTAAATATAGATGTATTTAGCAAAAATAAATGAATGAATGAAAAAATAAATAGATAATTAAACGCATATATACATATGTATATAGTATATATATATAATAACCAAAAATGAATACATATGTAATGTATATATATATATAATATATGTAAACCAAAAATGAATAAATGAAAAAAAACAATATATAAATGAGTAAAAAAAATCAAAAAATATATTAATTTAAAAACACGTATTGAAATGATTCAGGGTGCCCCTCACCTGTTTCAATCTCCTTTTCCACCGCGCAAACTGACAAATTTGCAGGGCACATCATGTCTGAAACAACCCGCAAGTAGGTCATATGCACATATCATGCACACACACATGTATAAAGTATATGTATACATTTTTTGAAAGTGCGGAGTGATGTGGACGTGCCAAGTTCATACAGGATGGTCCGTTTCAAACTGCCATGGGTAGTTTTGAAACAAACCGAAATAACACATTCACTGTTGAATGATTGAGGTGCGATATGGAGTTTCAAAAAAATGATCAATGCCATCGTTGTACTTGTTCCTGCGTACCTACCCCCCAATCAGCCCAATAACAAATGTCTAGGCAAAATTTGATATGACACATTTGCCCCATATATTTGCTTGCTCCAAATTTTACCGCGAAATCAAATGTTGATGCCTTAGGTGGGGTGAGAGGTATTTCATTGCTTTTAAGTTTTTGAGGGCACATGCGTCATGGGCATGACATCTTGCGGTCCAAACTGTACCGAAGTGATTGGTCCAAATCATTGGCGCAACTAAAATCACGGGCGTCAATGTACAACTATGCCTGCTAACCTTCACTAACAAATGTGATTGAATGAGTTCATGCACGTGTGAAAATACATGCGGCTTGCATACACGGAAGATTTGTATGCGTGCACATAGGGTAAATGCGAAAAGAAAGAGAAAATGCTGCAAACAAACACTAAATTGCATATATAAACATGAATGGATGAAACACAATGAAGAAGAAAACAGATAAATAATAGAAGTACATGATCAAATTCCAAAAAAAACATGCAATAAAAACATGAAAATAAAACAAGACATGCAAGAACCATAAATACAGGATAAAAAAATAGCAATAAAAGAGATACAGACATACATGTAAACGCGTGTGAATCAAAATTTGTGCGTGTGTGTGTGTGTATCCATGTGGGGTTGTATAAAAACCCCGTGTCTTTTTCTTATGCGCCAAATCATGTTATCGTTTTTTTCCTTTTATCGTTTTTTCAGGTTTTAGCCTCTCAACATAACCAGCATGTTTGCTTGTCTATTTTGATTGTAGAGGTTGGCACTAGAAACCAATGATAAGGCAAGCAAAGAAATGGGAGTTTGAAAGAAAACGGTTTTTTTTCCATAGATGCCAGGAAATGCTTGGCAATGACAGGTTTTGTTAAGTGTCAGCTTCTCAGCCAATCAATATATCACATGTCAATTTAACCGGAAAAAGGCTGCAGTGCAAAGAAGCCTCCGAGCCAGAAATGGTCAGTTGCCTATTGGAGGAGGATTTTGTTCGATTTGTTATCGTTTTTGTTATCGTTTTGTTATCCTTCAGGACCTCTACGTCTGGTAGGATTTTTCTGGGTGAATCCGACTTCCAGCATCAATGTTTTGTGCCCAAATGGCTCGTCACAGGCAGTCCCAATGCCATCATCTGAGTACATGTGTCTATCTATCCATTTGACATGTATGTATATATTAATTGTTATCGTTTTTTTCCTTTTATCGTTTTTTCGGCTCTCAGCTCCATTTCCCTCTCCTGCGTTTCCGTCAGCCAAAACGGAAAGCACGGGGTTATTATACTGCCCCATGTGTTCTCCTAATTCCTGTCTTCAGTCTGCAGGTGCGTGTCTATATGTGCGCGGCAGTGCGAAGATGCCTCCGTGCATCTGCGCGTCTTTACCAGGCACGGGCACGTGCACGGACAAAAACACCCGTATGTAGAGGCTTTTCACCAAAGCCGTTGGGCCGCAACAAGCGTTTCAACGGGCCATGCTTTCAGCGACGGCAAAAACAACCTTCGATGCCCGGCCTGCCCCTCGGTCAGCATTTAATCATTGAGATGTAATATGCACTTTGTCGCCTGTTGCAACGCGCTGTCTTTCCGTCATCCCTGTCTTCAGTGGCTTTCGTGGTGCTTTCTGCGCGGGCAAAACAGCCGGCAACAAACGGGGTGGAAAAGAACAGGGCGAAAAAGTCCAGCTTGAAGACAGCAACCCATCAGCGCACTTGCCTTTTTTGGCTCTCGGGCCCTGCCTACAACTTGGATTCCTCAGTCGCCCAAAGCGCTGGCTAGATGCAGTATGCGTGACCAACGGCCCTTTTTGGTCATGGTCGCCCGCGTCTCCCAAGGTGCCCGCTAAAGGCCATCAACAGCGCCTTACGTAAAAACGAATACTTCTCTCGGGCAGGAAGCATCTTTACAAAGCGCGTCGATGATTGATGAACCAATAGCTTATAGCAGGGCACCCGGCTTAGGTGTCCTCATGCATTCCCATGTCGCGGCAACAAAGTAAAGGGAAACCGTATGTCGGTGACACTCCATTTCTACGCTGATCCAGGCGGTTTGGGTACGTACACGCAAAAATGCACACTGACATACACACAGCTTCCAACCACTCCAAATATCTGCAACTGTATCTGTGCGAAGGCATGTTTCCAGCAAATATCATCTGTCTTTATTGGGTAGACATGCTGTCATTTGCCTGCATATTACCGCATACGGCACACAAATATCAGCAGCAAGGACAACAATAACAGCGACTGTAGCAACAGTGACAACAACCACCATGACGATCAGAGCGGCAACAGCAAAAACAGAGAAAAAAACAAGTTATGCATTGTGAACTCAATTTGGCTAAGGGTCCATGTTTTTTGTCAGAGCATCGATGTGGCGTGCAGTACGTCCGGTGTTGCTGATGATTGCTGGTTTATCCAACAATTGTAAAACATCTTTGATCATTGTTGATTTAAAATTTGTTTATCAACCAATTGTTGTTTATTATCAAATCAAGTCAAATCAAATCCATCTTCGATCTTTGCTTCATCATTTGATCATTGCTGGTTTATCCAACAATGAAGCAACCATCGACCATTGACTGCGTCAGTAACATCGCTCCACGAATATCAAGCACGACCTGGCCCCCGTGAAATGTAGAGATGACCTACGACTGGATCTGCTTCCCAAAAAAAGTAGCGTGCTACTGACCTCGGTGATATTGGTCTTATCATGGCTACAAGTTCTACCCCAAGCTGGGCATGCAAGTAGGTTGAAGCGTTGTAGAGACATGGGCAGAAATGCCGCTATATATGATGTATGAAAAGACGTGAACGTAATGATACACATCTTAACATAAATTATCTCTTCCCAAACACATCTCCGATGTTTGGGTTCTCGTGTACGGAGCGCGAGGGGAACAGGAGGACCCACATAGAATGATGCGGGCTGTGTTTGTTGGTTTTATTTTTGGGCTCCGCAAACTGTCCTTCCTTCACCATGTTTAGCTGCAAATATATATGAATGTTGATCCTCGTGTGGGCTTATTGTAGCATGACACTTTCACATTGAATACCATATGTGCACGCATCACTAAATTTTAAATACAAGTATAGACATCTGCATACAAACATATGATTATGTGATGTGAACATCACAAAACTGCACAGAATTGGATCTGGATATGTCAGCCTTTGCAAATACGTGAATAGGTACAGTGACTTGCTCATGATTATGTACAAAGACATTCATCTATGTATACGTAAACGTACATTACACACTCATTTATAGGTGTGCATCTAAATACATACCGCAATATGTTCATTAAATATTTTTTCGAAATGACCATGCACGCGTGTATGCATATAAACATATCCATATCATACATTATATATAGCTTTATATATGTATAGCTTTATCTGCTTATATATAAAGCTTCATATATATATATATTTATATATAAAGATCTTTATATATAGATAGCTTTTTATATATAGCTTTATATATATATATATATATATCTTTTGAAATGAATATATATATATATATACATAGCTTTATATATATATAGCTATATATATATAGCTTTTTTTATATATATATATATCTATGTAGCTGTACACATAAAAAAATATAATATATAATTTGTGCCTGCACATGCACATGTGTGCATTTTTTAGGCAGTCTATAGGAACAGCTGGAATTACCATTGCTAAGTCAGCCCAAATCATCCAACCAAACCAATGACCATACCTGGAGTAATGCTTGATAATTCAGGATTCATCATAGGTTCATTTCATAAGTGGTGGTACCCCTAACCATCCTGCCTTAGATGATCATCAATGAATAGGAAAACCAACCAGCTGTAGGGGTTCACGATTTATGGACAAAGCCATAAAAACTAAACATGAAACAAATTCATTCACTCCACATGATCCCAAAGACTCCTGATCACCATGAGCTTTTGGACGCTTCCCCCGGATCCAATTTTGGATTGGAAGGGGATGCCACTCCCCACGGCGCCTGAGCTGCAGCGACCATGGCCGCCTGCGCTGGAACAATGCGACCATGCAGCTGCGTGCAGTTATGATTCAGTGCCACTTCAGTCGGTTATCCACAAACTGGTGCTGGGTTTTGCCCTCTGAAAGATACAACCGACTTCAACCATCCCTGAAATATTGGGGAAAAGAAACAATGCCGAAAACCACTAAGCGGATAGAGCAACGGTGGGAGCTTTTGGACATGCTTTACTCCTGAATTCTCACTCCTTGACCTGTGGTTTGTGCGCTGACCGCCTGCTGTAGCGTTGAATCAGCAGCCTAGCTCCCATTTGGGCAAATTAGGGGCTGGATTCCAACTGTGAATTTGGCCCGGCGCAGTCAACGCTTGTTGTGGCTGATACGTGTTGAAACAACATGCGAGGAGCATTTGCGACACATTGAGCCGGCCCATCTTGGGATAAGAATCGCTAGAATACATCATCTGTGTGCTTTCAAGAAGCAAAGTCACAACAACAACAACAACAACAACAACAACAACAACAACAACAACAACAACGGTAACAATATCAGCACTATCAACATAAAATAATGAGCTATGTATGGAGCTACTTGGGACGCAGTTTTTGTCTCTTCACAATTTTGCACCTCAGAAGCCTTGGCGTTTGCGAAGCGAATAGACACCTGGGTCGGCGATGGGTTTGGGAATGACGCGGCTTAAAGAAATGATAAACATATTATATCACATAATATTATCCGTTGTGTAGCCACAGTACTACAACTGAGTCATGATCATGAATTGGGAAACGCCTACGGGATACACGAATCAACCGTAGGTTTTTGTCCCGTCGAGGCGAGGCATCCAACCAACAGTGGCTTCATGACTGTCCAACCAACAAGTCTCCATCATATATCTTTTGAGGCACAAAATCTACCAGAAATCTGGAATTGGCTCTGGAATTGGCTCTTCATCCTAGTCAGGTGGGATTTGGGGTTGAAAAGCGCCGCAAGGTCTCACTGCCGAGCAGCAATCGGATTGGTTTCACCCGTCGGCACACCTCAATGGCTCAGCAGTGGCTTTTCCAACAGTTGGTAACTGCTAGGATGGAAATCAACTGTAGTCTCTAAATAAGTGTTTGTCAAGTCGTAGGGGTGCCCCCAAATCATCCACTTTAACAACCATTTGTACTATTAAACCAACCATTTTTGGGGTTGCCTTTTTTTGAGACACCACCGGACCACCATATCTCAATCAAACTAAGTCAGAAATGTCCGATGAAGAATGACATGCCGGTATGAACTATCCTGAATTTGGTGCATTGGACCCTCACTGTTAATTCTGCCTGATACATCCTGATACCGGAGCTGTTCTGCCAGTGAAGCCGGCTGAACAACGATCCACAACTGGAACATGGTTTCAGGATTGTTGTCATGGTGACTACACATTCCGAGCGAACCAAATCAAACAATGGTTTGAGTCACTTTCGGGTAAACTAGCAATGAAAATTCAATTATATATTTATATAGCGAGTTTCCCTATTGAAAAAGTAATTTCTAGCTTCCAGCGCAATGTACCATGAGAGTCTCTGCCTTTTGTTGGTTGATTGTCCCCTACACTTGACCAGGATCAACTTGAACCGGTGTTTCAGCAATGAATCACTAGTGTTTCAAACTCATGAACTGGTCCCGTTTTTTTTTGGTCATGTTCATGTGTTACAAGACGTTGCCCAGTCTACACCTACATGGCTGTTTCTCAAAATAGAGGTACCCTTAAATCATCCATTAATAGTCATTTATAGTAATTAACCAACCATTTTTTGGGGTCCCCTATTTTGAGAAACCACCTACATCAAACATTCCACTTAAAACACCAAGCACTACATTGTTTGAAGTTTGAACCCAAGCCGCAGCTTAGGTTGGCGACAGCGGTCCACAACTCGAAAAGTATCGAACCGGCCCATAGCTTGTCCGGTAACACGACTCAAATAGATACCAATAACACCACTTTGGCCAGCATAGTAGCGGCAATTTCCAAGGAAAGGATAAATGTTGCCTCAGCACAGGTATAAGCTACATTCACATCATCACTCATCATTGTCAACTATCATCCATCATTAAACACAATTAACCCCATGATCAACCATCAATTAGCCATCAACCAGCCATGCTCGAACTAGTATTGCTTATGGCTGAAACGGCTCATTAGTGGGCTGTTTGTTGGTTATACACAGCTCATACATGGCTTACGGTTGTTTATGCGCCGCTCGTTGTTGGTTCTACACGGCTTACTGGTTGGTGGTTTCAACCCCTATGAACAATATTAGTCAACCAACCACCGCATCTTGTGACAGCCGATCCCTGGCAGCGGACGGGCCGCTGCGGAGATCGACTGCTAGTCAACCAACCAATCGTTCAGAATTACTAGGGAAAATAAAAAATGTTTGGAACCACCACGGCAACTTGATCTTCAGCGCACCCCCAGCTGCGGTTTGAAACCACCAACCAGTTGTTTAACCACTATTGTTGCTTATTGTCCCCTATTATTAGCCATTATTGCTGGTTATAACCCCATCAGTTGGTTGTTGTGCCCCATCAGTCCATCCACGACTCCAACAGGTCTCCCAGCGGACGTCCAACACGGGACCGAAGCGCCTGAAGACCTTTGGCGATGCCGAGGTCGGGGGCGACATCATCACCCATCAGGGGCATGGAATATGTTGGGTTGTCCATGATGAAAATCCATATGAAACCATAATAAACTAGGTTGTTAGTGGCAATTATATGCAATTATAACATGTCATAAGCGTATGAAATGGTGATGGCAGTTCCTAAGGGATGGTTTGGCAGATTTAGAACAACCATGTTTGGTTAAAAAATTGCCAAGTTGTCCGATGTTGTCCTTGCATGCTGGCCTCAAAAATGGCTGAAAAGTCCACCGATGCGTATACCACGAAAAACGAAAATCGTTGATTACATGGTTGTGGGTCAAAACCCTGTACCCCTGGTTCCCCTATCATTAACCATTAGTTTCCCTATAGTTTGTTGGTTATTAACCACCATTATTGGTTGGTTGATATTGACCCATAGCCACATGTCATCGCATCGTCATCGGTGCATGCGTGGCGATTGGGATGGAAGTAGGATGCCCACAGCTCATTGCAAGCATCATTGACGTGGTCAAGGGCAACAATGAAAGCGTCTATATAGCTTTATAGATCCAAACAAGGGAAATGCCTGAACTTTGCCACTGCACCTCGTAATGATGCTTGACCAATAAATAACCTACTAGTATGGATCATCCATGTTTTAGAAACGCTTTAACAATGGTGAATCAGTGTTGAATGATGGTTATTGACAGTTGACATCGTGAAGACTGGCTAATAAGGGTCATCTTTACAGCTAATGATGGTTGCTAACAGTGAGGAGAATGGCTGATCAGTTGATAATGGACGAGACTGGTTGATTTGATATAGCTTAATCAAGAAGTAAGTGACACTACCCAATAACAATATCGGTGTATCAACAATGATGGTAATTCACGGGTCCGTGGGTGCAAACTGGCTTGTGTAGTAGTGAAACTAGCCTGAGAATAGCCCAAAACAAACACGTTGAAACACACAGTTAACATGCCCCAAAATGGAAAGGAAAACATTTGTGAACATCCCGGAATAGACTAATTATGTTGTTCCTCCTAGCACTGCATAGTCATAGTATTTTCCTCAACCTGTCAATAACACCCCAAATACGCTTGATGAGTGGTCAATTGATTCAATGCTGGTGTCCCTGATTGGAAGTCAAAGAAACTGTATTCTTGAAGACTAAGACGAGTAAGCGGTGCAAATTGAAGAGAAAAGGGGTGGTAATCTGTCACACTGGTTTTCTGGCGATGATCATTCTTGGTTGGTTTTCATAGTCACTCCTTACAACCTACAATAATATTGCATGTTTTGCACATTGACCTGCATACATCATACATCTGTGAAAGCAAACAATTGATGACCAGCTGATTTCCGAATCTTGGATCCTACGAGCGTCAACATCCAACCCACCAGCTATCTCCTGTCTGTCAATCACTCTGGGGTTCTCTTTGATAGACAGGAGATAAGTTGAGTGTAGCTATCCAATCAGCTACACTCTCCAGTTAGCTATCCAATCAGCTATTTCCCAATGTTGGCTTTGTAGCTGGGGTTCTCTTTGAAAGCTCGGAGTCCCAATCCGAAGGAAGCTCAAGAGATGACAACAGCGATTCTCGGGTCATGGAATTTGATACGGGTCACAACCAACCCAAAAGGCTCACAACAACCCCATTGTTTTTATCAAACACATCTGAACCACAAGCTCAACGAAAAAAATATGTAGTAATGATGGTTAAAAATCATAAAACATGTCTATGAACCAACAAATCCAACAATTCCAACAACAGCAACAACAACAAAAAACAAGCAACAACAACCAACAGCCAACAAGAAGCAACCAAACAACCAAATCAAGCACCAACAGCCAACAAGTAACAGCCAACAAGTAACAACCCCAATGACCCAAAGCCAAGTGGCTTCCAAACCTACGAACAAAACCGCCGCTTTCCACGGGACGCTTCGCCTGTTGCAAGGTCACCTTGACTTTGGCCGCCCAGCCGGAGGTGTTGGGATCGCCCAGCACCTGTGCCCAGCCAAGCGTAGCAACGGACCGGGGAAGTCATGATGACTGGTAGTGATACTGGGTTAGTGGTGGTGAAGTAATGGTTCAGTGATAGGTAAGTGATGATTGATGATGTTTGGTATGGTTGGATGATGGTTGGTTGGATGATGGTTGGTGATGGAGATTATACTGGTTAACTAGTTGGTGTTCTTGTTTAGCACCTTTTGTTATTTTCCGCCATGTGTGGGATAGGTGGGGTGGTTGACTAATGTTTTTCAGAGGCTTTGAAACCATCAACTAGTTGATGATGGGTATAGTTGATGGATGGTAAATGATGGTTTATGATTCTTAAAGGTGATTAATGGCTACGTAATTCATGCTTGTTGATGCTTGATGATTACCAAACACCACAAAGCATTTCAACCGTCATTTATCATCAATATTCTCGGCTAAGTACCGTAGCCATCACCAACCAACAACCACGTTGTCGATCATATTGATCACCAACCGTCACCAACCATCACCAACCATCAATCACCAATCAATCATCACCAATCAATCATCACCATTAACCAAGTAGTCATGACTACCACCAACCACTTTTTCATTAACCATACGTTTTCTGGCCACCCTTGCGAGCTCCTTAGCTCCCCCTTTGAAGGGTCATATGGCTATTCCTTGTCTCCAAGCAGCTCCCACCGGCCAACCCACCCGGTAGTCACCAGCCATCACCAGCCGCCCCATGCGCCACCTGCTCCATGTCCGCCACCTCAATGAGGCAATCGCTGCGCGCCGAGTCGCCCCCACGCGCGATGGAGGCCTGGTGCTCAGGGTGCGTTTTAGGGCCGGGCGGTTGGTGGCGGTTGATGGTGGTTGATGGTGGTTCAATGATGGCCCATTCATGGTTAATGATGATGAACCATCATTAATGCATGGATGATGGTTAATGGTTGATGGTTGATGACCAATGGATGATGATGGATGATGATGGATGATGATGGATGATGATGGATGATGATGGATGATGAATAATCACTGATGATATGCAAAATGATGATGAGCCATGATGAAAAATAACCGTGGCTTATTGAGGGTGAAGAACTGCTTATCATGTTTTGAGTGGTGAAGCATCAGGGATAAATAATGGCTCGTGATGACTAATCATGGTTCAGCAACAATGATGATTAATTAATCATGATGCAGCAGCAGAATGTGTTCTTACAAAATTACTTAACGCTGGTTGTCGTCCTCTGATTGGACGATAACCCAATAGCTAATAACTACAATCCTGGTTGTGACTAGGGTAGTCATGGGTAAACATGGGTAAACTATGCTGATTCCAAAGCTACCATGCAGTTTCAAACTGGGATCATTGTCCAAAAAGTGAGCACAATAAACAATTGATGCTACGACACAGGAGAGGTAACAACTCATGGTTGGCCGTGAATGTCTTGCTGTTCATCCAGGATGCCTATGATTTGCTTGTCAAATCATGACATTGCCAAGAAATTCTTCAACAGCAGCTGTTTCATGGACTCAACTTAAAAACAGTTTGGGTAAGTTTTATCTATGGGGTCATCAATCCTTGGGTTGCAATACTAGGATAACTACCATGCAAATGGTCGATATAAGTTGACTCCTGACCACCCAGAACTTACCAGGGCTACTCCGCTAAGATATCATCATCTGCATGGAGCTGTACCGACAAGGCCCGCCGTGGTGCTTCTTTGCGCCAAAAATGCATGTCTGATGTGGATGATTTTAAAAACAATAGAACAACAAACATGATTTTGCATAGATGCACATCTACATATCATTGAATGATTATTCATTCTACATGCCTGAGGTTCATGAACCCAGCTGACCACAACCGTACGGATATATACAAGAGCGGTGATTAAAGCCATCCCAAAACTATAAATTAATCAACCAACCAACAATCCCGAATACAGCTGGAAAAAAAACCTCTTGAACCCGCTATGTAATTAGTAGTTGCTCAACAATATTGTTCGATATGATCCCCTGTATCATTAATCATCAAAGCCACCAACTTTTAGTGAACCATTATCAACCATTGTTGGTGATGATCCGCATTATTAACCACTGGACTATCCCAATCATTTTGCTTGCAAAAGTTGCCAATAACCTACTTTGTGAATCATTAAACACCAAATCATTCAAGCCCATTGGTGGTTTCTCAAAATAGGGGTACCCCCAAAATCATCCTTTATTAGTTATTCATAGTACTAAACCAACATAAACCAACCATTTTTGAGGCTCCCCATTTTGAGAAACAGCCATTAGTGTGTAAGTTCTTGTTGCTTCTTTGCCAATCCTCATCCACCACCGGCTCTCACTTCTTCCGCCTTGGTCACCACTGCCGCAGCTCGGGCTGCGGCCAAGGCAGCAGCTCCTGCCCCACAAAGGATGGATGGAAATCAACGGCTGGACAGGATGACGCAACGTGGCGCAACGTGGGATTACATGGAACCAAATGGTAAATGATAGGGATTGATAGATGGTAAATAATAGTAACAATAATAGTAACAATCATGATAATGATAATAAAAGGATTAGATTGGTAAATCATACGGATTGCTGGGGAGAATCACCTGAAACAGCAACTAGATGGTGGTTTAGCCATAGGGGTACCCCAAGTTATGGATTGCTTGTCACTTTAAATGGCTGTTGCAAAGGATGATTTGGGGGTACCCCTGTTTTGAGAAACCACCGCTTGGGAAAACTTGATCCCTTGCAAAAGCTTTAGTTTTGAGTTGGTAGATGGTAGGTGGACAGGATGGTATACTTGGTCGCTTGCAACAACTCTAATATTTAGTTTAGTTGGTATGGTATATGAGGGTTTCTCAAAATAGGGGAACCCCAAAAATTGTTGAGCTATCAACAAAAGCAACTAATATTGGATAATTTGGAGGTAAGCCCCATTTTAAACCACCATATGGTAAACCCACCGAATCACAAAACACTGAACATCTAAGGAAGTGACTATAAGCCACAGAGTAAATGGGATCCCATATGATGTTCAAGTTGTGGATAAACCCCGGGATCAATGTTTTTTTCAGAATACATGGTTGCCCAATGATGGTTCAGAAGTCACCGAATATTAGTCAAACAACTAATCATCTGCTAATACTATAGGCAAAAAACAAAACATGTTCAAAACCACCAACCAACTGTCATTTTTCACCAACCAAGCGGTGTTGAAATGACATGGTGGGGATCACTCGAAGTAAAGTAATTGAGCATTTTTGCATGTACGAAAACCTGAAAATCACGTGGTACATCTTCCCATGACCACGTGCTTCAGCGCCCGTCCCTCGCCTTTGCGCACACCTTTCGCCGCCATGGGCCCCACCCATCACGATGCGGCCAGGTGCACCCAGGGCAAGCCGCAGGTGTCGGTTGGTTCATGCAGATATGATGTGAAGCTGGGGTTGTTCATATGCAGCTGGGTACCATGGTTAGTCACAAGCACTGGGGGGATGCACATGCAGCCGTAGCGCTAGCTGACCAACTTGGTGGACAGGTACCGGGTCCCCCACTGGCCAACTGGTCCATGACAAGTGCATTATCTTCAACGAAACTGGCGTGCCATAGAACGCACAAGTGCGATGTCTCATCATCAACCCCAAAAGTTTGTACGCTTCTCAATGGAATAACAACCCTGGTGTCAGCTAACATCAAGATGAATCAATGAGGGTTAAGCAGGAAGCACAGAACCCAAATCTAGTTGAGGATGGCTGGGAAACGAAATGCATTTTTTCCGACAAGCTGACGGCTTCATGGTCACGTGGGTTGACTTGAAGCATCATCTCTTGATCCATGAATCGGCGACACGAAAGGCATCATGATACCTTCAAAGTAATGAAACTGAGCCTTAATCAATTTGACTTGGGGGCTTGAAACCAGGAGCGCATCAGTGCTATCATAATCAACTGCAAGAAAAACATGATGTTGTCATAGAGCCTTCTACACATAAGATCGTACACTTACTAGCCAGCAAGATCTTGGCAAGCCACTTTCTTTCAATTTGTGGATTGTCCACTCGGGAACAAGTGACACACTGTGGTTGTGGGGTGAATGAAACCATCCCAAAATTGAACAGGACAGTTGCTCTTCTGGGATGTTCACAGCCATGCTTCAATCATCCGGGATATGTATCACTGGAGTAATACCTTCCGATCTATCAACAGTCTAATCTAAAAGGATGTCTGCGATTGACTGCAGTTGAATCCATATCCTCATGGGGATACATCATCGTTCGGGTGCTGAAGCGGGTTCGCCTACTTCCCCAAATCGAGGGATCCTAACCCAGTGAGGACACCAGGAGCCGACATCCACGGTTCCGGAATGAGCATAGCTTGCTAGTCTCAATAGGCCGACGGAATTTAAGTTGGTTTAGAACCAAGTAAACTGGTTGGTGGTTGTAACCATGGTAGATCAGTGGTGAATTGATGATTTTTACTTGGCGATGATTAGTTTCGCCATCCAAATAATTTCAGTGAATCAACCAACTCTTCCAAATATTGGGAAAAAACAGAACCAGTTACACCATGGTAGTTGGTTGTATACCTGCCATGAAATTGTCATCTTTACTTATCTGCAGGGTACCACTTTGCAGTTCAAGAATTGACAAGTTTTGTTTGAAAGGCTAATTACGTCTCACGATCCACCATCAAGCACTTATTATCTACCTTTCATTCTGAATCATCTTCACTAGATATGTCCATCTTGTTCAACGAAGAGCCACACTTCTCCACTTGTTTAACCAACAATCAACCAGTCTTATCAGATCTTATCAGCTTGTTCAACCAATGAACCATCATTCACCGCACCAAATCATCTCCCGTCAAGTTCACCCTGCAGCGAAGGGCTCAAGGTGTCGATTTTTGGGAGCGAATCAACTGGCAGCTCGCAGCAAATCAGCGTGCCCGACCGGCTTCGGCTCCTCTACCACTGCTAGGGGGACAAGCTGCATCCTGATGGCTTAATGGTGGCTACTAAGCTAGTGAAGAAGCCTTGTTCATGATGGTTAAGGATGGTTCTCTAGCTAGTTAATGATGATGAATGATTGTTGATGATGGTTATTGATGACAGATGATGGTTATTTCTGGGTCGTTATCAGTGGTGATCCAACTTGGCATTGAATTTCTGAACCCCACGTTTGACGCTTCACAAATACCATTCAACAACTAGTCATCCGTACCGACCATAGCTGGCAGTCACACTTGTAAACCAACTGGACCTGCGGGCACTGCGGCACTGCATTCGTGGTTTGCTTGGCCGTGCCAAATGCTTCCTCACAATGTGGCTGTTGAATCAAACCAACTATTGAGCGGTTGATGACTATCTCAGCTGGTGAATCGCCAAGAAGGTGGTTTCGATCATGGCCGAAACAGTGGTCGTTGCAATCCCAATCTCATTGACCAAGCCGTAGGGTGAGTATCGTGTAGATCGATGTACCCAGTTGCCACTCAAAATGGGTAGTATGGGTCAGAAGCAACCATCACAAACAGTGGCAAGGTGAACATTACAATAAAGACTACTGAACTGGTTTGGTCATTTGCTGGTTTCTCAAAAAAGGGGACCCCGAAAAATGTTTGGTTTATTACATAAATGACTATTAATGGATAATTCAGGGGTACCCCTATTTTGATTATTATGAGAAACACCCATTTATGGAATCAGGTCATTGACCCACAGCCATAAGCAACTCATCGTAGATCTTAAATCACCACCAGTTTGACAAGAAAGAGTTGGTGATATATCATCTGGTGGGTGCTTGTAGCCCCCATGAAAAATATGGGTAAATCAATCAACCATCCCAACAACAAGGGAGACAAAAAATGTTTAAAACCACCAAATAATCACCAAATGTAGGGGAACTGATGCACATCTGGATCTCGAATTCAAGCTGGCGATGTGGTTGTTTTGTTGGCCCTAATTTTCTTGACCATCGTCAATGATCACTGGTCGGTGGTTAAACCACCCCTACGAAAAATATTAGTCAACCAACCAATTGTTAATGATTACCAGGGGAAAAAAAAAAAACAAATGTTTAAAACCACCAACCAAATCACCATTGTTCACCATCACCAAACATCGCTGAACCATCATCGAATCATCAAACCATCATGTTTGTGTAAGTCGAAGGCCAAAACACATTAATCGCGCCTGCTTGCAACAGGATTTCGAGACCATAGAGCCATCATAGAACCATCATAGAACCATCATAGAACTCTCACCAAACTATCATAGGACCTTAGGTAGTGAGCTTCAACTAACCATCTTCAACTAAGCCTACTAAGCATCACAAGCCTCAAGTGGTGCTTCCCACAGCGCGGCAGGAGAACTGCGGCCCGGCTCAGCCCTTCTGCGTTTTCTTCTGGAGCTGTTCCAACTCCTTGCCCGCGCAGGGCTTCCCCGGGGCCATGATGCTGCCGGCGATGTGGTGGTTTCTCAAAATAGGAAACCCAAAAAATGGTTATTGGTTTATTACTTACTGTAAATGGCTGATACAGGATGATTTGGGGTACTACTGTAAGTTGCTAATGTTAAGGAAGATCACTGGGGGGTCCCCTATGTTGAGAACCACCCATGTGAGTGTTGCTTTCACAGGACGTATTGCTATGGGTGCTTCACAAAGGCAGAAGGATACCCTGCCAGGTTTCCCTGTCGTGATGGCAGCAACTGGCAAACAACTTGTGGCCCCTGAGTGAGGAAACACGCGCACAATAGTTCTAGTTGATATATGTTGATATATCCTTATTGCTGCTGGTTACACATCATTTATGATGCATAAGAGTGCTGACTGGTGCCAACCATTCTGAGAGATATCATTAACCATCACCGCGCAAACGAAGAGCCATCACGCATATCATATGATACTACACCATTGACCATATTCATGACAAAACCATTGATCACACCCTAAGCCACAAAATGAACCACATGATTTTCCTTGTTTGACCACAAAATGAACCACTACAGGCCGCGAAACGCACGAAACGCTGAGCAACGCACAGCTGGCTGCGATTTTGTCGGGTCCTTCGCCAAAGCTTCAAAGGTGGTGAGGACAATATCTTTTTCAGGCGCCAACGCCTCGCAGCAACTAGTCGAGCCCCGTTGATAACAGGGTTAAGCTACCAGTCTCTGGCTAAGCCAGCGATGAAACAACCCACTTAGCTCTAGTCAAAACAAGCTTAGGAGGGAGCAAACATGAACATAAACACCTTGCATCCTTGGTCTGGTATGCCCTGGTCTCCAAAATATGCAAAAGACCAGGTACCCAAAAAACACGTCAGTGCAGGGTCACGGTTGTTCCGGAGGTTTGTCTATTTCGATGAACTAGTATGTGCTTTTGTGGGGTTGGCCATCATCCTGTTATCATCAGCACGTGCCCCATATGCCCCTACCAACTTAGCACTGCAAGCCAGCACTAAGCATTATCAACGGTGTATACAAATTATACTCAACGTGACTTCCAACCAACATAAATCACAGCAATAGGTTCTAGAAACGATTGAAAGCTGCGAAGTTAGCTTATGCTGATGCAAACTGTGCAGCTCGCCAGGGACGATCATAGCTATGCCTCACTGCTTCCGTGCTGATCATAAAATGGGGTGCTAAAATGCCAAACCATCGTTGGATATGCCCGCTTCCCCACTTTCTTTGTTTTGTTTCGATCTGCATTCTATCAGAAAAAAGTGTCAAAAGGCTTTTTGCAAATGTCCACATCTTTTCATTGATCAAAGAACTGAGCGGCTTTTAAGCATGTTATTTGAGCTGGCCGGGCTATGTCTACCCATTTGCACAATCAACATGTCGGACAAATGCGTATGCAACAAAAAACTTGTCGGCCAAATGGATTTGGCTTCGATCTGCTTGGATACTGCGCCAGGATTAAGTGCTGGGACATGCTGGGACTGAATCCAGGATCAGCTCTCGTACGGAAAAACTGTTGATCATCGAATTGTCACGGATCATGAAACTCGACGAGAATGGGATGCGGCTCCACCAAAAGCATCATATTTTCCCACCAGTCATGGGATCATCTTACCTTTGAGCACCAGTGAAGAGCTCCACGGCTGTTCACAACTGTGAGCTATGTGGTCATCCCATATATGTGGTCAGTTACCCCGCCTAGTCGCCATCGCGGTGAAAGTGGCTACGCCGTAGCTGACCATTCACTGTCTGCAATCATACCATGGATACCAATGGTTATACTCATGGTCACCTATGGTCATATGGATTCCACACTTCTACCTATGGCTCTACCTATGGTTGCGCCGTCATAGCCATGGTTCCCTATATGGATATAGCCTACGCTTACTCTACGGTTCAAACCTCTGGTCATACCAACCACCGCCATGGGATGTTTTACCCTCGCTCCGATTTGTCACGCGAATGTTTTTTGGCCACCAAGGCGAAATCGATGCTTTGAATCTGTTGATTTTGGTGAAACTGAAACTGCTATGCACTCTGTGTGCGACCTGTTCGCTCCGCATTCAATCCTCTAGGCAAAGTCAACAGTACCGCGAGGGATGTCTTTTTGTCAAAGAATCAAGATTTGGATGCCTTTGGTCGAAGTGAAAAGACATTCCTGCAATCAGCAATCTTTAGCATGTGAAAACACTAGGCATCTGGTTATGAATTCGGCTCGTCCAAATTTGCAAGTGCAAACCAAAGACAGTGAAATTGTTTGGTCTGCAATTCGTGTCTAAAACTGGCTGAAACAAGTGATATTGATCAAGGATGAGCATGATGGGCTCCAAAGCCACGCAGTTCAAATGTTCAAGTGACCTGTGATATTGAAACTGGCCGGTTCACTTACACACTTGAACGGTTCTGGGTCTTGGCTGCACGTTCCAGTCTCCATTCAAACTGTTTTGGCTGCGGGGGGGCAAGTTTCCCATACTCTTCATCCTTTGAGACGGGTGCTGGGACTGATCCGGCCAACCTTTCACATCGGAGGCCTGCGGGACTCCTGGAGGCGAGTCAAAGGAAGGGTGCAGGAAGTTCACCAACTTTTGCGTCTCCTCATCATTGCTTGATTGACTCGAACGGCCTGAGGTTGACTCGGCTTCTGGAGGCTTGTTGGGGTCTTCCCAGGCTCGATATTGAGTCACCTCTGGGCCATATGCACCTTGCCACATAGCAGTGGATGGACGACTTTGGAACATGCCAACCGCATCTGCAGGCATTCCGGATACATCTGGCAAACATGGGAGCTTGGCCACAGAGCGGGTAGTTGGCAGCCTGGTCTGCGGACGGACGGTGATGCCTGCGGGTGCGGTGTGTGGAGCTCCCGAGCAGCGCCGCTCAGGAGCTGGGTCAGCCATCGCAGCACTGGCCTCTTGCATCGCAAAGGCCCAAGAGCTGACAATGACCAGGAAGAGCATGAATGCCATAAGGCAAAGCACTGTCCACGACGAAGAGTCCATGGCCTTCAATGTGCTTCCCATCATCTGCATCACCGATGTTGCTGCCTCGTTGAGTGCACTTTGTCCATCAACAAGGCGCAAGGCGTTCCCACCTCGCAAGGCGTTCCCACCTCGCAAGGCGTTCCCACCTCGTAGGAGGGTTGCGGCAGAAGATTCGAAGATCATGTAGTTCACGCACAACACCAACAGACTGAAGCACTTCATGAGAAACAGCAATGCCTGTATCTCTTTCACAGTAGGGGAAGATTTTGTTGTCGTCTCTTCGATATCAGAAAGATCACCCTTCACACCAGGGCGCGTGTTCAGGGGGGTCGTCTTTGCTTGAGCCAAAGTGCGTGATAACGGCCGATCATGAGTGCGCTTTGTCCCTCAACAACGCGCAAGGCGTTCCCACCTCGCAAGGCGTTCCCACCTCGTAGGACGGTTGCGGCAGAAGATTCGAAGATCATGTAGTTCACGCACAACACCAACAGACTGAAGCACTTCATTGGAAAGAGAAATGCCTGTATCTCTTTCACGGTAGGGGAAGATTTTGTTGTCGTCTCTTCGATATCAGAAAGATCACCCTTCACACCAGGGCACGTGTTCAGGGGGGTCGTCTTTGCTTGAGCCAAAGTGCGTGATAACGGCCGATCATGTCACTGCTAGTGGCTGGTTGGTCATGGCTGGTCCAAAATCCCAGAAATGAGCCGATTTGCCCAGGGAATCCTATGGAATCGTATGGAATCGTATGGAATCCCATGGAATTCATGGGAATTCCTGCTAGCCCAGGCCAGCCGTGGGTCAACGCATCCCCTCCGCCGAACCATCTTGAACAGTTGGGGTTGCATTTGTGGTGATCTATCCCCAGTTCAAGATGCACATCGCCCACCACAAATGGTCGGTGTTCTCATGACCTATAAAGCCATAGCCGGCCACCATGGACCGCACTTAAGCACCTATTTCTTGCGGGTCGGTCAGTCTGAAGCTTTCTGTATTTCGCCCTGTCAGACTCCGCCGAATCCCAACCAGCTATGAACTGCGATTCGAAGTCCCACATATTTGAGAAACATCCTGAAGACAAGTTGGGTTCTTCAACTGATATGTTGATATCACCAAAAAAATGGTCAATGAACTCAACATCCAAGAACTATATAACCCATCCATTGCCTGATTCTCTTGCTCGCTTTTGTTCTTCTTATTGTTACTTCTAAGAATTCGTAGCGGTGAATAGTCATCCAACTGTTGGTCATTGCTGGCTTCCGTTCCCCACTGGATACCAGCTTGCGGACCGGCGTTGACCAATAACCAGATTTATCATTAATAGCTATTGTCATCCACCATTAACAACCCATCATGTCGTGTTGTCATCCGTTCATTTGCGGTTGTCATCCATCATTCACAACCCACCATTTACCATGGTCAATTATCATCAACAACCATCAACTAGCCATTGTCAACCGAGCAATCATGGGCACCAGCTGATGGCTCATCATAAGAATTCAGCACTTAACATGAAGAAACCACGAGAATGAACCTATTGGTTGAGTGACTAGTGAACGATTACCTGAATACTTAGTTCAACCAATAGTAAAAGCATAATTAAGTTATTGGTCATAGCCGTCGTTCGATTACTATAATTAACCATGATTATGAACGATGAAACTAAGCACAACAGCCGGGCTTCAAAACCTTGTACCCCCACTTTCCGCTTGAGTCGGTAGCAAACTGTGGGCATGGAACACCCATGGCTATGCTCATAGCCATGGATATGCACCATCCCCATATAAGAATCCATCACCATCAATCAGTGGTTCTTTCACCGCAAAAAGACGTGGCAACCACCCCCAACGTTAGATTTGTCGGTGAAAACCGCCATTTAGCAAGCTAATCACGCAGCTTAATATCATACCGGGCACCGCTAAACACCCACCCGCGCCTTGAAGGCTTTGGAAGCCTGGCGAACGACGGGTGTCATCTGTGAACGATGAAGATATGTGAAGCAACTAGCAACGAAGAGTTGGTTGTTGTTGGTCAGTATCATTTAGTATCTAATAAAGTAACTGATATAGCAACTGATATAGTTGTTTATTCAATATTTAGAAACTGACAAAGCTCTATCAATAACCACAGGTTCTATAGTTAGCTATGACAGATGGTCATTATAAATGACCAATGGTTGTATAGTTGGTTAGTAGCTGAGTCATTAAGTTTAATCACTACTTGAGTCATAGGATGCCTTCTTATAGTTGATTGGAGTTGAGCGGACACGTCATTGGCCTGGCTACTTCCGCTGAACAACGTGGATGACAACCCATAAGTCCTATATCGCTAGTGACTCAAATCGCTCTACACAGCCGTACTGAGGCATTGGGCTGGAAAGAAGCATGGCGCAGCTTTGCAGCGCCAGTCTGCGTTGGCCGTGGGTTTGTCCAACTTCTTCAGAGATTGTAGATAAAAAACAATGGCAAAACTGAGGCAGGATATCATTCGTCATTGTTTAGATGGTGGATTGAGACATGTGCCAAATGCAACAAAAAACCAGATGGAACATTTGGAGATATCCATCTGTTTGGCAACAACCTCAAAGTGTGATCAATCGGCCCCCTGGACACGGGGTGATAGAGAAACTTCGTTGATAGCAGGCGAGCAGCAACGTGGACGAATTTGTTGGATATCTTGCCTTTCAGCTTTTAGAAAGCGGAGCCCCGCTGACTTAGAAATAGATGTTGATTCATCAATGTTCATCAATAGCGTAGGTCAACTTAGCAGGGATGGGTTCGACAGAGTCCAGAGGGACCCAACAGCATTGGAGGACCAACGATACTGGCCGCCCATTGCAGCAAGGATGTGGCTCCGGGTAGCCTTCTTGAGCATTTGGATGAACTCATCGATGAGCTTGTACGCTTTTGTTGCGCTGATGCCATTGTCCTTCGGAGAGGACAGAACTCAAATACCAGGACAATAAATGGTTAACTGATTGATGGTGACAACTGTAATATATATATATATATACATATATGGTTAACATTAATGGTATTATCCAGGACAGTCAATAATGATTGATAATGGTTAGCTGATGTTAGCTTTGACAATACTTGATCAGTGGATCACGGGTTCATAATTGTTGAAGTCATCGTTTAAAAACGGTTTATAGTCGTTGGCAATGGGTGAATAAACGGTTTATAGTCCTTGGCAACGGGTGCAGAAATTGATTGGTTAAGAATGATGATGCCCTGCTGTGAAATGCTTAAACCTGACAGCTACGTACTGCTACCATGGTTGCTGATAGTCCACCTAGGCACTCCTGGTAGCTCCAAGTCGCTCCCCCTTTAAAGAGCCAGCACTGGAAACCCCTGGCAAAGCTCATCGCTCAACCACCAGCAACGCAGCAGTGATTTGGCATGTTATTTTTGCGGGGGATGGTGACCAGAAAGATTGATCATCTGCAACCCAAACAAACAATAAACACACAAAGGCACAATGACTAATGGAAAACAATGACTACACCATTGGAAAGAAGTACTACCAAACATGCATGGACTTCCTTTTCAACCCCAATAAACACACAAAGCATCTTTGCATATTCAACTATATATTATCTGCTGATCTCCTTGTTTGCGCATGTCTACTGTCTCTGCATCTTTGTCCCAAAGGCCATCAATCAGGAGAAACCTTAAACTCATGAGCCAAGGGCACCACGCACCGTAGCTTCGCTGGACAGCCCCCACAGCTGCAGGTCCTCGCAAAGATACCGTCTTTGACCATGGATCATGTAATCCAAGAGCCAGCTATTGGTCGCCTGAACGGCGAAATTGTGATGTGGGGAGGCCAGAATTGCTGAGCAGTTCACGGTCGCCACGGGTCTTGAGGATTTTGTTCTGCTCACTGGGAGATATTGCCATGGATATCTGGTTGGTTGGTGGTTCGTTGCCCCATCCCAAGAATAGTAGTCCGTTTGAAGCCATCACCCCCACGTAAAATACTTGATCAATCACTAAAGGGCCATGATCTAGCTATTCACAATTCGTTGGTCATTCATCAATCATCTTGCAACCAGGAATCACATGTACATGTTACTAATCAACCATAGCCGACTATTGATTTGCAAAACCCCAATCAACCGTAGGACCAGATTCCGTGGTAAGAGATTCAACCAGCCATGCAACACATCTTTTGAACTACTTTTGGATTGCATTCACCCTGTACTGATGCAACGACCAACTAATAATATTGCTATCAGGAAATTCAGTGAGGATCCAAAGGGTGCACTCTTGAACGAAGTGAGACTGAATTCCGGAGCAAGCAGCAAACACAGCCAGAAATACCACGACACGAAGTTCCCCCAAGTTCCCACCCCCCCTTGGGTGTATACCCTCTGGTAATCCAAGATGGCTGGCTGGAAAATTCCACCATATCTTGATAGTTTACCTATTGGAAAGAGCGATTTTTTCCGGCCAAATATCTAAAATTACCAGAGGGTCATAACCAGCTACGGACAGGTTATAACACCTGGTCATCACATGCTTAGTTGCTGCTCATGGCGGTTGATAACTCATTGATAATGGATTTACCCATCCATCACTTAATTAATCACATTATAGCCTATGACCATTACAGTATCAACTGTTATTGATTCACCACCATTCTCAATGGTTTAATCAACTACCAACATGTCTTGTAGTCTGGTGTTACTACTGTAGTCCCTTGAAACTACTGGACGCCGAAACCCAGACAGGCTGCTCCGTCGGAAAGAACGCGCAGTACTGAAGGCGGGGTCTCCAGGCATCGCTCAGGAAAACAGCACCCTGGAAAGTTCCATGAAATTCCACGTCAACATCCACTCGAGTCCGAGAAAAATGTGTGACCGAGAAAGTGATTAGCTTGAGCCATGCTGTGCTTTGCTGTGGATTAACAACATGTTATCTCCTCACATCCAAACGAAGGCTTGCCCTCTGTCCAGCCAGTGGTGTTACATCACCGAAGGGTAACAATCATGATTCACCATTGTCAACCTCATTGACCATCAGGAACCACCATTTTCGACCATCAATATCATGAAGACATCGGTTTAGCCATTGTCAACCTATCAACTGTGCGGGCATTCCTCAAAATAAAGGTACCCCTCCAAATCATCCAGTCATTCTGGAGAGCTGGGGACCTATCCATACTATGAAACTTCATAAGCCAACTATTTTGGTAAGAAAGTTGCCAACTATTAAACCCATCATCTTTTGGGGGATCCCCCAATCTGGCTGTGGGTCAAAACCCTGTACCCCTGCTTCCCTTATTATTAACCATTGTTCCCTGTTATTGTTGGTGGAAATTCCCCCATTAATTGGTTGATTAATATGGGTGTTTCTCAAAATAGGGGTACCCCCAAATCATCCATCAATAGTCATTTATAGTAATAAACCAACTATTTTTGAGGCCCCCTATGGCTTGAAAAACCACCATATTGACCCAGAGCCATCTGAGAAACACAACCAGCTGGTTCACCACGGTGGGCAGGACCACGGCCCACTACGGCCTCGAGCTCTCCATCCGGCGTCGCCGCTCCCGCAGGATTGGCCACCGTATGGATGGCGTTGAGGTCCAAATGCATCACGTTCCTGTTCTCGTCACGTGGCGAGCTGGTGAATCAATGGTGAATGATATGGTGATACGGTCAATGACATGGCTTGTTGGTATAGTGAATGATACAAGTAGGGTTAGTCAATGTTAATGATATCATGGTTTATTGGGATGGTGTATGATATGGTTGTTGATATTCTGTGCAGTTAAAGATGGCTGTTGATATTGGCTTAAAAATGGTTGATCGAAAGGACATGAGCCAAGTGGAGACCATGGCTTCGGGATTTAAAAAAATCAAACCGATGAGACAGGCCATAGCCTGTCGTGATCCAAGCTGCCGGAGAGACAACTGCAGAAAGCTGCACAGGATACTGAAATTGGTACCCCAACCGTTGGATGATTGGACAAGAATCAGTGGTAAATGGTGGGGTGAAATGGTGGTTAAAGAATACTTAATGATGATTCATGTTAACCCTTGGAAACAAATTCCAGAGGTTTGTAGCAGTTAAGTGTGGTTGACAAAGGTTACAGCAAGGGGATGATATCAACAAGAATGGTCACCATAGGTTTATTCATTTGGGGGAAGTATCATTTTAATGGGAAACCAGTAGTCTTCTGGGGAAGACCCCATATCAATCAACCAGGGGTCTATTAATCCAGGGTTGGCAGTACTATTGACTGTTGCTCAAATCACAAACCACTACAGGAACAGTTGGAAAGGCTTCTTGGCAATGACGTGCAAAGACCCTGAAACGAAGTATACTGATTATGATGATGATTTTGATATCCGAGTTCGAACCAAACATCTGAGAAGTTTTTCTGATATCTAAGAACCAACAACCACCAACTGGCTGGTTCCCCTCTTCGAGCCTATTTACTTCGCCAGTATATCGAGCATCGTTGGCCAGTACTCGCCGCAACCATGATTACAAAGCCTCAATCAACCTTAAGCATTAGGCCACCATTACTCAAGCTTAAGTACGATAAATATACCTGAAGCCTTAACCCATCCTCAAACCATCTTTAAACCATCATCAAATCAGCCCTAACGAATCATCAATGATGGTCATCAAGCACCACTTAATCATCAACCTTTCATTAACCATCATTAATCATCATGAACCTTAGTGAACTCAACCATCCATGAATCTTAAGCCTTAAACCATCATCCGCCTCGCACTGCTTCTCCGTCGTCCTGCAGTTCTTACAGAGGTCCACGGGGGATCTGAAGTGGTCGCCCACTCCGCCCAAGGCCGAAAAGGGCGAGCGAGCCTTGTACCTGGCAGTGAATGGTTGATGGTGAAGTAAGGGAAGTTGAGTCAACTAAGCGCCATGATGGTTAATGGATGGTTGATGATCTTTAGTCAACTAAGATCAATCATTAACTATGATGGTTGAAATTGTTTAGAATAATTATATGACTGAGGTTGATGATTGATGATTAACCATTATGAACATAGCAGCTAGTGGTGGTCAATAATGGTTGATGATGGTTCAAAGGCTATAAGATGGTTGATAATGATGGTCAGTAGCGGCTAATGACAGTAATGATGGTTATAAATGGTGAATAGGGGTAGTTGAGTCCACTACTAGTTGATGTTGGCTAAGAATGATTAATGATTCAGTTGCTGATGGTTAAGGTGGTTAGTAACCATGACTTTGGAAATGATGGTTCATCATGGTTAATTGCATTGGTCAATGATGATTTATAATGATTACTAAATCGATAAGAGTTAATTAACAATGGTTGACGATGATGATGATGATGATGATGATGATGATGATGATGATGATCATGGGGGGTGATGATGAAGAATTTGACTAAATTTGTTGTTCTTGTTTAATGATGATAATCATGGTGGAAACTATCCTGGTTGCATGGAACTGTTGCCAATTATAGTGGTTTGCCTGCAAATAAAGAGGTGGGATTAGCCGCACGAAGATCGTTGTCCAGCGGTTACCCGATCAGAATAGCCTCTGGTAGATTAGGCAACCCTGGCAAAGCATAGGTATACAACGTCAATCTACGAAAGAATGATAGGAAAACAATAGGAATACCAGAGTAAGAATAAAAAATCACCATATGTATTCTTACTGGACAACTGATTAACACTAGGGAAACATTAGTTTAAACGAAAATGAAACCGTAGGGTTAACACTAGGGAAACTCTGGAAAATCGTCTATTGGTGGATTTGCCATTGCCAGGTCTACTGGTGGGCAATTGGGCATTTTGCAGTGATATGTTGATCGTTCATAGATGTTCATAGCCATTCCAAGACTCATGACTGCCACTAGACCTGATCAACCAACCGATGGTCAGAGTTCACCAGTAGTTCGGACCGATGTCTTGCCACAGTCACCAGTCACATGGGCGGGCAAAATCTCGACGCCGGGATTGTAACTGTGTGATCTGCTTGCCAAATGATCAGGAACACATGTGGGCATTGGATTAGTTGCCACTTTGTAAATGCATATATTGGCATATTGGATTGCTAAAGCGTAGTCACAACAATCCCAAGAAGAGTCCAATTGTAGCATTCCTAAGGTCAGGGACACTGACAAATTTCAGCAACCAACATGAAAGTAGATATTCCCCGCATCTGCTCACATCCCCAAATGTCCTCATCCCTAGTAGTTTCGTTATACACCCCACCCCGTGACGATCACCCTATAGCTGTTGCTGCGGCTGCATCCCAGGGCACTTGATCGATTGACCAAAATACTCAGGCCCAAACAGCCCGGAATCGCCTTCCTCGGTGCGGCTGCTGAAACAAAAATGTTTGGAACTCATGGCTGTGGTAGATCACAATGATACTGGCTGGGTAAATTGTTGATAATCGAAATATATGATCAATCAATCAATCAATCAATCAATCAATCAATCAATCAATCAATCAATCAATCATCATATGTCGGAAATATGTAATGATTGACAATGATTGCTAAGCAGTGATACATATTGATAAATTTATCACTTCCCAATACATATACATCTGATATGATGGCTGTATGCCGGTCAACAACCAGCAATGCTAGCAAAAAGCCAGCGCAAATGGTTCAATGTATAGGGAATTATTCTATGCAGTGTGCGGCTGCTTGTCATTCTTACTATGTGGGAAAATGGCGGCTTCAAATCCACCGGCTCATGACAATCCTCCATGACCTACTGGCTGCTGGCAGGCACTCTCCCAACGAAAAACATTAGTGATAAATAGCACGGGATCCCCATAGATCCATATTTCATATTAGTGATAGATCACCCTGTCAATAAACCACTCCCAGTTTCACCGTAGATGGCTTGGGATCTACCCCATCAAAATACTTGAGCTTCTTTTCAACTGGATCCCCCACTAGGCTGTTGAAAACATCTCACAGTGAACGAAGCAGGAGCGAACTGAGCTCATCCCATCCGAGGAAACCGGCGCCGGCAAAGGGTTCTCCCCGCTCGTCGATCTTGTGTCTGAAGGACCTTGCCGATTGACACCCAAATCGGGTTTTTGTTGGGCTATGTATGGCGGTGCATCCATGGCTATGGTGCGCACCCAAATGATGATCATTCCCTGGCAAAGGGATGGTGTTTGGAGGTACGGGATAGCCAAATCAGCAATGGATATCGGATACCTTGTGTATGGTGCTTGAGTCTAAAAGTCTTACCATTTATTGACGGTAATATGTTGTGCAACATTCCAACACTCCTGCTGGGCCAAGCATCAACCTATAACCGCAATCATTAGGACAGGTTTATAACAGGAAATCCCATGGCTTCAGCTTCGTGCAATCACATGATGGTCCCCATCTCCAAGAGGGAGCGCATGACCTCTCTAACCAAGCACTACCACCTGAGTGCGTCTTTCAACTCCCATGAAATCATTGCTTTGCAGATCAAGAACCATTGTGTTTAGGAGTGTCTTTTCGAGGTGTTGGCAAAGGATGCTTTGTTCAAGATATTGTTTTCCTCCTAAGTCCTGTTCCTACACCACCCCTGATCAAAAAAACTATCTCCAGAAAGATGGGGCAACAAATTACTTTGTTCTCCAAGAGTTCTTCGTTCGAAACGGCCCTCTCCTTCGGGTTTTTCCTTCAGGCTGCTGTATCCCTGCCTCCCACTGGTGGGCAATTTCGCATCGGTCTCCGCAATCTTCCTGGCACAGGGCAACCAACGAGCAGGCAACGCAGTAGAACCAACCAAGGAGGGCAACCAACCTCCACAAGAAGGAGATCAACCGCACCAGAATTGATGGGAAATCATCAGCGATTTTTATGGTAAGAATCGTCTGGTCGCCGATGGCTTAAGCATATGGCTCTGGGTCAATAGTAACCAACAATAATTGGGGACATTAACCAACCATGTGAGCGGGGAAACAATGGTTAATGATGGGGCAACCAGGGGTACAGGGTTTGGACCCAGAGCCATATGAATATTGTTGCGACAGCATGCTGCTGCTATTGATTCTTCTTGATTACACCAAACTTCTTGACCACCATTTATAGTTGATTAATGTTGATTATCTTGGTTGTTGCCCCCTTGTTGATTCATCCCTGGTCCCTGTTATTGTTGGTTGCAGCGGTATACCACCTCGTCATACTACCCTGCCATGCTGGAAACAGCGTCTGACCTTCGATGTTGGATTGACCAGTTCGCTCTGAAGACCTCAACTTCGTGGCAAGGTGCTGCTATTTGGAACACTTGGGCCAAATATGACAACATATCCAAATGGTGAATCCCAAATCAATCCCACATCAATCCCAATCCCATGTCATTCCCATACTTCCTTGTTGTTACCTGCTATCCTTCGGCCTTTCTCGCAAACAGTTGTGAGGCCCTGCATCATCCACTCTATCGGACCGGTTTCGGTGCACAGGTGCGCCTGGTGGACCCCAAGGTCCAAGCAAACTGCTGGAAGATCTCGAAGAGCTGCATGTTGTACTCCTGGATCTCCTGGTGGAAACCACAAGCTGAGGGACAGGGGCCGAGCTGATGAAGTTGTTGGTGCGGCTGATGGTGGATAATCATGGTTCATCATTGCTGATGGCGGTCAATGATCGTTTGGTTCGTACAGTAGTAGTCAGTGATGGCTGATAGTTTACAACGACCCACCATAACCAACGATCGAACGATAGGGGGATAATCTTGATAACAGGCGGACAATAAGCCAGAATATATAACCAAAGAAATAAAGAATCCAGAATCCATCATGACTGTAGCCGATTTGCAGCAACCCCAACTTTCTCCAGGAGGACACAGTTGAGTCTGATCTTGCTTGGGCTATTGACCAGCCACCGCAGCAAATAATGAGTTATCAAACTTCATCCTGGTTGATCATGACATTCTGCAGCTCATCAACCAAGATCAACCATGGTAAGATTGATCCCTCATTGAGCCTTCAACGACCAGCTGCCATCACCAGCTGGGAACATGGCAATTGAACACGTTTTTGCTGCTTGCTGGTAGTTCCCAGCGCGCTTGGAAACAGAATCATGCCACTACTTAATGCAATGTACAGCTTCATAATGCCTGATCATAAGGATCATATCATCTTGGGTGATAGCATATTGTCTCTTACTGCATCATACTAATCATGTCTGATATCATATTGCAACACATCATACACAATATAGTGGTTGGTGGTTTCAACCCCTAGAACAAATATTAGTCAACCAACCATTTGTCTATGAGTACTAAGGGAAACATGTTTAAAACCACCAACCAGTATAGTTATAATTTACTTACTGTATGATGCAATAACATGTGGTAGCGTGTGATGCTACGATCAAGGTTCGGCCATTTGCAAGAGGTGCGCACGCCCCTGATACTCCCATTCCCCTGATTGGTGTCAGGTCGTTTCCGAAATCATTAAGCGCTTGTCTGCAACTCGCGCCAAATCTCCTGATGGATTCCTACACATTGACGTCATGATAGGCTGTTGCAGGAGAGCCCATGAGTACAATGTACTTGCGATTGAGGGTTTCCGGACGATGGCAATGACCACAATCAGGAAGCGATCTGTTTGTTTATTTCACTGCGTGTCAGGTGGTCTTGACCACCATTGGGAAACATCAAACTAGTGGCTTCTCAAAATAGGGCACCAATCATCCAATAATGAGCGATTTTTGGTAGACCATGTATTTTATGAAGTTTAATGTCAAGAAAACCATCGAAACCCACATTATTGGTACGTTTCTACTGGCCATGGGCAGTTCACTAACCCAAGAGATCGGTGACAAGGCCGGCTGCGCACACCCCGCCCCACCCACCCGGGCGGCCTTTCGTATTCGTGGTGGCAGGGGCGGCAACCTTGGGCATCCCTGGGCGGCAAGGAGACAGGTCCATGACGGCTAATAGCCACCTGACGATGGCTCATAGCTGACCGAGGGTGAATGATAGTTACCCTCCGGTGAACAAACCTGGCAATGGATTTTAACCAGATTTAATAATGAAACCCTCCGTAACCATATTTTAACCAAGGGTGAATGATGGTTAGTAATAGTCATGTAGTGATGGTGAATCCCAAACTAATGATGGTATGATTCAGCCAGTAATGATGGTTAATCACCGACTAATCATGATTGTGGTTGGATGAGTTCATGAGGATCGATGATGATAGATGATTTTTTCTGTCGATGATCACTTGGGATACACCTTTGAAGTAGCGTCCTTAGTAGGGAACTGGCTGCAGAGTGTCAAATGTCAGCACCGGCTCAATTCTACAGCCAAACGGCAGCAACACATGGGAAATGACATGTACCCTGGGTCACACTCACATTCATGTCGAGAACCACCATTTTCAAAAAAAAACCTCTCCAAAAAAATCCGGAGATGGGTGGTTCAACGTGGTTCTCCACATCAAACTCCCAGAGTCGCTGAAAACTAAGCTCTGAGACGTACCGGTGGCTGGACACTGGCTGGGCCCCCTCCCACAGCACCTCGGAAGGAAGATACTTCTTTCTGGGCGGTCGCTTTGGGACGTTTCGCGGCAACCTGTGGCACGGACGAGTGAACATATATATCCATATTTCCATACATGCATAATGTATATACCGTAATTACATAGTGTCATGCAGATGCAGTATACAATGCAATGCAAACAAATACATGTGTATACATGTCGCTCTGGCAAATCATAAATCTTTGTTGGAAACGATACACAAAATGGCGAACGGTGATATGGCGGGGGCACAGCAGTCCCTTGGCAAGTGAACATGTGAAGTCATGGAATGCTCACAACTGGCCCCCAGCCAGTTGAGTGATGAGGGTACCGATGGGCTTAGTTAATCCTTAAGGATGGTATAAGGTTCTGATAATTCGATAGTGGATAAGGATATGATTGTTGACTTACGGTAGATGATGCTAATGATAATACAATCTACAATCAGCTGCTGATAAATAGTTGTATGATTGTTGAAATGGGGATTGATCATAATAGACAGATCAGAATTGCAAATTCTTATAATTGCTGCTTATTGTTGCTCATTAGCCTGTGATCAACTGATCCTGTTGATTATCGCGGACGTCTGCTCAACTGAGATTCTGGTAGCTGAGATTCTGGTAGCAGTGGGAGTGGGTCCCACCCTTGATGAAAATAAGGGAAGCGCACTGTTGGGATCTGTTGGGCAACTGGGTAATTGTTGTTTCAATGGCCATTTTAGACATCCCAATATATTTTCATGGTTAATCAACCATCCCAAATATTGGGCAAAAGCAATTGTGTAACTACCAAGTCGGTACGTGTTGAACAATAACTGGGGTACCTGGCAGTTGTGATGTTTTGCTGCAGCTTCATCTTGTAACTGTCAGGCTCACGAGTTGGAATGCTCAACTAGATCTGTTGATAAATCCATTCGAAACTTAGCAGAATCATCCTGGAAGGTGTTGACCCGTCACCACAGGGGATCGCCATCAGAAGAACTGAGTCGAGCCGCCTGATGCCAAGTATGGCAGCGACTGAGTTCCAGAAACAAAAGCCGCAACTGCTCAGACTAGGCTTTGCACACCCGCGGTATCCCTCTAGTTGGTCCCTAGGCCCTCTGCAAACCTTGGCGCAGGATTCATTACTTGAACCGTTTTTTTGAAACAATTACGCTACCTTTCAAACGGCTGATTTCCCCACTCACATCATGATCACTGGTGGATTTGTCCACAAAAACATCAACAATCCTTCTTTTTGCCTTGAAATCATCATGACGGGTTAGTCTTTCCCAATAACAATAATGATTAATGATTGCTGGTTGGTTTCCCCACTTGAGCATCTTTAGTTTATTTGCTAAAATCCAATTGGAACCAAATTTCGATTGCTGGTGCGTTTCCTTGGTTTTTAGCAATCCATTTGTTTTAGTTTAAAACTGCAGCAAATTAGATCCATTTAGTTTACTCATCAAAATCCAAGTTTAACAATTGCACCCCTGGTTCCCCATCATTAACAAGGCTGTTTTCCCCAATTATTCTTGGCTATTACCCCCATGAAATTGGTTGGTTAACTGTTTGACCCATAGCCATATAGCTGGTGTATCCCCTATAGTTGCTAGTTATCATCCCCTACTATTAACCATCATCAAACCAGCTAGTTTTTGGTTGCTGAGCTGCTTGACCCATACCCAGCTGTCTTTTGTCCCACGAGGGGATTCCCGCCTGAGGCGGAAGAAGATCCAGCCCAACCTCGGGGCCGACACGACAGGAGCTCCGGAGGAAATCACAACCGAAGCGGTTCAGGAACTGACTACCTCCATGGAGTGCAGCTCAAACTAGCCTGGACAAAACTCACTGGTATAACCATGTATAATAGCCCAGTGGAAAAAAACTTTAAATATATATAACTAACTCTAGGTTGATCAGAACCTGGAAAAAATGCGTAGGTACTGGTCTATACCATAGGGAGGAAATCAATTTTGGTTGATAATAACGTTTATAACAGCTGTAAGTGATCGGTTCATCTGTTTTTAGAAAATCACGCTTGATAGGTATCGTTGGCAGTCTGGTTGGTTCATTCCTGGATGGTTGAAGATGGCGGGCCACAGGATTGGTTGAGGGCAACTGGTTGATCCGAGAGCAGCTGGATTCAAAGTTGTCAGGGATTCCATTATGCAGATCAATAGCCAGTTGTGACTTATGTATGACCATGAAGCAAAGTTGACACTGCTCAAAACAAAACTTGAAATGAGCACTTGAAACATGATTTCCTTCACATTTCATGTGATTTTGAGGTTCCATGGAAAAAAAGTCTCCCAGAAAAAAAAACAAAAATGTCCTATTGGCACTGCGACCATGATTGCCATGTCCCGCAAAAGATACACAATGGTTGAACTGCCATGACTAAATACTAACAGCACCCATTTTCAGGAGCAATTCACGATGAATCGGACAACTTTTCCCTCCAAAAAACGGCTTTGTGTTGGCCTTACACATAAGAGAATTCACCTGCAAGGTAACGATAGCTGCAGGGATGCACACTAGATAATTATTGAAGGGTGATAGCTGGAACTTTTGTTGACTCATCAGCCGCTGTTCTTGGATGCTGTGATGATCCTAAAATTTCGTTGGTGCTTGTGTATACTGCTAGATATCAGGGGTCCTTGATGCTTGCTGGAGACCCCCTAAACTCCTAGAAACTAATAGCAACTGAACCTCTTAGAAAGGGATAACCATGGCTAACCAGTTTCCACCACACCGGATCCTTCGTAGTCCAGCTCATAGATTCAGGATGGTAATCATCATTACGATTGTCGCTTACAATTCATGTTTGATGATGGCCATTAAATGCTATGAATAGAATGCTATTTGTAGGCTCACAATGAGCAAAATTCTTCATACTTCCCTAATGGAATGATCCAAACTCAAGGCGTCGAGAAATGGTGCACCTAGTTATTGGGCACGTGCGGTGGAGCTCATGGAAGCTGGCTACAACCTCGTTGATGATTGTTGATTGAATTTGGTCATCATATGCCATCATGAACCATGATGAAGCATGTTGAATCATGATGAACCATGATGAACCATAGTGAACCATAACCAACCATGATGAACCATCATGCACCATAACCTAAGAACCATAGTTCCATGATGGCAATGCTGCTGGGTCTCCCCGCACTGAAGCCAGCCTCACTGTCAGGTGGGTCTTTCTATCACCCTTGACCATCTTGCCAGCCTTGATGCGAGCACTTCGCGCTGCTGAGACAGCGCCCCGCCGACCATTGGCTCATCCCAGGTTGTTGTTGGTTGTTGCTTCGTCCAGTATCAACCAGCTCATCAAACATCAGTTGCCGTTATTCACCATCATTCATCATTATCAATGGGTATCTAACATTGTCAACCACAAACCAGGATAACAGAATTTGACTTCTGCCATGGGGGAGCCCGTAGCCCGTTTCGATATTCAGATATTTGCACTGCCACCTAGAAGAGGATAGAGGGCTCTAGAGGGTGAAAAATAAGGGGTATGTGATGTATAACCATGCAACATGCCTGTGCGTATGTGCATCTAAGTATGAATGTCTGTATGTCGCAAGGGATGTAGGAATGTAGGTGTCATTAGGCAATTGTAAACAAAATATTTGGTATATTATATGTATCCAACTGTGGCATATAAATGTGCGTCAACCAACCAACCATTGACTGATACTAGGGAAAATCAAAAAACTGCCAATCAAACCACCGACTATATAATGGTTGTTTCACCATTATTGCTGGATATCATCAACCACTATTAACCACTAAAACCACCAAGCAATTTACTATCAACCCATCAACTCATCGGCTGCTGAGCCCAGCACTTGGCCGCCAGTCCAGCCAGTTCCATCGGTCAAGGAAACCATGGTTACGAACCGTTGACAAACCCTGGATACACCATGGATAAACCATGGAGCAAAACCCTGGAAAACCATGTTTACATAAACCGATTACAAAGGGTATATGAACATATATTAATTACAATTAACCTATGAGTTTGCAGTTTTAGAAAACCATAGTTCATATGTCATGAACAAAGCCTTTACACCATAGATAAATCATGGTGAAACCATGGCAAGACCATGCCAAAGTATGGGTACCCAACTGCAACACCTGACGCGTCTGCTGAACTGCCTCCGTGTTGAGGAACTCGTGCAGAAGACCGCTGCTCAGAAGCCTGTGATGAGAAGCAACGAAGCAGAAAGTGCACGCAACTGCGATGAGCCATGATCAACGACTATTAACATCAATTACCGAGTGTTACTAAGCAACTGATCCAACCAGGATCAACCGTTACCTGGCAATGTGAAGCTCCAGCATTTGAAGATGTTTCACCACTAAATAATAGTGGCACTTAACCACTCAGTTGCAGTAAACAAACTCACCATCATGGTGATGTTCTGTTGCCGGGTTTGTTTACCAAAGGGAAGTCAACAATTGAAATTATGTACTAGAAAATGAGTAGTCAGCCAAGCTGTATGGAGCAGCTCTGGCGGAACCGACCGCAGCGAAAACCAGCAGTTGGATGTGACATTTGTTGCTAATTGTCGTTCCTCAACTAGATGTGAACATAATTGATATGTGGATACAATCATAGGCAAATCTACATGTAGATATCCACATCTTCACATGCCTGTATATGTCTACGGCAAAGACTGACATGAATACAGCAGCCAACGTCATGTGTATGCGTCGCATTGCTTGCTGGCGATAACCAATCTCATGTCTCATGTTGCTACTTGATCACTCGCTCCAATACCACTCTTCTCATTCCTAAGCCACCACCACAACTCACAGAAATTTACCACGGTAGATCCACATTAGCCGCCCCGATACCCATCACCAACCACCTTTAATCACCATAACCATCCGTCAAACTCTGGGTAAACCAAAAATAATTAACCATTCTCAACCACTAGCCCTCATTGTCCACCATCAATCATCATGAACCATCATTTTCAACCACCACTGAGCATCTGCTAACCACTATGAATCACCACACCACCTACCATCCACTGATCCGACCGCCTCCCTGGCCCCAGTGGCCCGGCCCCCCGCACCTCCCCAGGATCAGGTTCGCAGGCTCGGCCTCGAAGAGGTGCGCGGCCAAATTCGCCAAGTTCCTTGTGGCAATGGTTAGTGGCAACGGGTGGCCAAGTGGTGATTAATGATGGCCAATTGATGGTTGGTTGGTGATGGTTGAAGATGGTTTGGTGATGGTTGAAGATGGTTGGTGTTGGTGATGGTTGAAGATGGTTGGTGATGATGATGATGATGATGATGATGATGATGATGATGATGATGATGATGATGCCTAATCAATGGTCAATCATGACGGATTAGATGATGGCCGTTCGACGGTTCCGACTGCTACCCTCCGGCAGATGAACCTGGCAATGGAAAATAATCTGGTAAGTGATTCTTGGCGTGACATGAATCACACCCATTTACCACACTCCCCGGGCCGGGAACAGCTGCTTCCTGGGGTTTTCCCAATCCTTGGCCACGCGATGGAATGGGAGCCCTCGACATCCAGTTTGAACATCTGCTCAACAATATGGCTGTGGGTCAAAACCCCATACCCCTGCTTCCCCAATCATTGACCATTTTTTTCCCCTATTATTGTTGGTTATTATCCCCCATTGTTGGTTAATTAATATTGACCCATGGCCATATGAATCAATCTAACCATCACCATGTCCGCCCGCGGGGAAGCCCCGTTTCCACCGCCTTGTGGTGCCTTCCCGGTCGATCAATCCCTCCTGGTGCGCTGGCGGTATTGTTAACCCATGATAAAGCTTAGTTCTGGTCAATCATGCTTAACATGCTTAGTCATGATTCACTATCATATAGTGATATGGACAATAATGGCTCACTATGGGTGACAAATAGGACTAAGCATATTGTCATATTTGTTTAGTCATCCTGAGACATGCTTACTTGACAAATAGGACTAAGCATACTAATGGTCATGATAACAATATCAATTCTCAAATGACCTTAAACAAACACAATGTTGATCCGATAACGATTAGAGTTGATGGTTCGTGTTGTCTTAAACATGCGAAGTCGTAGCTGACAATGGACACGAATGGTTGACTATGGTTGGGAATGGCTAATAGGGGTTTGACCACCCGGCACTAGCTCGATACAGCTCACTGGTCACTGGTACTTGGTTTCAGTGGTTTGCAATTTCTGTGGAATGGCTATTTCCAAGTTGCCGAGGGCTATCCAGTAGTTGCCAAGGGCTAATGTTGAAAACCACCAAGTGCATGATCATTGTGGGGGTACGCACTGCGCACTGCTCGGAAAATCCATGGGGGCGCCAAATCATCGATCAAGGGAAACCACAGGCGATCTCGCAGCACAACGTTCATCCTGGTAGAGAAATTCCAGGGAGAAGCGGCTCTGATACGCCACCTGGAGTGGCAGCGGCTGAACGATTGCAACTGCTGATGCATCCCTTTCTGGTTGCGAATGGTTGCGATGGCTGACTATCAATGCCAGCGGGCAAAGCCCGCAAACAGATTTGCAAAGGAAAACTGAGCATAAAACATGTTTCTGTTCTGACTGATCTCCAATGAATGAAAATTGGGTACTTCACGGACTAAGTCATTCCGGAGGGGATTGGGGCAACCCATCTTGCTACACGCGAAATTGATTCACTGCAAACAATGCACAGTGCACATGAAAGCAGCTGATGAGGCCAACATAAACGCAACTACAGAAACTGCCTGTGTATACCTTTGTTTCAATCAATGAGATCCCCTCACTTTTCATGTTTTTCTGGATATCACCCCCTGCTTATCAACCCTTATTGATAGTTCGGCCCCGAGTTTATCATCATGAGTTTGCATCACGACTTTGGCTTGGTGGCTTATAGATGCCCCCGCTAACACTCCAAATTTTACTGGCTACATGGTAAATCAATCATATCCCCCCAAACCTACAAGCCCTAAGGTAGTCGCTGGGTTCGCCACCCAGTCGCCCTGAATTCGCTCGCCGTCCCACCTGGATGTTGAGGTCGGCCGTTTTGCTTTCGAAGAAGGGCAGGGTGAACCTCGGGTGCGACAATGAGGACATGCGGTGGCTAAAGGGACCTTGTCGCGGCTGCTGCTGCTGCTGTTGTTGTTGTTGTTGTTGTTGGTGGTGGTGGTGGTGGTGGTGGTGATTGTTTCTTCATTGGCGTGTTGTATCTGCAACTATTGGTTGGTTATTGGATGGTGGGTCATTCCCTCAGTTGTTGTTGATGAATTACTGGTAATATCCCTCATTGTTGTTGTCATGAACCCACTTGTTGTTTAAAACATGTTAACAATAGGGAGTGGCCTATGCAGATTTAGGGTGATACCATCCCTATAGGATAAAATCTGCTAGGTATAGGATCAAACGATAAAACCTGAGGGTAGTCCCATCACCTAAATCTGCTACCATCCCTGGTTCTACTTGTCTCCTGCTGCCCAAGAACACTGGTGCCATGCACTTTGCGATCTCCGCTGCAGGACGGCCTAAGCTTCCATCCTGAGGGAAGAGTTGCCCCATCCCGGTTGCATGGGGGAGAACGGGTGAGAATGGTGGATCGTGAGAAGTGTGGATCATGGTGGCCAACCATATAAACTGCTTGGTGGTATCAACCCATGGTTACAAGCTAGTGATTGATAATGCTTAGTAATGGTTAGATATGGTTACAATGGTTGATAATTATCATTACCTGGTTGGTGGTGCTCACCACACTGATCAAAACATATGCGCAAGTCAACTAACCATTTGTTAATAATTGCTGTGTACCAACCAGTTAATGGTTGATGTGTAAGAACTAATCTGGTTGGTGGATGAACCACCCCTATGGAAAATATGAGTCAACCCACCATTTGTTAATAATCACTAGTGAAAGTAAGCAAAACGTCAATCAAAAAATCAGCCAGTGGCTATTGATTAAGAACGAGTTGTCCAGAACATTTTCTTGCGCACGCCAGCCTGAGGTTGGAAGAGTTGCAGTTGGAAAATAGTGGCTGATACTCGTTAAGAATGGCTGGCTAATGAGGTATAATGTGAATCACTGATGAAGGTTCATTTGTGGCAAAAACTCGTTCACACCAGTTGCTACTACCACCCGGAAAACACATTTGAACTTGTTTTGTGGTTGATTAGTGGCGCGAACAAAACAGTGTTTGGGAGCAAATAACTACTGTAACCTTTTGTTTTGAAGGGAGAACACCAACATTTTGTCAACAATGTTCAATGGTAAGGAAATGTAGATGGCAATGACTAATGATTCATGAGCAAACATGTTTGGAAAGGTATAGCAGGTACACCAGGCACAACGCTTCTGGATAAGGACCTAATCTTACACCAAACATCACCAAACTGTTGCACTTGTTCACATCCCCCAAACCCTACCAGTGGTCGTAGGTTCAAATGACACTGTTGGGTGTTGAGGCACAGGGATTTTCACTCCATTCTTGATTCTCTAAGGTTAGCACTATGGCAGCACATAGGCTGCATTTCGGACATTTTTCAACAAACGCGAATATGTCGTAAAGACTCCTAAGCATCGTCAGTCACTATTCGCTCATGAACCACTGTTGTCAGTTCTCAACCATTCATTACTAGATTATTCTCAACCAGTAGTAGCCCTGTACTAACTCTTTTTCATCAATGATTATCATTGTCAAACGTTGGCTTTTCGTGGTAGCAACTGGCTATCATTGTGATATGGACACAGCGTTGCTTCAATTTGGCTATACCAGTTGGTTCTGTGGTGTAAATATCAAGTGGTGAAAGCTAGCAATAAGCGCTTACACCTTGGGTTGCACCTGGTTGTAACGGCGGCTGAAACTGAATGAATTGACTACAATGGTACTGGTATGATATGTATGTGGTATCCATGAATTGAACTGTGAGTCTACCATCACACACCATCATTGTGATAGCAAATGTATAAACTGCGAATACCAATGCCCGTTCAATTCTTAGTCTGAAATCTGTCTCGAGGTAAGAACCTGCCACCCGTTGCTACCCATGGTTGATCAGCATGTTTATGATCGATTATGGTCAAAAATTACCGAAAACAGTTAATGAAGAAAGTTTGTAGTGGTCAGTGACACTGACGTTGAATAGTGGATATATCATAAGTTTTGAAGATGGTCCATGAATCTTCATAGTGGTTGATGACTATAGTTTCATGGTGAGTAGTGGTCAACGAAGGTTAGTAGAGGTTGACCATGTTTACAGCAGTGACCATTTTTCATGGATCAGCGGATGGGCGGCATGGTTGATCAACTGGTTGAACCAGATGGCTTGGGCTTGGGCTCTACCACCAGGTTTCCCATCGGCGATATATCCCGTGGTTCATCACTGGTGAGTCCATGAACTCCGAATCTTAATCAACCAACCTGTAGTAATATAGGGATTTCATTGGATCGATCTATCAACCAACCAGTGGTAGATGGGGATTCTATGGAAACCAACCAATAGCGGCTGGGGATTCTCGGGTCCTCTCCCAGCATTTTCATCGTCTCCCACTCATGCAGCGCCTGAGAAAGGCAAAAAAGGACAAGGAATTGATCGAGGAAAGGAATCTGCTCATTATGAATGGTTGATGTGTAAGGACTATGGATAATCAACTATGGTTGATGTGCTCCATAGTGGACGAATGGTTAACCATTGGTCCTTATGGTGACATGATTGACCAATTATCTCATGATTTTACCTATCAGGACTAATGGTTAACCATGGTGGATAGGATAAAACCATGTTGCTGGGTCAACACCAGTTGGTCTTGAAAATCTAGCCCCAACAACCTATTCACAAGGGTCGCTTACTCAACCACTAGGGACATGCATCAATGCTTGGCGTGCATGCGTTTCAACTTGCACAGGACCATGCTTGACTCTTTGCCAAAGATCCCAGCTTTACGCCAGCCCGATCGATGAGTAGAGAGAATTCAACTCGAAAGTGGTGGGGCACACCCTCTTCCTTGATTGCCCATATCATTCACAATCATCTTAGCCATCTCTGGTCTGGAAAAACTTTGGTCAATACTTCAAAGCACCAGAAAGTGATGGCCTTTTCCTCCAAAATCAAATCCCTGCCTCCCATAGTTTCTACACAATGTAAACTTTGGTCATGAAACTCATGAGGCTCCCTTCCACCAAGGATGGCACACCTACCATTGGAAACCAACACTGGGGAGTCCCCAACCCTAGACAAACACACCAAAATACTTGTCAATTCATGCGAAGCCAATCGCTAAACCAGCAGAAACCTCTGATTCTGAGGGTGTAGTCGACTGGAAATCCATTATCACCCCTGAACCTCATTAACCACGAGTTCTTCAACCACTGTCAGCCACTATTCGACCATTTCCTCATTGACATGGTTTCTGTTGCCAGCTATTAAATCTATTAACCACTATTCACCACCATTTGTCTCGTTAACCAACTGGCTGTGATGTGATGAGGGTGTACAAGAAATACTCATTCCCTTCTGGCCCCCCCACGCGCAGGAGAATGGTGGGAGACAAGGTGAATTCGCCGGCCTCAGTGGGCGTGTGAACTGAGACGATCCCACGGATTTCCCGAGCCATCGGGCTAAAGCTGTTGTTGTTTGTGGCTTTCATACCATGGACAAACAAGTCAAGAGAATGACAAAGGCATGGTAAGACCCCGAACTCTTGACTATAGACATATTATTTATACCATGCCTTGTTTGAACAAAAAAAATGAGTCAAGAGAGTGACAAAAGCACAGTAAGAGGATACGGAAATTGAATATGGGTTGGTTACGCACTCAACATCAATTGCAGCTTTCGATGCATTTTCTTGGTGTCTCAACTTTGAGCTACACGATGCTAGGCGGACTTGGGCATTCTGCAATCCATCTTGCCATTGAAATTCAGCTTTGCCGGATCATCAAATTGTCAGATGTTCAACGAGGCATGGAGCTGTGTTTCACAAGCATCACGGAGGCAGGTAAACAAACACAAGATTGGGGTGCCTCTTTGGGTCTTCACCAATGAGGGGAGGGGATGCCATATGTTGCAGCTGGTTACCAGGCTGTGAGACGCAGGACGTCACATTCAAACATTTTTAGTCAGAAACACTGGGGTGGGTGGATTCCACCATGGTAGGATGTTTGTTCAAACAGAACATGGAAGAAGCAGCAGTGGATGGCAACAACTCAGCTGTCTGGTTGATCTATCTAGAAATCATGATCCAAGGAGTAGCATAGCACACAACAACAAAACGGAGGCTACAAGCAGTTGACCTGAAGAGTATCCACCGTGGTACCACTTCAAACGTACTATGAAGCCCAGGCCATGGCAACCCCCATGCTTGTGTCAGGCTGCACCAGCTGACATGGCCTTGGGATGATGTACATGACCAGCCTGACCGGTTACAATCTGGGCCGAAACCAGCCACAACAAGCTCACAACCAACTTTGGTGGCCTGCGCTCTGCCATTTATATAGGGTGCACGCACCCAACTCATCTCTGTTGGGGGCCAGCCTTGGGCTTTAATCAGCTGGCCACAGCATCAACGATCCTTAAGTGAAATCTCCGAATATAGTCGTTGGCTGACAGGTTTAGGTTCCCGTAAAGGCGGCTTCAGGCCACTAATGAAGCAATCATTGCTGTTGTGCTGTCGGTTCTTGGCCATGATCAACCAAGAAAATAAACCGTTTAGGTTTGTCCTTATGAAGGTTCATAAGCAGCTATGTCAGTGGTTTTTACTTACAAAGCCCTGAACAATGTTACAACAACCAGCTAGTAACATCAGTAACCAGCGAGTTGTTGGTGACTAAGCCTATACAGAACATAGCTGATCCAACCTGAAATGTTAGTTCACCAGCTAATCAAGCATTCATAACCAAAAACCACAAAGCGCATGGTTGAATATAGCAATATTACTAATCAGCTCGCAACAGTGATATTACTAATCAGCTTGGTAATCTAGCTATATTGTTAGCCTAGCTACATTACTAATCAGAAAGCTGAAGCATCATCACCATTGACACACCAAGAAGCTAAGGTGGAGAGGTCCGAGGTAATTAGCCGCTGGATCTGGCGGCGCGCGGCGCGCTGGTTTGTGTGCTGATGGGTTGATCATGGCAGGGAGGTGGCTGATAAGGGCTGATAACGGCTGACAATGATGGTTAGTGATGGTTAGTGATGGTTGATGAATGCTTAATCATATAAAATGATTAATGTCTGCTGGCAAATGATGGGCAATGGTTGACCAAAGTCGGCAATGGTATTTCACCGTTGCTGATGGTGAATAATCTATATAATTGTTCATGATGGTCAAAAATCTAGTCAATAATCGGCAATGATAACAAAGTATATGATCGTTGGCATTAGCAATTATCATTAGTGATTATCATCACTATTGACATTAATCATCACCACTTTCATCAACAAAAAAAATCATGTCAATGCAACAAGTCATGCTACATGAGAGTTATTGATAATGCTGATGACGATGCAATGCATGATGATGATGATGATGATGATGATGATGATGATGATGATGATGATGATGATAATGAATCATTATGATTAACACTTCATCGTGATGATTCATAGAATGTTGAACACGATTCACCCTAAATGATGAATGATAGTGAGAATAGCTTTCAATGACATATTTGTTTTGATGAATCAAAGTCAGGAAGTCAAGCAGTGATTGATAATTCATACTGAATTGATATGTTGCAATAAAAACAACATAATGTTGTGGGATGATGATGATCATTTGCAATGACTACAATGTGGTGGTTTCTCAAAATTCGGGACCGCCAAAGAATCGTTGGTTTATCACGAAAAATGCTCAATATGTTGCATGATTTCCGGGTACCCCATTCATTTTGAGAAACAACCGCATATAACAATGATCTTACATAGGATCATTACTCACGCAAGATGCTTATTAATGCTTCAAGAACGCAAATAATTCATAATGATGGTCATCCTCTGGGAAGATCGCTACCCATTGGCTTTACAGGCTGGCCAAGCCTAGATGGATGGCTCTTTGTAGTATCCAGGCTACCCATGGCTACCCTACAGTGATGACCAGTTGGTGAACGGTGACAATTCTGGATTTGTTCCACCGGTTGGTTAATGGATTCAACCTGTTGTTCAACATGGCTAGCGTTGATCACAACCGGTGCATCCTCCATCTGGCAGTTCAATATATTTCGATTCGCTGATATCAATCGAGATTCGTTGGTGTTTATCATTGCTATTGATCAGTTGAAATGGGTTTGTCCCAAAATGGTGTACCCCAAAAAACTGGTGGTTTCCCATCGCAGCAGTTATCAACGTGGATGGTGCTCGTAGGTACCACCATGGCGGGACAAACCCATACCCCAGCCCAAGGACACAATCCGGTTTTGGACACTGATGTTTTTTTGAGGTTATTTGGGCGTTAGTTTGCAGCCGATCACTGCCCTGACTCGCCAGAACTCAACACCTTGATTCGATGATGACCAACAGGCAGGGTTAGATGATAACGTCAAAATCATCGAAATTCTCATCCACTTACAGTACTAATGATCCAAAAATTGTATTCAATCTCCATCCCCTCTCAATACCACTTCAAGTTGATCCCCTATGAAAAATACTGGTCAACCAACCATTTGTTAATATTAGGGATAAAATCAAACATGTCCATCAAACCACCAACCAGTAGTTGAACTTAACCATTATTGTTAATCAGTTCTTATCCCCTTTGAACCACTATAATTCCCTATAACCAATGGCAATCAAGCCACCAACCAGTTGATGCTTGGCACCTCCCACCTCCAAGGACAGCCCCTGGCGCGGCGCAAAGCTGCGCCTTCGAAAAGGGTTTGTCCAAGAAAATCACTTGACCCAGCAGGTCGAAGCCACGCCTGTCGCGTGGTTAAGCAACGAACGTTTAGGATGGATGGAATGGTTCTAACCTGTGCCATGGTGTATAGATGGTAGGATGATTAGCCCTTGATATACATATTTAATAATAATAATAATAATAATAATAACAATAATAATAATAATAACAATAATAATAATGATAATAATAGCGGATGATAAATGATAAGGACGAATGAGTGGGGAAGAATCATTCATAATGGGTAGTTCATTCTAACTCTGGATGGTTTATTCATGGTTTATCGATACCTAGTTCTGGGTGATTTATTGATGGTTTGCTGAAATCTAATTTGTAAGAAAAAATAGGATGATATTGCGTATCAACGTAGGTTTGATGATGGTAGATGGATAAAACCGTATAAAACAAAAGTTCGAACCTGGTTTTCTCGACAGTTTGGCGATGCCAACCGTTTGCCTTGGAAGAATCAGTTTTTCTGTTTGGCTGAATGTTCAAATCATGGCCACCGCAAAAGCATATCCTGACAGGATATGATGCAACTGCAGGAAAGAAACAATTGTGCTATTACTGTCCGCCATGACAAACATGAATGTGCACATGCTTAGGGAATACTAAGGTTAAGAGATAAAATGAACTGGTCAACATATACAGTGGGAAACAACTGGTACAAAGGTATGTGCAAAGGACGAACAACAATTCTACATCAATCCACATCCACCGCTCTGGCGGAATTGACATCATCAATTTGAAGCACACCCATGATGGCACGTTCCGTCATTGAAAACATCCATGTCATGTGGAAAACATTGGAAATAATAATCACATCATAAACTATGAATAAACATGAAGACTTCTTCCACGTCTCATGTGCCACAGAAGCCAACCACAGACGTGGACCCGACCCTCCAACATGGGACGTTGCCCGCCAGCTGTGCTGCGCCCCACCTCCCTGCTCGGCCGCTCATTTGTCTGTACATGAGCCCCGTGAGCTCCTAGAGGATTGGAGGTGTCCCAGGTAAGCGACGGAATGGAAGATCCATATGTCTTGTGGTGGTTTATAAGGGTTAAGAATGGTGGATGATGGTTGAGTGGTGGATGATGGTTAAGGATGGTATCAACAAGCTGGTTTATAAGGGTTTAGTAAGAAAAATAAGCAACAATAGTGGTTGATGATGATGGTTAATAGCAAATCCATAGAGCCATAGCCCCCTTTCAATTAATAGTAGATCGAAGCTATTTCTGGTTAAACTGAGGGTGGTGTGTGAATGTGGATCAATCATTAGCAATCAAACGCACCATCTTCAACCATGAATGCCCATCGTGAATGATTTAATGATTCATTGTAATGCCATTCGTACAGAAATTCTTGGAACTGGTGGTCTGGTTCTAGGGTTGCTAGTAGCAGCATTCCCAGCGACTGGGTTTAACTGCAGAAACAAAGCCAATAATGATGCCAGCAGGCAGAGCAACGAATCGGTGTTTGAAATCCCTCTGAAAAATATGCTTGTCAATCAACCAACCATTCATGAATACATTTGGAAAAATAGAAAACGTCAATCAAACCACCAACCAAAGCAATTCAATGTAACTTAAGGATATGTGATGATTAATCCCCTTAGCTGCATACGGGTGTGAGACCAATCAAAGATGAGCCCAGCACCCACTGACATGGAAAGCTAACCCTCAAATAACCAGGTTGCAGAACAACCGTTAGAGAACAAGGAACACAAACAGCAAGTCTTGGAAGTGACACACAATATTGAATGTCCATCGTTGTAGAACCCGATTGACAGGCTGACCTATCACTGTTTGGGCAAATGCTCACGTAGATGCTCCTAACCAAAGGATTGTCATGAACAATCACGACAATGACGACAACAACAACAACAACAACAACAACAGCAACAACAACAGCAGCCAAAAGCTAACAAACCAGCATTGACAATACAAACAGCTGCGCACCGCAGTGCTGTGAGTGAAATCTCACCACTCCCGCCGCTCGTCTTTTGGCCTTCAAACGTAGCACGGACAGCGCCGACTCCACTGCGCTTGGGGATGTCCGACAACTATAAAATCATAGAAATGGCTACTTGGATCTACTTGGTACCGTAGAACAAGGAGAAACTTGCTCCCAAAAAATCTGGTCTGAATGTTTTGGAAACCCTTGCTCCAGAAGGAAGAACCCTGGCCACTTCTGGTTTATTCCAGCGATGTATCGACCGCCCTTCTTACCATCTCACCAGTGCATAAAGCAGCACAAATCTTTTCGAGATGTGAACTGCTGCCCTTTCTTGGGATGCTTGGTTCTGACCCTTCATTTGCTGGTGGATATCAACATAGATCACCATTATATCTTGTTGTATGTTGGTTTTGCATCAATCTTGAATGATATTTTGCAGGGCTCCATCCCCATGCAGTCTGTGCAGCGGATCAAGCAATGCGCCTGGCCTTTACCAAGCGGCTCGATCGGGGAGCTGCCAACCACAAAAGGCTGTTATGCACAATCATGGTCCATGGAATCTGGATGATCATAGAGTTTCTTCCCCGAACAATGGATACCCCCGAGCACCCCCTAATGATACACACTCCTTCAATCTACGGGGGGAAAATGGGGGAAGGAGTTAACAATTACTCTACAGCAAATCTAGGGCCATTGTGGGCCATGCAAGCTGCTTTCCTAAGTATCCTGCAGCGTTGTCAGCTGAATTTTGTCCAGGTTGTCCTTGGAGACATGGAAAACAGTTGGTCAACCCAAGGTTGTAGCCATGTTTCCATACCACATGTGGCACCCTTGTACGCAGGGTACAACCAGCAATTCCTTGGTTTGCGGTGGCAAATCTCAACAGAATGGCTTACCCATGTCATGCTCATGGCCCTTGGGGTCCTCCGACGGTTTCGCTGGATCTGCATGACTGTGGATCACAACACTGCGGCTGTTTACATCCCCAAAATGAAAACAATAGCCACTATTGTTGGGATGTGAACTGCCACCATTTTTTCTCTGGTTGGTGTCGTCAAATCCCCAAATTAACTATAGTGAATCCAAATGGTGTGTGGATGAATGCTAACCCTACTTGAACTTCTGCAGCAAGGATGGGCGCTTCTTAAGCAAGTTGCGCCGTTACCTGCTAAATGTTGACAGTTCCCAGTGTGTCGCAAGTTATGGGTTGCCCCTCAGGGCTTGAGTGGTCTAGCGACAGATCACTCACCCATATCAATCAGAGCTCGACCAGCAATTTGCCCACGATCCAGGAGGGAATAGGCTTCAGCCGCCTGAGTCGCGCGTCGCGCTTCTAGGAAGTGATGTGCAAGGACAACTGGCCGCGATAAAACCATCATAGCCGTATAGCCACTGATCATGGCCTGGGTGTATAATGATCCAATATGTGCTCTACCATGTGCTCAATAGTGCGCTGTGGACTGTCCAGTAGTCACACGCAGCACTTGTTGCTGGCCATTCCATGTGCAGTTCTTCACTTCTGCTGCGTACTCGTCCGTTTACAACTATTTCTACGCCATAGCATATGAAGTTTCGTAAAGTGCCGGTGCCCTCAAACCTCACCAAAAAAACAGTTCTCATCTGGAGTAGGACCAAAAACGAGTTGGTGCTACCCATCATGCCGTGCTGCATCTCTAAGGGTCGTTGACCAGTCACCGCCCACCGCCACAACACGGGTACAGCCACAGGTGGAGCTGCCCAACCCTCTGCCTGCTCCATGGTGAACCGTCGTGTCACGGCGCCTTTCAAATCCACGCCGCCGTTGCTGGCAATCTGCAGGAGCTCTGGCATGTCTTTGGACGCGCGAGCGCCTGCGGCGTTGGAGAGCCACGGGTTTTCTTTGAGAGCTTAACTGAGAGCTTTTATAGAATACTAGATTATAGATTAGTTGGTTACTGATTCCTAGATTACTAAAGATTATTAGATTGTATAGATCCTTAGATCATTGTTTATAGATTATATAGATTGGTTAGTCACTGCCATCTTGTCAGCTTACTTGCTGCGGCTATATCCCAAGGAACTAATCGCAACCGTACACCCAAGAATCGAGCCAAAGGCTGTTTCTCTTCAATGGTGGTGCCCCGCAAGCATCCGAACATCTTGCTTTGCCATAGGGAAATCACCCCATACCATCCTGTACCATCCAAACATCCCAGGCAAGCCGCCATAGGAGCCAACCAAACTAATGCGCCGCCGCACCAAGTGTGTGATCCTCAGCTGGTGCTCTCGGGCAGGTGAGGTTGCAACGATGATGGGATCAGGTAACAGGAAAAGTACTGTTGAACAGGATCGGAGTTTCCACTTTTGTGTGTCTACCAGCAGCTCAACCAAAACCAACCACCATACCGGGGTTTAGGATTCAGGGTATGCTTTATAGCGCTTAAAAAAAAAACAACCATTCTTGTGGTACTCCTTTTCTGAGAAACACCCATATTTTGACACAGCAATTAAAGACCAACCATCAAACGCTAATATGCATTCCATGTCAATGGTTCACGGATAAATGTGGCTATCCCTGAGGTGATGGTTTCTAGACCCAGGATTAACCATCAAATCATCGTCAGCCCGTAATGAACCAGCATGAATCAACACTAAGCATTGCCAACTTCAACATTAACCATTGTTTCATATACATTTTAGCACTATCACTCAATCATTGAATATTATTGACCATAGTGAACCACCATTGTTCAGCACAATCAACCACCAATAACCAGCATTATCATATTGTCCATCATTAGCCATCATTCACCACAAATTAACCAGCTATTGAGCATCATAACCCCCATGATCAACCATCATGAATCTGCATATAACCTCCATTATCTATCAATCAACCATCATCTCACCATCATGAATCATCCACTAATTCACCAGCTATTAAGCACCACTAATTAACCCTCATTATCAATCAATCATAAACCATCAGAAACCACTATGATCCATCATCAACCACCAATATACCAGCTATAATCTCCATCGTTAACCACTAACAAGTCATGGTCCAACCATGTCCAACCACCACTGACCACCCCTTCACAGATCCCTCCACAACCCACCCACCATTGCCCCACCATCGGTGGCCCAAGCGTCGGCACTTCAGCCTTGGTCGTGGCTGAGGCAATGCCCACGTAGCACGCGCGCCCGCCGTCGCGCACCGACATCACGGCCTGGTCGCAACGGGCGAACCAGGACCTGTTGGGGGTGAACGATGGGGGTTTGGGATGGCCAATGGCTGCTTAATAGCTGGTGAATTGGTGGTGAATTTTGTGGTGAATTGGTGGTGAATTGGTGGTGAATTGGTGGTCAAATGATGGTTTAGTAGTGGTTGACTGAGGGTTAGTGCCTAATGATGGTAAATAATGGCGTATTGATGGCCAATGGCTGGTTAAATGGCTGGTTGATCGCTGGTTAACAACTGGTGAATTTAGTGGTGAATGATGGGGGGTATGAGTTATGATCCTTAGTAGCTGGTTAATTGCTGGTTGATTGATGGTCAATAATGGTCACGGATGGTTAATGGTGATTAATAGTGGCAGTTTATGATAATCAATCTCGGGTCAACAAAAAGTATTGATTGATGAACTACTCTTTCATAATGGGGGATATGATGCCTGCAGTAACTTTCATGGTTGGTGATGTGTAATAGTGGTAAATTGACGGTTATGAATTGTTCACAATCCTTGATGATGCTTAGTGATGGTTAGTAATAGCGATTGATATTATTTGTGGTTGTGAAGTACGAGTGAACATGTTTGATAAGAGTGATTATTGATAGGCAATGGTGGGTAGTTGGTAATATTTCTTGACAAAACTGACTTGCGACCTTTAGTGATGGTGGTCAATAGTGAACAATCAATAAACTAGTGAGGGTTCATGGTGATTTACAATGAACAACACTCAACAATGGTCAATGTGTAACAATGAGTAAATACAAATGGTGATATGTTTAGTGCCAACAACGAATAAATGTAGTTATTTAATGATGGCTACTGAATGGTTTTGAAAAATCATCAGCGATGGTCAATTTTGGTGATGTAATACAGCATGATCGCAAATTCACACTGATAATCAGTGCTGGTTCATGAACATGAACAGGAATTTCGCCAGTCACTAGTAGTGTAATGTTTCATTGATATGTCATTGGTCAAAAACATTTCAAACCAAACGATACTCATGATGAATAAAGACTAAAGTAGTCATCATGAAATTGATTCAATCATGGTTTAACCGTTTAACCATTGCTTAGTGATACTTAATGGCTGGTTCACAGTGACTAATGACTAATCATGGTCAATGATGATCAATTGATTTCTACCTGGTTAGTGATGGTTAGTAATGAGTCAATGATGCTCATGTCATTTCTACTTAGTTATGGATGGTCTCAAAGTAGCTTATGAACAAACTCTAGTTACTTAACAGTGGTTGGTCATGAATCTTGATTCAAAAGGGTTGTCCATCATCCCCAAGTATGGTTGAACATACACTAAACTTGAAACGTTCGAAAACACCCTCCAGACAAGGCCAGGAATACCAAATGACCAATGACCAACCATAATGATATGTCTGTGATCATGGAGAATACCAAACAACCGCCATAGACCGCACGGATTTATTAGGCAAATCATCTTCACATGGGCCTTAGCCATCGGGTGCTACAGGCTGGCATAGCAGTCAGGAAAACTTGCAGTGGGGGACCTGTCGTTGATGGAAACAACAGTAACAACAGTACTGGCCACACATTTCCCACTGTAGTTGTTTGTTGGGTGAGTACTTGGACAACAACAGGGAAATAACTATCCGAAGCTAACAACCAACCGACAAGAATTCTAAACAGTCTAAACAATACAGCAAGCACATCAACAACAAGACTGTTTACGTGTGCTTGAAACTAACTAAACAACCAACCAACCAACATAGAGGCTATCTACCTCATTCTGCGCTGACAGTATCCTGTTCACTTTTGATGCTAAGCGGGGCTGACTAGCCGCCACCAACTCCCCCAACGATCGCCTGTTCAAAGGTGGCTTTGGATCCAATGACCTCGATACACACGTCCGCCTGGGCCGTACCCAGGTCGCTCTGGACATCTGAAGCCGAGCTTTTAGAGACCAACAGCTGAGACCTGAGTTTAGCTGGTCTCTAAAAAAGTGGGACTTACTGAGTTTAGCAAAACCTGTTGGTATTTAGGGACCAATCTGTTTTTTTACATACTTTGTTTACATCTTTTCTTTACATAACTAAGAAAATAGCTCGCTTTCAGCAACGAAATGGGAAACATCTGGCACGTGTGACATGGTGTGACCACGGAACCACTTCAAAGCACAACACAAACACCTT
>VSDK01021480.1:241882-251882 GCA_009767595.1 Symbiodinium kawagutii
AGTAGTGGTAGTGGTAGTGGTAGTGGTAGTGGTAGTGGTAGTGGTAGTGGTAGTAGTAGTGGTAGTGGTAGCAGTGGTAGAAGTAACTGTAGCGGTAGCAGTAGCGGTAGCAGCAGCGGTGGCGGTAGCAGTAGCGGTAGCAGGTAGTGGGGGTAGTGGCTGCCGCAACTTTACACGCACTTCCTGATGACGGGGCAGTTTCAACCAATCATAAACAACACAGCATAGCACAAAGCAAAAAAAAAGAACAACCAACACTCATTAAGAAACACGACCATGATTTATACTAATAAGAACTTCGGGTTGATAACGCAGGCAACATCCCATGTCATGTGTCCTTCCCAGCATCAAACCAGCACTAAGAAAGAAAACCGTGGTCAGTCAAGGCTCTATAACGTTAACAGCAGAATCTACCATGATTCAACAGCTTGTTCCCCGTATTGGCTACCAATGTGTTTCACCTATTCTCAGTTTTTTGGGAGCTCATTGACATCCGTCCCCGAGCAATGATATTTGTGCTTTAAACCCCCACGCAGGTGGCTGGCTGTTGTCAGCCATCTCCAGCTAGTCCTGGAAATCAGATCTCCCACCTGTGGGAGGAGAATGAGTCGGAGCTATTTAGTACTTTTGTACCTTTGAGCACCACCATACTATCAACCATCACTCATCAGCATTAGTAAAAACAGTTTTCCGCCACTATGAACCTGTCTCAACAAGCATTACTAACACTTACTAACTTACTAACAATCATCGTCATCAGCAGCATCATCATCAGCCATCATCCTCACTAGCCATCAACCATCAATACACTAACATGGCCATGATAAATCAACCGTTTTATGGGGACACCCTGGGAAGCCATCCATTTTATGTTAGATTACAAAAAGGGCACCACTGGTACCATGAGCCCCCGAAAACCTCAAAAAGGTAGGCTTTATCCGACTTTATCCGCCAAAATGTAGTAGAAACCATTGGTAAGACCTACAAAAATCGCACCAAATGGTTACTACCATTGTTAGTTTTAAGTTACACAACTTATGGAATTTTCAGGGCTCATGGTACCATCCATGGTTAGAAACTGCTGAAATTTTCAGGGCCCATGGCATCAAGCATCAGCGCCGCCCAGCAGCCAAGACTTCACCCTTTTTGGGACTTGGCTTGCGAATGCTTTCCACCTGCGCTGCGCGATTGTGGCAGGACGTTGATTTGATGGTAAAGCAATGGGAACCTGCAGGCTGGTGAACCAATGGGAACCAATGGGAACCAATTGGAACCAATGGGAACCAATGGCAACCATCAACCAATTGGTTTACAGGAGAAAAATCAGGAAACCAATGGCAACCAATGTAGCTCATGGTAACTAACGGGTAACAGGAACGAACATGCATGTACGTGTGCTAACATCTGCAAATACGAGATCGACACTAGTACATCAGACATGTTTGACGGTAAACACACAAGCTATCCAACTTTGTAGTGGTCCATTGCTACACGGATCTCCCATGGCAAACGATGCTGAGTAGTGCCATGGCTATCTAAGCAACAAAAAAAATCCTTCTGGCATTTGTGACCTTAGAAGCTCTGGTTACCCCTAGCTCATCTCCCTCCCAACCAGCCAGCCCAGCCCTATAGTAATAAATAAATTTGATAAGTGAGAGGCCCTACCTTCCGCTTCCCACCCTGCACCACCTTCATCTTGGAGGGATCCGGGTCCCCATGCCACAGCACGGCGCGCATGGAGGCGGCATACCGCACAGCGCGTGCGATCCCGCAACGCGACAGGGTCGTGCGGCACAACATGGCGGTGCTAGTGTGCTGCTGCTAGAGGTGACAGGGGTGAAGGTTGGTAGTAATTGGCAATCGCTTCAGAATGGTCAAGAATCGTTGCTATTTCTCAATGATGGCGCTATAAACAAGGGTTGATGATGGTTTATATATGTTTATACTGGATGATTAATCAATCGTGAGAGATGATAAGCGAGAATAATGAAGGGGGGACATGGGTCAATACTAACCATGCAAAAATGCCTTGGGCGGATATTCTGCTAAATTGTTTGTTCATTTCTGGGATGTAAACAAACTGGGGAAGGTTGCTTTGTCACTCAAACACATCTGTTTGAAATTTTGCGTGGAGTTGTTGACTACATGTACGCGATTCAGCGTCATGGTGTGGTCTGTTTGCTGGATCCTTTTTTGATTGTAGTTGTGTGTTCTGCCCCCCTGCAGTTGCTCTCGGGATGATAAGTAATGAAGTTAGGTAACGAGCACCTCGCTTTTGCTGATGCCCTGTACGTGAGCTATTGCTGCTGCGCCATCATTTCAATCTTGCGACTCTTGCCGGTCCCTCAGTTGACCGGGCTACCCCCTGTACCAGTCCGATTGCGCCCTTGTTGTCTCACACATCCATCTCGAAAAATAGAACAAATCAAGATATACCAAAATCAGGTTCAGAAGTTGCACACAAAATTTTATAGAAGATAGTTGTACCAACAAAACCAATATATATTCAAATCGTTGGTTGGCCACGAAACGATCCCAGGCAGTGACCAAGCGTGGACGCGGCTGCTCACCCGCATTGTCGAATGAAGCGGAATGAATCGATAATGCTTAGAACTCTGCTTAAGCACTATGGGGTCATCCATGAACTTTCAATGATTGTTGCGCAATCATGGATGAACTGACTCAACCATTGATGGCTGAATCATGAATTCAATCAACCAACATTTACCATCGAATCAACCATTGAATCAACAATCAAATCAACCATCCAATCAACCATCCAATCAACCATTCAATCGACCATCGAATCAACCATCATCCAGCTGATTCACCGGATGATGCTTAGCCACATGTACCAAGCTCCAGGACCCCCCATGTGGCTCCAAGGAATCGCCACAGAAGATCGTGGAACGGCACCTTGGAAGGTCTCGACGTGCCGCGATGCCGGTGGGAAACTCGCCTCTGGAAAGCCTGGATATGGATTTTCATGTTTCAACCACCAAGTTGTAGGTGTTTCCCACCTCAATAATTCCTAGAAAAAAATATGGGATGGACTGCATGCTTATCACCCTGGTAGCGATGGAAGATGTATATAAGTAGCTGGAAATCCCATCCATGTTCAATTTCTTTGGATCATTCACCAGCCTTTAGGATGTTCCAAATGGATATTCTATTCACTCCAGGATGATTGTGTACATGTATAACCGTCGTATGCATGCATGCGCAGCATATCACATTATCTACTGAAGTATATGTAAATGGATGATAACAAATTTAGTTTCACGATTTCTTTTTACATCAAGGGCACGTTGACGTGCATCATAATCATAACTGTAAACTCCATTAATCATATCATTTGGAGTGCGACCAAAGGTAAACATATGTGCACGCTTATAGTGCAGGTATTCTCACGTACAACGGTGAGTGTAATACACATGGGTGCGTGGGTACTTCCCACAGGCGTACTCCAAAACGCCCAAGAAAGGACACAATCCGACCAACCACCGGTAGTAGCCCTGAGCCATCCCAAACATGATTATGTGAACAAAGCCATTGTACTCCCTATTTAGGAAACACTCTTACAGTTTGTATGGCTATATATCCAAACATGTATACATTTTGATATGACTGCATCTAACTCCTTCCTGAGGCTTGGCCTGGTAAACATATGGTCACGAGTCACGAGCCATGTTGAATGATTGTTGATAATGACTATGAGCGGCAATCAATGGTTTTTGAAGATCCACAACAATTGTCGATGCTGATGAACGAAAGAGGTTGAAACTTGTGAATCCTTAAATAACAATATACCCTCACAAAATGTTTGACAACTGGTCTATGAAAGGTCAACAACCAACAGCTGAGTAGCAAAATCAACAGCTGCAGCCACGCCACGGCATGTTGATGCCCAAAGCCAGCGTGCCGGTAGCAAAAACGACTCGCAAGTACCTGGAGGTGGCACGGCACTGCCCATCGCGCTATGGACTTCAACATACTTCAACCATCTTCAACCACTATCAAAGGTGAACATCGGTGAATAGTCCCGAATAGTTGAGTAACACTATCAACGGTGAACAGTGTCGATAAGTGGTGAATAGTGGCTAATAGTTGACTATCAGTGGTTGAGCAGTGCTTAAGTGGTAAATCTGCGCTGGCATCCATGATTAACATGGTGGATCAGAATTTAGTTGCACAATACTTACTGGTGATGATGATCAATGATATACCATGGCAAGATCTTCCATTGGTTTATAATAAAGAGATTATGAGATTTGTGTTCGCAGGGACCAGGATGGCAACGACGGTACTGCATCCTAACAAACATGACTAGGGCTTTCATGTCAAGGGACTTTAAGTTTTAAAGAATGCTTTGTCCATACTCGGGACATGGAGAAAGCAAGAACTAATTACAGAGGCAAAGGCCTCGGCGGCGTGAAGATGCATCAACGTTGATGGTTTCCTTTCTTAAATTCATTGTCTTTAGGGATTCTGGACCAAGCGTTTTCTTGGAGCTGCCCGCTCGTATGTTAAATGATTCAAAACCACCTCTTTCAGAGTACTCGAACTCACCTGGTACTTCGTCCAAAACGAAGTTTTTTCAGGTACCTCCTGGTACTCACCTGGTATCATAGGCCTCATTGCAATTCGGGGGGTGTTCTTGGACACCTCTCTGAATCTAGCAGGAAATGGTGAGGATCACCCAGGTACCAACCTTGGCCGCGCCGGTGTGGAACCCTGCACCCAGCCATGGCGAAGCCGTGGTCAACCTGAGACCTGGCGGCGCACCCTCGACGGAAGAGAATCTCCACTGCGTCCCTGTAGTTTTTCCTGAGCACGACAGGCACAACAAGAAACGTGAGCGCTATAAAATTGAGAGTTGTTGTATATGGTTCAGCGGTATATAACTTGAGCGGTATAAACTTCAAACATGTTTTTTCTGTTTTTTGGTTGATCATGGTTGTGAATTTTGTTGTTTCTACCTTGTTGATAACGGTGGTGAGCTGTTCAGCTACTTGTTTGAGTTGTCCTTCGTGGGCGAGTAAAGCAGAAAACCATCAAAGCATTTGACTAGTGAAGATGCCGATCAGCCAAATAAGGCAGCGCCTTCTTTTTGTTGCCGTTTCCAGTAGTCGGTAGTCCAGTAATTTGAAGGTTCCACGTTGCGTTTGTTGAGAGCCAATCTGTGTCTGTCCATAGATCGTGGCACCCAAAAGCCACCGTCTGTCTGCAACAACGATAGGTATTCTCGGGTGCCTCTCGAGCCATGGCTATATCCAAGAACAGCAAAGCATCTATTTAAAAACCAGCCTTCCATATATAGATGGTTTTAGGAGACAACCAGGTGTCCCCATGGTGTAATCGTTGTGGGTGCCTTGAGGATTTTTGCACAAAGATTGCATTGGTTCCAGCAGCTGATGCACGGATCGTTGGAAGACGGGGATTACCCGCAGGAACGATGAGGACTCGGCAGTTTCTCCAAAACTCCTTCTGATCATTGCTTTTCTGACTCTTATCAGATTGTATGTAGTGAGTCTGTTTGTTCTTTTTCGACATGATCGCAACTCATGAGAATGTCCGGTAACCAACGAATAGAAACCAATGATCACTGATGAGCCTGGCAACTGCTCAAGCCTGGCAACTGCCAGTTACCATTCTACTAGGTAACCAGTTGGTTTCTACCTGGTTGTTGGAGGTTGGTTACCTACTATAGTATCTATAGTGGCAAATGCAAACATAGGGTATGGTAATCGGTTAGTCATGATATTTGATGGGCTTTTCCAAAGGATTACTACCTGTTTCCTTAACCATTTAAAATTGGTATTTGTTAATGGTGTCAATGAGTTGCAATAGTAAGTGATAGCAAGGAATTATTTGCAAAGAATCACTAAGCCTGGTCAATAATGGTGTTTCATGCCTTCCCGCTATCCCTCGTATCCCTTTGGAAATGGTGGCACTAAGCAGTTCTTCATTCACCAAGGACCCAATTGTCGGGTCGCTGCGATGGAAACTTCATGGGTTGATGATGCTCCCGCTGGGTGAGGGAATACATGAGACTCCAACCTGTACGAATTCTCCTGGTTGCTGACTGGGAATTCCACAGAGCCGATGATCATCTTCATGAATTCTAATCTTCGTGAATTCTGATCAATCACCGTTTATCGAACCAACCATCCATTAACCTTGACTTGACCACTAAATTGACCATGAATTTACTGTGACGCTTAGAATTTTGGAACGCAACAAATAGAATCATCGTCTAAGACACAGTTCACATCGGTCCACTGAGCTTCAGACTTTAAGCCTTCGTGGTGCATGCCGATACCTCTCCTGCAGAGACGACTGAGCGACCGGAACTGACAGGAACAGCTCTAGGGTGTAGCCATCCCAAAAGATTGAATGGATGCATTCACCAATTTAACTACCGTCGTCAAGGCTACCGACATATTACCATCTACAAGCGAACATTACGAACGTTTGACACCGATAGTCGATCTGCAGTTCACAGTCCCAAAGCTGTGTCTGGCGCATCAAAAAACATCATGCACCAACACTTCCAGGTATCGGTGTGTTGGCAAGGTCTCCCAGGGAAGTCCCCGGGGCTCCTGAGACCCTCCAGCATCCACTTCTCATGTCCCTTGGCAGCTTTCTTAATATCCTCTTCAATATCCTGGCGACCAAGCAGCGCTTCTTTGGGACCTGTTTTCACGATGACCTTCAACGGATACAAAGAGTATTCCATTTAACTTGCGGTACATGCATACGTTTTCATACTAGTGTGTGTATATAACTATATATATATGTAAAATAGTTAATACATGTATTTAAGATCAGTATATCTAGTTGTCCAAATCTCTTCCTCAAGCAGTGTTCAGAGGCTAGACTCAACGACTTTGTTGCCTGGTCTCCCTCACTTTTCGTTGCGATACCTGTGCAATCATTGCCTATGCCAAGGGAAACCTCACATGTTGGGTCGATGTCCCAAGACTGGCCCTTGATGGAAGGCATCATTCGCGATCAATGCCGTAATCATCCACAGGTTCATCCACAGGTAAGGCACCAGTATGTTGCGAAGGCTACAGCGGCAGTTGACAGTTGATCCATCATGATCCATTATCAACCGGTGCTTCAACAAGTCCAAATGCATTTTTTCATATGAAGTGTGGACGAAAAGCTTGATTTTTTCGCTACACCACTTGGAAGTCTTCCATGCTTCGGTCACTTTGGTTTCAAGCAGTCTCACAGCAAAGTCCTATGAAACTCATATGGTGGATGTAACCATAGCTAAGTAGCTTATAAGCTCATGTCCGCCGCCAAAGTTGCTATGAATCATTCAGATTGCGGGTATGCACCACTTGTACAGTGGACCCCTGTCTCTGCCCCTCACGCAACAAAACAAATGTGCATGTCATTGCTAACAAAAAGATGGTATTTGATGACCAAATTGCTGAGTCTATAGTCTATAGTCTATTTATGTCATACATGTTCGCATATAATTGCTTCTACACGTACTTTCATATACGACAAAAACACATGTTTTTGTCCCAAAGGTGGATGATGACGTAACAAATCTACCATTAGACTGTCTGAGAGTTCCTTTTTGATTCTTTCATTAGTGGATCAGTGTCGGTCGCTGCAGACCGACCTCCTGCCACACACCCAGCGCTTTGGCAGAATGAAAGGAGAACTGGCGGCGCGCAGTGCCGTGCGCACCGGGGGCAGTGGCATGATGACGCATCAGCGACTATGGTATAGGGGCTATGACCCTCCTTCCAGGCCTATTTACCATGCTTATGTTATCTTATAGTGGTGCGTGACCATGGTTTATGATTGTTCACCGAAAAAATCAGCCAAGTGCCCAAAAAATTGGAAGCTTGATATTCCTAGCAATATGGATGCTCAATAACAACAAGAACAATAACAGCAGCTTGACCAAGCGGCAACTGCTCATTGCAATGCCAGTGAAAAGGCAACAGCGCTGGTAGGGTCAGCCGGGAGCAGCAACAATGGAAACAGCCGCCACTTAATCCCTAGCTGATACAACCACTGCTCAATGGAGTTTTGATAGCTTCCATTGAACCCACTTTGATCATCCACCACCATTGGATATTGAACGGCAGGAAGGAATGACACAACGACTCTTGGTAAGGGAAGATACATGTTATCATCCACATGGCTTGTTGTGATAGTTGACAAAACGGGGGTCCTGTTGCAGTGCTGATCATTGTTGGAAGGGCCTCGGTAGCTGAATACGTATTGATCAACAACAGCCAGCCACCAATGATAGGTGGTCATAGTCATGCTCAGCAATAGCTCATAATTAGCCAACAAAAAGAGGGAATATATTTGTAGAAGGATGGCGAAGCTTGGTTCATCAGCTGGTTAAGCCTACCAACCGTTTGGTTTTTGCCATTGACTAGGCAATCTCAGTTCGTAGGTTATGATCATCCTCAATCAAAGAAGGTTTCCCACAGGGTGTTCAATATCGAGAGAAATGCGTTCTGTTGACACCAAATCTTGAAAACATCTTTGCATCTCTAATGGTTGCACACAGTAATTATGATTCCATCTGAATGGCAGCCCATTCTTCATAATAAACTATTATGATATGGGTGTTTCTCAAAATAGGGGTACCCCTAAATCATCCATTACTAGTCATTTATAGTAATATACCAACCATTTTTTGGGGTCCCCTATTTTAAGAAACCACCATATTGGTGCATGTTTGCTTCAGCAGGTGGCAACACCTTTACACTTTGAACCACAAAGATCCAGCGCTCGCTGTAGCCGCTTCGCCCCGGCCGGTTGAAAACACCTCAACATCAATCTCATCGGCAATGTCCTGCCCATGTCGCAGGGAGGTGGGACTGGTTGAAAACTAAAAATGAGGTTGACTATGGCAGAATGTGAATGACTGTCAATCATGGCTTGAACGTTCTTGAACATGTTCTCAATTTGGCAGAAAATGATTAAACATAACATGATTGACAGTTTGAATCATGATAGTCAATGGTGAACATTGACATTCTTGGCCCAGATGATGACCAACGAGGGACGATACGCCATGATATAGATGCACCGGGACAGCTAAACATAGAATCCTGAGCTATGCTTAGAGCAAATCGGTACAGCAGCTCTCTGCTAGAGTATTTTGAAGTTCAAGTTTCATTGTGCCTGGGCCTGACCCAAAAAACAATCCATCTTGAAACTTCGCAATGTGGGATAGAGATTGACAACTGTGATAACCAGCACCGATTAGCAACAATGCTCTGCTCCGCCCACGATGATCAACTATGACTAAGCATCGTGAACCTCTATGTGTTGCCTTCATGAAGAATCTAAAACCCATAAAGGTATGCATGTATACTTTAAGTTGGTATATATATATATATATATGCATACGTAGAAAAATCAACCATCATTGGCAATAACTCACAATTACGAATCCATACGAATCCATACGCATCCTCATTAGCCATCATTGAGCACGATTAGCCATCGTTCAATACTATCATTACTGTTCTCATCAACAAGCATTGTCACCTGGGCTCAATTAAACAATATTATCACCCCCCTGCTTAGCCACCACTTTTCTTAATGACGTTTACCAAGCACTGTTATTGCTCATTGTTACCATCCATTGCTAGCAACCTTTCTCTTCATTATTCCAAACCAGTGTGACTCTCAGTACAAACCACAGTACCAATGATACTACCGTTGCTAACCTCAACCAATTGGTTCGTGAGAAAAAACGCCTGCAAAACCACGATAGATCATGGTAAACAGTCGTCATTTTCCTGGATGTGTTCCTGTACCCTGTCCTTTCAAATACCTGTTTGTTGTAGGCCAGGGAACCCTTGGCAAAGGGATGGTTACCTCTGGAGGGTAGGGGCCAAATCCCATGATGACCATGCAACCCTTCGCGCCTTGGGCTCAATGGGTTCCACCAGCATCATGTCCTGCGGGTGTCACGCGGCTTCGGGGGCTGTGCCACTGGTGACTT
>VSDK01021480.1:256882-287061 GCA_009767595.1 Symbiodinium kawagutii
CTATCAATCAATTGCTTTACAGGAAAAGTACCTGGAAACCACCATAAATCATGGCTTAAGATGGTTAAGCCACGTTCCTTGATATTTTCCGATCAAATCCTGTCAAGATAGGTCTAGCAACAACCGTACTGGGCCTGTTCCCACTGTTTTTTCTTCTCTTCGTACTCAGCTCTTCTCCTGGGCATCGCCAACCAGTTGCAACCACTGGTCCAACGTGGTGTTTTCCGGGCATGATCATGTTGGGAGAGGTGCTCTGGCGGTCTGCAGCGAGTCAAGACCTGTACCCTGGCGTCACAAAAACAAGCGGAATAGGCACATTTGTTCGGATCTTCACCACCAATCTTTGGTATACTGCGCGTTTGTACATCTTCCCCACCCCCTGAATACCGTTGGCGGCACCTTATTGGCTAACTTGAATGGACCCATGGTCGTCACGTAGGAGCGAACCGCCATTCATATGGTTTGGTACTGTGGGCGTCATGTGCCGTCACAACCTCAAGTACACGACCATTCCGTCGAAACTCTTAGTTGACCTGGGCTTTTGATGATTGTAACTAACAATTTCAATTGAATCACATAATGTTAGTTACAATTATTGTAATTTTTATTGAAACACATATTATATTGGTGAGTGTTAGGGACATATTTTGTTTCACACTGTTCTACTGATAGTTTCTATAACAACTAACCGTTGGTTGGGATGAAATGTGCGGCCGCGCTCGCCAAGGGGCCGCTCGTTCAGGCGCTTGGTGCGGTACTTGGCATCTTCATCGCCAAAGTACCTGAGAAGAGTCGGGCTGGGGGTTACCTTGGTTAATATTGGAGTCTTAGAATATGGTTAATATTGGTTATTAATATTGGTTATTAATATTGGTTATTAAGAGGAGTACCTCCAAATCATCCAATATTAACCATGTATAGTAATAGAATTTCTTCGTTGCTTGCCAAATATTAGGAGTTGGTACCCCCTATAGGGCAACCATTGTTTTGGGGGTTCCTCGCTGTTTGAGAAACAACCACTTGGATGTGCATCCCCACTGCTCGTCACTGGGAACTAGCGGTGGTTGTAGGGGTCAGTTCGGCTGTAGGGTGCAACTAATCATGGTGAACTAACCCCAGCTGCACATCCAACCCATAGCAATTGTGCAGTTTCCAACTACGGGTTGCCCAGCGTTACATCACGGTAAATGTAAAGGGGAGTAGCAACCAAACAAGCAAGCACAATCCAGGGATAAATTCATGGCAAACATATAGGGCCAATTGCTTACTGATTACCTTGAGTGTTGATAATTCAATTCACTTGCTCCATATATGTGTTGGTTCCTCAAAATGGAGGTACTCCCAAATCACCCACTAGCAATCATTTCTGGCAATGAACCAGCCATTTTTGGGCGGTTCCCCCAGTTTAAGAAACCATACCAAACAACCCTGGCGATCCACAACAAACAACCAACACAGATTGACAACTTCGTCCAAGTCCGCTCACCAACTGCTAGAACCGAGGCAGCTGATCCACCACTTCCCGTCTGCAGGCAGTTCTGGGTGATGAATCATCGTGCTGAAGGGAATTGCGGAGCTTATCAAGGTACGGAAACGCCTACTACATGAACCCCCGGAAACTGAGGGGTTTCTCCGAAATTGGGAAACCCTAAGAAAGATGGCTGAGTACTTGGAATGATTCATATGTTGGATGATTTGGTGGTACCCGTATTCAAGAAACCACAATACAAGCAAGCGTTTTCTGTTCGCTTTTCCTCATCCAATCCAGTAAAACAAGAAAATTCTGAGATAGACAAGAATAAACCAACTCTAAATCATGAATAGCTCATCCAACTCAAATCTGAGGGATTGATGATCTGGCAGAACAAGTCATCACCAGGGCTTCAGTTTGCAACCATCAGCGTCCTCCCTTGGCACTAACACTGACCAACGTCCAACTTACAGACCATCCAACATGGATGATCATTCCATTGAACGGACTCCCCCATAACCCTGCTTGTAACCGGGCTTCTCCCACTGATCACCGAGGTGGCCTTGGGATGATCCGATTTTCCGACAGGCGCAGGTGGCACTTGTCGTACTGTCGTTTTTCCAACTCATCCACCAGCTTCTTCAGCATCCGCTCAATTTCTTTCCTGGAGAGCCGTGGCACCGGGGTGGCCCTGTCCCCCCGTTGCGGTGCTCCGCATCGCTAGTCCCACGGATGGCCACAGGGCTCCTTGAGAAGTTGAAGAAGATGGCTGGCATGATATCTCTGCTGTCCAAATCTTTGCAGAGCTTGAACAAGGTGGCAGCCTGGCAACCCAAGCTTTGGAGCAGGCAGTAGAGGGCCCATGGCATGATGCCCAAAAATAATATGTTGATGGTTTAAACTGTTGATGTGAGATGGATGTATTGTTGATGTAATCATACGTGATGTAATCAATCAAGAGATAAATTACCTGGATTTGATTTGAATATATATATATATATAATCTTTTCCCCCTATTACTAAACGGTCCCCCCCCCCCCCCCCAAATACTAAGCACCCCAAGGGGTTTTTTGTATTAGGGGGGGGTTTAATATTAGAGGACCCTAATATTAAATTTGGGACCCTAATAATAAAAACCATTTGAGCGTTGAATATTTGCCTTTTTAAATTCTTTATTAAAACCTATTCAAAAATTGCAAAAACCAATTGCGCGAAGGGGACCCTAATATTAAATTTAGGACCCTAAGGATAAAAACCACTTGGGTGCTTAGGACCCTAATATTAAACATCCACTGAGCCAGGGGTTTTTAATAATAGGGGGGGAACCGGTTGCTTGGGGAATGTGGTTCCTCTTTTACTTTTCAATTGCTACAATTGAAAATACAATTGACCAAGACAAAAAAAATCAGGAAGTGCACCCCCAAGGTGGTTTTTTATAATTAGGGGGGGTTTAGTAATAGTAGGAAGCGATTAGTACATGCAAGTAACAAACACGTAAAACAACATATAGATATGATCTATACACCTGCATGTAGATGCAGCATTCCTGTCTGCACTCACGAATATACAAATACAGTAGGGTGACACCATCGATGAACCCTAAAAAATTACAAATGCCACCATCACTTGCAACACCCAAAGATCATGAATGTAAAGAAACATAGGTAGGCGCTGTCAAAACACTTGTTTCATCCCATATACGAGCCGTTCACAAGGGGTCAGAACCCAGCTAGAAACTATACGTTCAACTGAAGTTTCCTAGTGCTAATTCTAGTCGGTTTTGACACAGACCGAAAGGTGTCCTGAAACCACTGGCTCCCCTGTGGAAAACAAGCTCGAGGTTGGAAGTAAAACCCTCACGACTGCACTGTCGGTGGTGCCATGGCTGCAATGTACATCCTGTTCATCTAGCAATTTGGAGTGGTCCAAAAACCTTGCACCAACAAAAACTGGCGCTTTCCCTATCACTGGCTTGGACGTTGGATGGTACCACCAGCGATTCCCAAGCCATTTGCAATAGCAATCCAGGCTTCCACTGCACCTGAAGGTAGGAGGTTTCCTTTTCCAATGTTCTCAGGTCTGTCTCACTTGCCTGCAGCGAGCACCACGGTGCAAAGAGGACACCAGCTGCCCAGGAAAGCACGATCAACCACGATGATACTATCAGCATGTGCCCATTACCAATGTGTCCATTGTAAAACCGACGAAACCATACGCTATAGGACTATTATACACAACAGTTCCAAAACTGGGATGTTTTAAATTGTTTGTATTCATGGTGAACCATTGCAGAAGCGTTTGTGACCATTGTGGAGATTGATTTAGGTAGCAGTTCTGCTGCCAATAGCAACGAACTTTGATTGATTGTTTCAATCCGAGCCACTTTCGATGCTGGTTGTGTGCATTTTTCCGTGAGTATATTCCTTATCTTCCCGTATGATTACATTGGTTGGTTTAAAATCGATTTTTGTGCAGCAAAAGGGGGCCAGTATCGCTAAGATGTCTTGGCTTGACATCCCCGGATTCGAGGAGTGCAAAGGATATACGAACCTGACAATTGGTGAGGTTAGATTGAAAAGCAACAACCCTCATATTCATCAACGAAGATCCTGACTTTCGCACAACGCTGACGTCTGCATTCTCTTCATGAATCATGGTACTCCCAAAGACTGAGTGTTGAACATCGACATGTAATCATATATAGTATAGCGTTGATATAATTGATGTCTAAAGAACACAGCTGTTCATATCCATACTCTACAATGCGTTGAAGACAATCCAAAGTTAATTAATGTCTAGTATACAGTATGTGTTTGCATATGCGCCAGCTCAATCATTGCATGAGGGCACTGACTGCCATGGCTATTGAAACACCAACAGCCATACTATCCTGAGTAGGTGTTAAATGCTCTGCCAGTAACCAATGGTAGCCCATGTTAATCCTTGTTGAACCACGCGCACAATATTTCCCGATATGATATCATCACTATGCATCACTAACTATCCTGATATTACAGCACTATCAGTGAAGAACCACTATCATAATATAACCATCATAATGCAGTCGGTCAAAGCCCTTGTCCCCCTGGTTCCCCTATCATTAACCATTGTTTTCCCTATGAGTTTGTTGGTCATTATCCCCGATGATTGCTGGTTGATGTTGACCCTTAGCCGTAAAATAACTGGTGGTTTCTCAGAATAGGGGTACCCCCAAATCATCTAGTTATTAACCAAATATAGTAATAAACCAACCATTTTTGGGGCTCCCTATATTGAGAAACCACCAACTAAGAACCCTGGATACCCTCCATGACCGACCCGCGGCGCCTTGTCCTCTACTCGTGGAGGTGGCTTGAAGCCTGGACGGCGGCGACCCGGAGCTGGTGACCTGAAAACAATGCCTCGGCTTAGTTGGACTTCATCATAGACGATCTGGTGACTGGTGACTGATTGACCATGGTTAGCACCATATCATTATTAGCAGATCTGTAGCCAATGGTTGATTGGCATTAACTATAGTTGATCTTTATTCACATTTTTAACACCATGGTTCATTGGTTGGCTATATATGATTTCGTAAATGGTTTAACACTATGTTTTCCAGATCAATCACCAGTAAATGGTTGTTATTTGTTGGCTCTGTAAAGGTGATTGATGGCTGATGAATGGTGAATAATTGTGAAGAACTATGGTGGTTTCTCAAAATGGGGGGTACCCCCCAAAATGGTTGGTTTGTTGCTATGAACGAACAAAAAAGGATGATTTGGGGATACCCCTATTCCGAGAAACCACCATATATGAATGGTGATTAATGGTGATATGGTGAATAGATGTTAATAGTGTTGATACAAATCACATACTATCATATACTTCAATGATGCGGTGAATCATGGTAAGAGTATACCATTCATACACTCAACATGGTAAACAAAAGGTCAATGGTACTCCCAGCAAAGTAATTGGATTAGTTTGGGTTGATACTGTAACTGATGGATACTAGGAGGAATGATATTGTTTATCATGGTGTTTAACGACATGACGGAAATGATGAATGATTGAGAACGATGTGACAAATAATGGATTCAAAATGATGACAATCATGACAATTGGGTAAAACAATGTTTGATAAAAAGAGTAATAGACAGAGGTGGTGATGAGTGGTTATGGTCAACATTATCAGCAGCAACAGTTTGACAATCGTGTGACAACAATGGCTAACACAATTGTTCAGGATGGTGTGAACATGGTAATGATAGATTATCGTGGGTTCATCATAGTCGACGGGATTAGAAAACATCGACTTAAAACACACACACAAACAAAATGCTTAATATCACTTAATTATGACTTTTGATCCATCTTTCCTTCGGGACCTTCCGGGAAGCTAGGAGCCCCTTGGGGAACTCATCTTCCAAACCTCATCTGGTTTCGGCAAGCGACGGCAAGCGATTCCGAGAATGTTGTTGCAACCAATTATCGAATGTAGTGTTACAAGTCTTGATTCCGAACTAGTGGAGCTGTGCATAACCTGCATGATAGATGACATAATGTTGATGCATACCATTCCGCTATGCAGCATGTTAGAGTGACCTTTATTAGAGGTGTAGCCAATTTACAAAGTGGTGAAACCGCAACGGCCATATTATATATATGCAATTACAAGAGCTGTGGTCCTTCCAGAACATTCCAGAGTCTTTCGGAATATCATATAGATCATATCACGCGTAAAGAGATGTATTGCCACATGTTTAGCGACAGATTTCCGTTGGACAGTGTGTCCATAATCCCAAGGTCATTGACAAAAACCTTGGGCAATGCACACAATCTCCGTGTCTCCGTGTCGGTCTCCATCAAAGGCTTCATTTATTGCATCTTCTTGGCACGCATGAGCGTTTACGACTTCCCCGAGATGATACGGCTTTACCAAAGCCCCTGTAGCTTCAAGGACCATAGCCAAGCCGCAACGCGGCCCTTCTGTCTTCAAGTCTTGCTTCTCTTTGGGACTGGTCAAGTATAACTTAAATTCAACCAATCCCTTCTGCTACTGGGAACTTTGCATGTGTGCTTGTGCATCATTTCTTCAAGTTTGGAGTTACCTTTTGTGTCCTGAGAAATGAGGGCGCCCTTCTCAGCAAGGCAAATGAGCTGGGGTTTGACTGCGACAAAGCCAACCGTATGCAGCTGGAGGTAGCATCTTGGACAATCTCCAGTCAAACACTTCATACTTCAGCTGAAAGCAAGCAAAGGATGTCATGTGCATGTATTTGTGCAAATGCATGCGCATATCATCGGGTGAGCGCAAGCCAGTGGGGTTGATTGCCTGGACCCACCCTTTATTCGCATGCTAAGCTTATGGAGATGCACTTGCCTATGTCAATCCTAGCCTTCTGCGCCTTCTATCCTTACCACAAGGGGAAACCCTCGCTCTTCCCCAAACGGTGGCGCAAAAGCTATCAGTTGCATTTGTCCAGGGGGAAGGCAATGGTCAGTGCAAGTTGATCATCAAGGACTGCTAACTGCATGGGTTGTTGGCATCTCAGGGAAAACAACAAAAACACATTCCATTATCATCCATCCTCGTAGTACCAGCAATGTCTGGAAAAGGCTTGGTCAATGAATGGCTCACAATGCTCCTGCTCAAAAACCATAAACACGTCGGCAGTTTCAGTCAGTTGCACATAGCTTCTTGGGCGACCAAGCAACTCATAAGGTAAGCAAAGTCAGGACCATTTGGGTCGCGATTGATCTTAATCAACTTCTGATCAATCACCACAACAAACCTTACAGTAGACCGTGCAAAACATGGCACTGCGTTCTTCAACCACCAAGATCGCAGTTGGCCCATGCATCACACGGGTGGTAACATTCATAAATTTGGGTGAGCACCTCAAACTAAGGTAGTTTTCACCATGAAAAACGATCACACTTGGGGATCAGAGCCGGAGGTCAACGGCATCAAGGTGTCACCGCAGCCAGCGGCCCTTGGTGCTGCCTGTTTCCAACTCGGGATCCTGTTGCAGCACCAAGGTGAGCTGAGTGAAAGCCTGGGCCACAGCTGGCAACGGTGAATGGAGCTATTTGCAGCTAGGGCGAGCCGTCGCCATGGTGGTACTAACCCTTGATATGGATTAGTCCGTGAATGATGGTACTAACCAGTGAACCATCCAATATCACAGCCATTAGTGACTTCGAAAACTGGCAATTTCTTGCGGCAAACCAGGGTTTTGGAGCCAAGGCTTACACTTTCCTACATGGTCCAGCGGTGCAAAACGGGGGTTTTGGGCTTGCGCCCTTGCTGGTGGCCCCAACACTTGGATCCAGCACTCCAACCATGGACCCTGCTCGGAAACCAACCCGTGAGGTGATTGGAGAATCATGCTGGCTACAACATGAACGGTGATTCACTGTGACGAATTTGAGTTCATGTTGTAGCCAGCATGGCTTATCATGGCTTATCATACTTCACAGTGAAGAACATGCTGATCTGAATTTCCTATGAAGTATGATAAGCCATGATGAATGATTCATTTGAGTGAACGTAAGAATAGCAATTATAGCTTTAAAATATACTGAAAACAGTGAAACATACTGAACGTTAGTATTGAAATAAGTGAACGTAACAATTTGATTTTAGTATGCCACTCATCCGTTTGAACTATGAACTATGCTGAACATTAGTTCACCGGTTTGGAGCATCATAAACCAGTGTCGTTAACAACCATTAGCCGCAACCTCTGCAATCACTCCACCGAGGTTAAACCATAATTCGATTACAATCGCTATGGACGATCATATCGTAGATCACTAGTCATTGATAGCAATGAGTCGAATAGAACCTGTTACCAACAGTTAGTTGAACGTGGTAGGAACCACTATCGACCAAATATCTATTATCACATATTATCACTGATCAGCCAGTGGCTATCCATGACCATCATTACCCAAACAAGGATGGTTTACCATCATCATTTCTCAATATTCACAATGAATACAGCCACTTGTAAACGGCCAATACTCCACCGGCAATCAAATCATCAATAAAGTACCTTCATCAACAACCAATCCTTAACTTGGTGGCTTATAGATCCCTTGCTAAAAATATATTTTTAGTGGTTATATGGTAAACCAATCATATCCCAAAAACACTAAAAACCTAAGTTAGTGGGTATAAGCCATCCAGTTAAATAGCATTGTAACCATTCTCAGATCATATAGTCACATGGTCACCATCAATCAAACCATTCACCAGCACCGTTCATCAAACCCGTTCTCAACCCGACTGGGACTCGGCTCCACAGCAACCGCTGCGCCACGGCTGTGCGCGCTGCGAAAACCGCGCCTCGCTCTGCAAGGTGTTGTCTTTCAAGAGCTCCAAGAAGGTCGCCTGGGGTCCGTTGCCGTTCACATCTGCCGGTCCGGCCCGTTGGGGGGTCCCAGTTGGGCCCTTCAAAAAAATAGAGATTTTTGGAGGCCAACCAAAAAACATTATGGTTATAGGTTGTAGGCTAAAAATTAGAGATTATAGGTTGCAACATTATAGAACCTATCAACATGAATGATGGTTTTCTTGAGGACCAATTGCATTATTGGATGATCTGATGACTGTAACCATAATATACCATAATATGTTTTGATGATTTGATGACTGCAAGCAGTTTATTGACTGCAACTACAACATAATAACAACTATAGGTACAACCAAGTGGCTGATGTTTGTATCTAAAACATTATTTGTTACGACAACTATCAACCACTATGTTTTGAGGATTTACCATGGGTTGTTAATGATATAACGATTATAAACATCGACTAGTGATGCTTTACCCGCTGGCTGTTAGAAGAGCAATGATTGATAGTGATGGGTGGTGCGACAACATCGGGCAAGCATGCCAACTGCCACATGAAACATCCTTGATGGGTAGTCAGTTACTGTAATTGATGTTCATTGATGGCTGATCATTTATGTAATGAATCATGACAATGGTGAATCTTCATAAATGGTGATTGCTTGTGTTCAAAATAGTCGATGATAACAAGTGGCGGCCGATACTTGTCAATAAGAGGGGCAATCAAAACAATCAAGCTAGCAATGGCTAGCAGCATGCTAGCAGCTAGCACATCAGATGGAAAGAGGGGGTTGGCAACCTGTAGTCAACCAATGGAATCCATAAAATATGTGATCAGAATCTATCAACAACAGATTGAGAATGGATGCGCTCCTGGCTGATCAATAGGATTCCGAGTTCATAGATAAATCTCCAACAAAACAGCGATTGTAGAAATACTACATGATCAAAAGGAAGTTTTGGAAACTGCTCTTGTATTTTCAAGTAGGGGTAGCGTCCAAAATGTGTATGCGTAACTGAGTGAAAATTGATCCTAGGTATGCAACGGCGATGTGATGCATCCAAAAGCCTCTGCCAAAATATTGTTAAATTTGCATTCACCAGCCATGCATCACAAGCGATGGAATACTGACGATCTATCCATGAAAGCGGTTGGATAATGTTCATATGATCAATGCCATGACTCTCATATAATGGCCATGAAATCATGACACTTCAAAAACTTTGACTCCACCATTCCGCGCAAATAGTTTAACACATGTAGACCGTAGACCATCATGTAGATATGTCCATCATTAAGCAACGGGTAAGGCTTAAGGTCACTGTTTCCGTACTCTGATCCCTTCAATGGGGTGGACCAGGCTGGTTCTCGCTCCACAAGGAGTCAAAAGGTTGGCGAATTGGCTCATGGATGTGAATCATGTGGGGGAATCTGGTCCAAAAACGGTACAAGCATCAACAAGCAATACTGGATGAAAATCGCACTCTAGTGGGACTGGACTGGTTCTTAGATTCCCGCGATTCCCAGCATCTTTGTAGATCTCCGTCAGGTTGGGACGCCTTCCACAAGACATACCACCATCCCGCCTTGAGATCCTTCTCGTACTTTCGGGAGTCTATCTTGGTGACGAACCTTGAGATGGGGGCGGATGCTATTCATGCAGTGCCCCTGTGAGGGTTTTCTGCGTGGACGTGCCAGCAAGAAGCTTGGGTGTGGTGGTTTGAGCTCATCCCTTGCTATCTTCCAACGGCCTGGCTGATGAAATTGCCGAGTTTCCACAACACAAACAGCTTCATTCCTGGTATTCCCATGGGTGCACCGGCTCCTAGAATCCCTGTGCGACCAGATGTTTGTGACAACATGGACGTTCTCTACTAATGGCTACCCAGGATGAAGCTAAACCCCTGGTTGATTCACTGGGGGGGTTACCATTCTAATGGAAAACCAGCCGCCTTTTGGGGGATACCCCCTAGTTAATCAACCAGGGGTTTATTAATCCTGGGTAGACATTACCATCTAAGTCCATACAGTGCTATAGTCATTTTGGACTATCTTGGACCTAATGGCAACTGCCTCCACTGCAATCACAAGACACATCTGGAGGCCCCCTGCGCCATGCCAGCGAAGTACTTGGCGGGTTTCAACCTGTACCGAGAAGGGCTGCTGAGAAATGCACGCATCAGATGATGTTCATTCATGGAAGCACACCATGATGAGGGCTGTTCAACATGAAGTAAAAGGTGATTTCGCATCTCACCACACTGGAGTACAAGCAGGTGATGAACTGTGGCGGTGCATGCTGTACCAAGCACTATAATGAATCCTCTTTGCGAATCTTGGCCTGTTTGATCGGAGATTGAAGGTCATCAAATGTGGCATCGCAAATGCATGAATCCACCCTGCATGGCAACACCAAAACAGGGGGGTCTACCAAGCCTGCTATTTGCCCGCTTCTCGCTTGGACCATGCGGCAGGCACGTGTTTCTCTTCGTTTGCCGAAACACAGGCTACTTGATCGTCGTGTAATAAAGAACCCAATGATGGCTGATGTTCAACTATTTGTCAACCAACATAGATCATGGATCATTAATTGATGGCAAATCAAGCACCGTGATGATATGAATCAAACATAGTGGGATTTGATAAATCACGTTCAATGTTCAATGACAATGTCAGACAATAATGGTGGCTCTTTCTTCCGTTCCCCCACCACGCTTTGACAGCTTCACGAAAAGCGCTGCCCCGCCTGTCCCATTTGTCGTTTTTCCCGATGATCTTGGAAACCTTGGGGCTGTCAGGGAACCGCGTGGAACGTGGAAAAACCATGTTCAGTCGCTGTAATCCGATCGCCACCGCAACATGTCCATCGCCCAAGAGCTACAGCTGGACAAAGAGCTACAGCTGGAAGAAATAGTTGCCAGCGAATGGTCATACCACCATCAAGAGTAGACTAGAGGGGACGACCATTTCAAGGGTTTTGAATGCTGTAGCCTTGGGAGCCTTCAACATCCAGTCACAACTTGGACATGCGAGCCATGGGTTGAGGATACCAATCACCACCACCAAGCACTCGTTGACTGAGCATTCAGCTTCTTGATGCAATTGCACCATTTCCTCAGAGATGATGACCGGGCGCTGCAGCTGGGGCTACGGGGGAAATCAATGATGACGTCCCAAGGAAAAATCATCAACAATTTACATAAATAGATTCTCCATGTTGAGCCACCGTTGAGCCATGCGTTCTTGTACAAAAAAAGGCAGGGTGCTGATCGGTACATATCGCTTTGTCCCAACCAAGGGGGTCCAGAAAAAGGGACCTTGAGAACGGATGCGAGATCATCAGAAATTGCTCGATTGGAAACTTACCAAGAACACATGCACAAACACACATGTGTGTAAATAGCATGCAGAAATGTATTAAGTAATCTTGTCCAAGTTTAGGCATTTAGTTGAAATATGTATGTATAGATTTATCTATTTAGATCTATAGATATAGACACTGATGTATAGATGTACATATTGTACATGCATCAATTCACACTGATATATCTGCAAGTAATTCAGGGTCAGTTGAACCTGTAGGGTCTTTTCAGGTTATTGGTTCGTAGTTTGAAAAATATTGTCAACCAACCCTTTGTTAATAACTACCAGTACTATGGAAAATAGAAAATACTTGATATTTTTAATTACTAGTTACTAATGTGCTTATTGTTAATAATAACCTTATTGTTAGTTACTATGGAAAATATTCCCCCATGGAAAATAGAAAATGTTTGTAACCACGAACTAAATATTACCAAATGGGGTTTCCGAGTAATCACTACCAATGTTGTTAAGAACTACTATGGAATAAACAACTACTATGGAAAACCACCAACTAGGTTAGCTAGGCAGCTCAATCCCATGGGCAGCTCCCCTGGCTACGAAGGACGGTCTCATGCAGCTGCAGCCCAATGGCCCGTGGCACCAGGGTGAGATCTGCAGACATTCCGTTTCCTCAGACGCGAAAACTGGGAGATGTGGAAATCCCCTCACAGTGGAGAAGAGCTATATGTTTCTATGTTTATACTTGAATATAATATATATATATATATATAAAACGTGGAAGTGATTGTAAGTGTCTGTGTGTTTGCTTGCCTGTATATACAGTATGCGATTGTTCGTGTTTGTAGTGCACCTTCTCGTTATTTCTCGTCAAAGTGTGCATGTAAACCCTATATCTATGGCGCCAAAGTGGTGGACACAAAAAACATCGCTCGTGTTCAATGTTTTGACCACTAGAAATCTTGATCCTTGCATCAATTCCCAAAGCAGTGCAAAAAAACAAGGCAGTCACGAACGGGAGTTCCATATTCAGCCCTCCACCGAGTTTAACGATAAGCAGCTACTGATTTGCACTCAAACATGGGGGAGCGAACAGCTGGTTCTCCAACAAATCCTGAAAAAACCCTTCCTCTGCCCAGTTTAGCTGAACAACAAACCCTAAAACCCTAAACCCTAAAACCCTAAACCCTAAAGCCTAAAGTCCTAAACCGCAAATCACATCAAATCACTGTGTACTGTCAGTGACTTTGCAACTTCTCTAAGCCATCTTGACTTTGCACAACGTCCTCCATTGCAGAGTGGCATTTTGTCTCTCGGGGAACCAGGGGGTTGCGGGGAACAAGTAATGGGTATGTTTACCCTGCAATTGTTTATCTGGTTGGTGTTTTCAAATTAGTCAACCAACCAATCATTAATGAATGATAGGGGAAATGCATTTTTTTTAAAAAACCACCAAGCAGTTGTCGGTTTGTTCATCTTGCCACAATGTGATGGCTATCAACCATCCTTCATCACAGCGGACCAGCCCTTGGCAGATCAGTACTTCCCAGCCAGGAGACGCCGCAAGGAACTTTCCACCAAACAGCAGAAAGGATGCAAGGGCCTGACATGGCTACCACCAGTGTCTCACCCAGAAATCATCTGGTTGGTGGTTGAACCACCCCTATGAAAATATTAGTCTCAACCAACCAATGCTTAATAATTGCAAGGGAAAAGTAAAAGCGTTTAAACCACCAAGTAGTCGTCCTTTGCGGATCATTCGATTTAAGCCAATGGTTTCTGGTTGACCGTTAGTGGTGGATGAGCATTGTGTATATCCATTGTTTCACCAGGATTGGTCGATCATGGTGCCAATGAATTGAAAACGATGCTCAATATATCTCAATATCTATATATTGACATGGTAAATATAACTGAAATAGTGCTTCTTGACCATGTCTACATAGACATGAGATATAGGTTCTACCAACAATAGCCATATCATGCCATATCTACAAACAACTGAGCAGTGGTGTACCCTGCTGGTGGGCTGTATCGTGCAGCCTGGCCGAGGTTCAACCTTTTGTACCTCCACACCTATAGCATACACCCACACTCAGTGGAAATGTTCAGTATGTTCACTATGGGAACTGGCCATGGTCACCGCTGGCTGGAACTCGTATCTGCCAAACTCGAATGAACAATGGACTGTACCACCGATCTTCCCAAAAATAAGGAACACCGTTTGCTGCTCCAAACGATTGAGCCCTCCATCTTGCGGGGATATCTCAACTCTATGCTCTGGGTTTCTACAATCTTCAACAGTGCATGCTGTATGCTGGTATGGTCTAAAGTAATTAGTAGTATAAATTTACAAACAAATCCAAACATGGTCATTTGACGAAGAATACCAAGTTCAAATTGTGAAATTGTCCCTAGCATTCTAAGACTTGTTTGCAAATGTCCGAATTCTTAGTGTGTGGTTTGCAAAAGCAATCACAGCGTAAAAGAGTGGAGGGCAACCAACACCAGAACTACTGGTGGCCCACCATCTTATAGTTGTGATTTGTGATTATTCCTAGTGTAGAATTGAATCCATTGCATAATGAACGGAGGAATATTTTGCTTCACAAATATTCACAAATTCGAGGGGGGGCGCTTTCACCAAATCCAAAGACAAAAGGAGAAGAGTGCTAGAAATCATGGACAAAGATATACGTTTCCAACGGATCCTGACTGGCTCAGGGAGCACAACCAACGTTTCACATATCTGGGAACATGCATCAAGCGGAGGTTTACCACGACTGATGGGAAGTATCCTCAAAACCTTGGTATGACCATCTCTACCAGCTTCATTTCAATAGGACAAAAACACAGACTATGACCATGTTTTTGATTTTTGACCGCCTCTTTCTTGCATCCCAGCAGCAAGACATCTCCATACAGTGCATTTGGTGGATTAAACTCTGTGTACAAAAATGTATATATACAGATATTTATACTTTCATGAACAGCAAGTAAAGCAATTACGCAAATCATGAAATACCCATGCATGTGAATGAATACATTATTGTGTGTAATGATAAACAATGATACTACAAACGTGTATGTATACCATCGAATCTATATTAATAGACATTGTCTATGTGCAAATATTGGCCGGAAAAAAAAAAAAACAATCACCAGTGTCAGGTAGCATGGCCGCTCCTCATCTCACTCTTGTGCCACACGTATTTGTACAGGTCCTGGCTGTGGCCATGGCTGGTCACCGTGGTGCCGCATGGATACAAAAGGATCGTGGTCAAGCATGCTGCAACGCATCTTTGTTGGGAACCTGCACTGTCACTTTGCCGACCCAACCCTATGATCCTTTCACTTGCTCAGCACCACTTGCTTCCATGAATGAATGAGTAGAACAGTACTCAGCATTTGGGATATATTTTGCATTCGCCAATCTGAATCATTTGTCAGTTGCTGGCTCTGATCCCCAAGTGTGAACTGCCTTTGATCGTGTTTAGTGATCAATCACCATGACTGTTAGCAATTATATTTCTCATCATCAGCCATCATTCACCGTCCTGAACCATCAACCACCGCACCCCCAATCATCATCAACCGCTGCGGCAACTAACGACCGTCATCAGCGATCATTAAACACATTAAAATTACCACAAATTGTTCTGACACAAGATTTTGAACAATACCATGTGGTGATGAATGAATTGACAAATAAAAATCACCACTAAGTGGTTCTGTTCAAAAAATCACATACCATCATGAACCACCAGTTGTGGTCCCACTTCCACCATTCCCAACCACCAAAGATGGTCGTCACTGAGCCGCCCCACATTCCATCTCTCTTTGTGCTCAACAATGGTCACCTTTCATACTGCCACACCCGCGGGGCAGAAAAGAAATCATGGCGGACAATAAAAGGTTCATTGTGGTAAATACTGGTCTGGTTGCTGGTTGTAGCATGTTATGACATGTTATAACCAGGGGGCACACTTTTGCTGGCCCTGTACATCGCCCAAAGAGGTATGGCTAAAAAAAAATATATGCTATAATATAACCCATCCCAAAAATGTTGGGAAAATAGAAACAATCAAAACCACCAACTAGCAAGTGGGTATAAAAACCTCGTCAACAATGACCACCTGAATCTGGCAGGCAGACTTGGGTTGCTGACCTTTGGTGCTTCCGTTCGAAACAAGTTTCTCAACCCATGACTTCGAGATTAGAACGCATCCATGACTTCAGTTTGCTTTTCTTCTACCTACTTTTTCAAAATCGGGAACCCCCACAGTTATAGATGGAACTGATTGCTGACTACACATGATGAACAAACTGGGTACCCTATGATCTAAAATGGGTATTGACTGCGACTTCAGGATAAAAAACTGGGGCCCACAAGCTACTGACTACAAATGATCAATAAACTGGATGATAACAGGGAGTACCCCTATGGCTTGAGAAGCCACCCGCATCGTGCCTTGGCAGAGCCCTTCTTGGCATTCACACGACCTGCAGCATGACCGCCGGGCCATTCGGTACTCCCATGTGCTCTCCCCCATCAACCACCCACAATCTCCGTTGACAAGTTGAATTGTAGAACCTCTATAGACAAGCTGAACAGCCTATGATTTTCATGGACACTGAGGATCTTCATGGGAACTGAGGATCTTCATGAAAACTGCACGAACCTCTTCACCCGAAGTCAGAGATCCGCTATGAGTTCTTGTCATGGCATCACTGATAGCTCTGCGACCTTGTTTCAACATTCACCACCCAACATCAACATCAATCCACTACACATGCTATCAATATAACCCCAACATCATCCCATCCCAACCGACATCCAACCCCAACCAACATCCAACCAACATCCAACCCCAACCGACATCCAACCCCAACCACCATCCAACCCCATCCAACCCCAACCAACCCCAACCAACATCAACCAACCCCAGCCCCCCACATCCATCATGCCCCCACCCACCATCCACCCACCATCCTGGGCTTCCCCACTGAGCCAGCCGTGGAAAATGCTGGGATCCGCCACCGTGGCACTCAAGGCGATGAAGGGGCACGGGATGAGCTGAGCGGCGCAGCCATGTTGAAGCTTCGGACCTTGACCCGTTTTTGATGCTTGATATTGATGATATTATGGTAATCATATTATGCTTCTCATATTTATGATATTTATGTATTAATTATTGATGCTTGATGGTATTGATGAATGAATGATCAATCATTCATTACAATAGTAAACGAGTACAGTAAACAATCATTGTAATTCGTTATTGATATTATCTGTCAACCATGAAAAAATGAAATATCAATCAACAATTTGTTATAAATAGCAAATATCATGATGAATCACCTTGGATCACTAACTACAATAACAAAGTGATTTTGTTCCTTGTTGATTTTGATGATCAATATATCAAACTATAAACACATAAACTTGTAAGGTCAATTGCAACTGACAGCGGTTTGATCATGGAACATGGTGTTTGATGATAGTAGTTTTTTTCAAATTGTCACTAATAATAAGTGCATTGCAAACAAACAAGATTTGTTTATGGATGACTGACAATGGTTCACGATGGTCGATGATGGCAGTTAATTACCAACCATGACACCAAGAAATAGTCATTGAGACTGCTGGTGAGTGTTGTTGATTAGAGGCTAATTGACAATGGTTGCCAATGATTGTCACCAGTCAATGATGGTAGGTACTGATTCATCATCATATGTTGATGGTCCTTGATGATTCATGAATCATTCATGATTGACTAATGATTAATGATACTTGACTATAGGATTCGATCACTGTGATAACCAACAACAACCAGTGTGATACAGCCATGGTGCAACCCCCAAGGGGACAGCTTCCGCACGGCGAGCTGGACTATTCTGCACGGTGGATCCCACGGATGGCTTGGTGGTGATAGGTTGGGAGATCGGTTGGACCCTTGCGAAACTGTTCTTGTGGAACTGGGCGAAGATAAGGCCACCCAAAATCTTGATATCTAGGAGCTAGTAATTAAACTAAAAGGTGTGAGAAATCTAGTCATAGATTATTACAATTGCGCTCGAAGGAGGCCACGTGCTTTGCGTGACCGCAACATCTGATATACACAATTATACGTAAATGTCGATTGCACAAAAGAATGGTCTAGGCAGCTCCTTGTAGTCTAATATATCTATCTGCCCGTCTATGGATACTTTTGCTTTGTTCCACACCTCCACCAGCGGTGCCTGCATGCAGTGTTCCCACTGTTCACCTCCTTCTTGTTCACCAATACAGTGCACCTGAGCACATTGCAGGTGAAGATCGGTTGAGAAGCCTATCATTCGACCAGCCTCGTCAAAGACAACGTACCGGAGCTGAGAAACCCAATCCTGGCAGAAACAAGGAAGCGATGGGGAGGCTAGAACACATCTCCCACGAGGATACACCTCCTCATTGGTTGGGGTTCACTGATGGGTTGTGTAGTGCTTCCTGTATGGCTGGGTAGCTAGGTGTGCTAGTTGCTCCTCTACTCTCTCACACGCACATGATGGTTGCCTAGTTGGTTTGGTTCTGGATTTGCCTTGTGGAAAACCCACAAAAGAGGAACGGAGTCACTTGAGGAAGCAAGGAATTTGTCGATCAAGAGTTCAATGCAAATCACCCAATGGCATGACGGCATGTAGCCAAGCAATCTCAGGGACACAAAGAAAGAAAAGAGAGAGAGAGAGAGAGAAAGAGACAAGAAAAACGGCCAGAACTACCTGCTGTAGAGAATAGATCTGTGTCTGGTGACTGGTGACCAGTTGCTCAGCTGCCAAACACTCCCAGAATGTGCACGGTAAAAGTCTACAGGACAGCCCTGAATCACTTAATGGCTATTTCCGTGCTCCATTCACAGTTTCCGGAGCAGATTTTAAAGCAGTGTCCCAATTCTTGATCCCTGTGGTTAACAGGGAAGTGGATGGTTCAAACCGGTCAGCAATGGTTGGTTGACAGCAGTTGACAATCAGTTAAAGTGTTGTTTGCGGAGGGATTCTCGGAATAACTTCAACAGTCTAAGCTTTGACACCATGATTGCCTACAATTTGTTGAACCAGTTGCAAGTTGCTAGCACTGCACTTGCACGGTTTTACTCCCAGTCATATCGTTGTGGGTCAATACCATGGCACCATGGTGAACATCCCCGAAATGACTCAATCAGTCCAACTGTTGGGATGTTCATCTACCCCCTTGCTGCTTGGTTCGTTTCGACCCAGCTCGCCGGGGCTACAGCACCCCCACCACTCAACAGGGTATTCATCACCGGTTGTGGCCAACTCATCGCTTGGAGCGCACCTGGAACTCGGCGGACAGCAGAAGCATCTCCAAGATGTGAGGGATGGTCACCAAGACCTGGACGGGCCACAGGAAACCAATCCGCCCTCGTTGTTTTTTAGGGCCGGGGGCTCGATGAAATTCCACGACTCACAGCAGTTTTCATTGAGCTATTCTGGGAGCTCGTTTTTTGGCAAAGTTTCAACCATGGTAAACCAGCATTAACCGCAAGTTTCTTCATCACAAACCATCAAGGAATAGAGATTCTAATTTTGTTTTTCTGTTTGTATCGCTTCCTTGAGTTCATGTCAATAGCATTCAATAGAAATCAACAGATGCGGTTGAAATTCACAACTCACCAACCTTTTTTCACAATCCAAATGAAATATTGCGGTGAATATCAACACTTGCAGCCATGCACGGATACACTTTCCTTGAAAAGAAGCTGGAAAACAAAATGCACAAACTCTAAAAACTACTTCCTTCACTGTGCAAATCGGCCAGAAGATCACTTTCAGCTTGCTGCGAGACTTCCTCTTTGACTTTGCAACATGCTCAAAAAAACACTTTTGGGACTTGTCTCAGCAACGACACATGTCTTTCTTACAATGTTATGTAAAACAAATTTGTCAATGAACGCTTCAAGCCACACATAATTTGCGATGGTGCTTGCACAAAATATGAGCATCAATGGGTCCATCCATACTCTCACATAGCTCCCAATCATCCCAAGTTACAATCATCGGCTATAATTATAGGGCTTTCCCAGGACCAAGAACTGGCCTCTTAGACAGTAAAGCGGTGACTGTTGCGCAGCCCTAGGTTGGTGATAGCATGCCATGGAGCGCCAGTTGCGCAAGCGGGATGTGATAAACAGGAGGCGTTTGTTCATGCTTAAGTTCGTGTTCGAACAGTTATGCAACTGGTCCATGTTGAACAACATTAACATAATCCCCCCAAATAGAAAATGTTAAGGCAATTAATATCACCCAAAAGTCATGCCCCATGGTATTGTCTTGGTATTGCTAGACTGCTAGACCACGATACTCAAGTCACAATGATATTGTCAATTCTAATCCAGAAACCATTTGATATTGTTAATTGATCAAATCCCATTGTTAATCACTAATAACCCGTTGTTCAACAACAATTTCAGTCATTTCATAATCGCATGAGTTTTCCAAAACCATTTTGGTCTCAAAATAGGGGACCCTCCAAATCATCCTTTACTTTCATCATTTCTTGTAATAATCCAACCATTTTTTGGGTCTCCCTATTTTGAGAAACCTCCATATTGATGGCTTATTGTTGGTTATCCCCTATTGTTAGTTATTATATCCCCTATGATTAAGCATTAAACAAGCACTTTCGGGGTCCCCTATGGCTTGAGAAACCTCCATTTGAGTCATCATACCCGGCTCCCTGTCATCCTCGCCTGGCAGTTCTTCCACTTGCCCGCTTCGAAGACACCTCCAGCCTTGGGCTCCAGTCATGCGCTCGGAGATGCTTGGAGTGGCGGTGGTCGTTCACTGTCAAAAAGTGGTTAGAAATAGTTAGAGTACATGATGATCCACCGTCAATGGTGTTTATGCTTAAGAATGCATAAGGATCATCAATCATCATCATTACAATGATAGTAATGGCTCACAATGGTGACAAATGCTGAGTGATTGAACAAACAACACACTGATCTAGAATCTAAACCCTGCACAAAGATGTGGGGAAAAATGCATGATGTATGCATCAAACGGCAACAGCCAAAGTGCAGAATTTGCTGTTGTTGATGAATCTTGCTGTTCCCGCTGTTGATGCGGTTCATGGTGTTGCTGCTAATTTTGTTGTTGCCCTCATTGTGGCTATATTTGCTCTTTGTCGTGTGCTGCTGTTGTTAGTATCCTCTGGTATGAAACACTGCAGCAACCAATCTTATTCATCACTACCATTCAATTGTCACACAGAATCCTTTCTTTAGTCTCAACATCTTCCAGAGGCTGTTGCTGTTGCTGCTGGCTAGCCATCTGTATCTTGTCATTGAATCATATTCAGTACGTGTTCAATCATCACTTACCACTGCAAACTACATACTATCAATCACTCTTGACCATAGCCATAAATTAACAACTTTGTATGAACCATCATCAACAAATGCTATTCATTACTATGAACCACCACAGCCGGTGGATCCGGTTGGCTACCGTCCGGAATGTGCATGTCAAGGTGGCAGCAGGGCATCGGACCGAGTTGAACTCCTTCAAGAAAACACCCAACCTCAGCAAAGCGTCGCAAGATTGGCTTTCCGTCTGATGTATCCAAATAATACCTCCATTGATAGCAAGCAAATTCAAAATTACATATATGGACAACCTACAGTGGTTCGTTTGATCATCTCACTCATGATTGACATGGGTGGTTCATACTTGATCATGCTTGTTTCATGGTATCATAATGGTATCATTATCGAACAAATCAATGAGCGACAAGGGGAGACCGGGTTGCATCCAGCGGTAAAAACCACCCCAGGTGCTCAGCTTCAGGATGTCAACTCTGGCTGCTGGTGACCGACCCGATGAACGTGGCGGCGTTGATTTTTTGGGAAGCCACTAGGCAAGCTGGAAAGCACAGCAAATTTCTCATGGACTTGTAATGGTTGATATGGTTGGTAATCAAAACAGTTACCCTCTGGCAGTTCCTAAACTGGAAGCTAACAAAAATCACCATCTTGGTTGGTGAAACCAGCATCAGTGGTGGATTTTTCCACGCAACCAGGTTAACAAGAGAGTACTCTTGTTGGTGAACTAACATAGCTAGCTCTCATGTTGGCAATGCTGCAGGTCATCCTCCTGTTTCGATCATCCCCTCCCCTTCACCAGAGCCATGTTGGACCATCGTGGTTTGCCAGTGGGCACCACGCAGTGGTTACTCGGATCCTTGCGGCATCACGGTCCGTTGCGGCTGCAGCCTTCGCTGTCCAGTGGCAACTCTTGTTTGGAGTGCGCGGGGTAGATCTTGGCACCGAAACGCGCATAGATTTCGGCACTCACCTGCATGGGCGGGTTCGGGTTCTCATGGATGGATGTGGGTGAACTATGGGAGTTTGATGGTTCACCTTGGAATTGTATATGATTAGTTATATGAAGTTATATATGGTTTAGACTGTTGATGATGGCTAATAATGGCTAGTAGTGTTCTCGGGAGTGGATGAAATACAACTCTAATTCGTTGGGTCACTTACATAACCGGCACTTTGATCACGCTTAGTATCACATCAGGGCGTATCCAAGTGCTTGGCGTAGTTATTTGTGATGATCATCACCATGCGATCTTGGATCATCTCTTTGTGTTCGATTGTCATTTAAACCTATGATCAACTTGTTTTATTGTCATGAATATTCAAACAATCAAGTAGTGAGAAAATCCCTGATGGTATGTATACTAAGGAGTTTGATTACCATTGATCACCCCCGGAAAATAATAATCAAACTAGACTCGTTTTTCAGCATATTTAGGATACCAACTATCACCCCATCACTCAGAAATTCATCAATAATGATCATCGACATCAAACATAATTATTGATTGGATAAGCCATCAACCAGTATCAACCATTATAAACTGCTGCCCAGCACTAGCCAGTGTCAAATCAAAGTGTCCCTAATCACTGATAAACATCCGTGACAACTGATAATTGATAGCCGTCATTCATGGACCGTGACTAACGATTCATCAAGCACAGTGAAACCATCCGTTGACTGTCATTCACCACTATTTATCGTCACTATCCACCACCATTATTCATATCTGTTCAGCATTGATATCCCACGACTTCTTGGTGATGACCATCATTATCCAACATCATTGACCGCATTCAACATCTAGTTGTAAATCAACTGTTGTCAACCGTCATTCCCCATTGTTGCTTAGCCACTATTGACAACCATGATTGACCGCCAAGAAAAAAACACCATGAACAGCAAAAGTGGTCCCAAAAGCCACCATTCTTTACCCTTCATAGCTTTTGCTGTTAATGGTGTTTGAATTCCTATTCCTATTCTCAATTAAGCACTATGCAGCACTCATTAAAAACACCAATGCTTAATAGTGCTTATTCCAGGCCTATAACTAGGTTAATTTATAATTAAGCACTCTAACTAAAAACACTATTAACCAACCATGCCAGCACTAGTCATGAAGCACTGCCATTGATAGGACCCAAGTCATCGTCACCGCAACTCCCCTGGCACCTGATTCACCAGAGCCTTGGAAGGCGCCACGTACACCGCGATGCCCTGGTGATCTGTGCGCAAGACCTGCGACACGCGCGATGGGGTTACTGATCACGCAACGGTCGCTTGGTGAGGAACGTGAGCAACCAACGAGATCCAGGGTCAACTGATGCTTACTTAGCTGGTTAATTGATGGTCACTTTGCTGGTTGATTGATGGTTAAATAGCTGACTAATTGTATCTTTAGGAATAGCACTTAAAATTGCATGTTTCCTATTAGTGTTGAAAAATGTTTAAAAGACAATTCTGGAATCACCCCCCCCCCCACAGAAACACCCTAGGTTTTCCGCGGTCCTAGAAAGTTGGGATGTGAACAACTAGCCAATTTCCAGGTTTTCTTGATGTTGACCTAGCTATGAAGTCCCTCTGTTCCAAAGCTCTAGCCATGGCCTAAGGATGTCAAGGGTGTGACTAATGTGGATAGCACCAGGTTGGCTCTAGATTCACTCAGAGTTGTGGTTGGTCAATGAATCCCATCATGGGTTGCAACGAACCCTGAAACAGCAGCGAACCGTAGAATTTCATACGCTGGTTTCAGTTCTGTAAGCATCGTTTGATTGGAACACTCTTTGTAGCTTCAAGTTGCTCCCCCTTTATTGGTATAGCTTTGGCTACCCCTGGTTCAGCTCATTACTCACAACCAACAGCGGGAAGCACACAGTTTTGCCAAACATGTTGTCATTTCCACCCCCTCATTGTTTTGGTGACGACGGAACGCTGCCTCATCCATGACATAGTAGCCAATGAAGGTCTTTCCACTGGCTGTGGGAGCAACCACCTTAGATTTGCCCAGCAGTCTGGAAATGAATGGACAAAATATATTGGTTGTGATTGGTTCAAGTTCAGTTCAACGCCCATTGAAACTGAGAATCTAAACTGTTGCTTCCAAATATGATCTCCTTCTTGATACGGTGGTGCACGGCGTTCAGGTTTGGATAGAGAGAACCGCAAAGGATGACATTCTACTCGTTGCCATGCTAGTCTTCTGCACACAAAATTGACCAGCAAACCAGCAACCCATGCGGCCAACTTCTGGACAGCCCTGTCCACAGTGGGGCAAGCCACCACCCGCAGGGTGTACATTCCAAAGGTGACTAACCCATTGATCCAATTTGTTTTCTGGTCGGGACGATTTTGAACCCCTCTTGGGTGCTTTAATGGTGAATCCAAAACACCACACAGACTTAGCTGCTTGGTCGCAAACCGGTGCCATGTGGACCAGGCACATGCACAAAAACACCATCAGGTGCTGCTTCAGGCCCCCTTGGGTTTCCCTCAGTTGCCATCTGTAGGTACGTCATTGAAGTCATTGATGTAGGGCACTATTGGTTGCTTGCACCCAAACCTGCCAAACCATCATCTTAGGCACCACATTGGGGGCAACCAACCAATGATGATGGTAGTAACCCAACACGAATATCACTGGGCTCACCTTCGACCATAAAGTCCTGCCAAAAGGCCAGTGCTGATTCCTTCTTGTCCACAATATCCAGAAGGTCCTGCCAAGTCACCATCACTGGGCCCCGAGCAGCTACAACCTACGCTGCGGGCCCTACCTTGCTGGGGCTAAGAAATAGGTCAGTCACTCATGCGCCGACCACAGCCATGCAAGTCTCACCAGCATGTTATTCCCAAGTGTCGGCCCACAAAGCCCTTGTTACCCTCTGGTAATCTAACAGTTCCCACTGGAAAATAAACAATCGCTGGTTTCCCAGGTTTTCTCCATGAAATATGGTGATCTTCCAGCCAGCTCTGTGCAAACCCATTATCGAAGCATCGGCCAGAGCTGGTGGATGGTTTCAACCCTTCTGAACAATATGCTTGTCACTCAACGAACCATTTGTCAATCTCTGAGGGAAAATTGCAGTGTCAATCAAACCACCAGCCAGAAAACCATTGCCATCCCCTTCGAATGTTCACCACATGGCTTGACCCTGCCGCCCCATCCGCGGTCCCTCTGCCAGTTGTCCGGTGAGAAGTTCACGCGCTTGTCCTCCACCATGGGAGCGGGTGAGGGTTGACCTTTGTGCATTTGGGTTGCCACTGGGTAAGGGTCAACCAGTATTATATTAGCTGCTATCAAATACCAAGTTTAATAAGCGCGCACATAATGATGGTGGTAACCGCTTGGAAAGCTAATCTCAATCGTAGTTACTGAGTAAGATTCACGGGCTCATCATTACCTTTTCATAAGCCATTCCTTGTACTGCTTCACAATGGTGGGTTGGCAACGGCCAACATCTGCACAACATGCTTAGTCATCGTTGACACCAGTCCTGGATGTAAGCACCTTCCCCATGGAAACTCCAACTCGTGGCCAGCAAAGTATGAGGGCAACTTACCGGGGCAAGGAGCCATCAAGGTCCAGAGTTCAAGGGGGTCATGATGCACAAAAAAGAAACACTCCGGTGTGATCAAAAACAAAATTAGTCGAGAGAAATCCTACATCTGTTGAGGTTGATACTCGCAAGATTTTTGGGCCCACAGTCGAGCATTTTTTCGATACTAGCAGCTGGATGATGCCCCTACCAATTGACTTTGGCTCATGGTTACGAATGCGATTAATCGGTTTGAGAAACCACTCAATATGTACAAAGGTCAGTGTGGGCAACTCTCAGTAACCAGGATCGACCAGTTGGATCCAGCTGGTAACTTCTGTAGCTCTTTTGTTACTTGGTCCCATGCAACCATGTCAAAAAACGAGCTCCAATTGGATGAGCCGTTGGGTGAACCATCCCAAAGTCATCGGGAAAAAGAAAAGTCCATCAAACCACCAACTAGATATAACCAAACCATCATTCACCGCTTGCTGTTGTGCCAAACCATCATTCACCAGTTGCCAAACCATTGTTGTTGATCCATGGCAAATTACGCAAAATCCTCTGCCGACGTTGTCCTTGGAAGTGCCAGCCAAGCGTGTCATTTGCGGCCCCATGTACAGCAACCTGAGCGAAGCGTGACTCACCCTTCCTGAACCGATGTAGTTCACTGGAATGTGGTTCATGGGAAAATCATCTTTTGATTGTTGTGGTGGATAAATGTTATGGAATGACCGGTGATTCTCAATGATGGCTAGCGCTGGTTCAGGCCGTTGACAGGGTTTCCAACGTAGATTTTACCGTGAACCAATGAGTAAAGCACCAGTTCAGCAATCGGGATCTTAGAACATCTGAGCAAAGCAGTTGAACCATGGAGATTTCAAATCCATTCCGTTGGTGTGGTGGTTCTGGTTGTTTCTGTGCTTGTTGTTGGCTGTCATTTGTTACTATTTTAAAAATTTGCATTCCATGCTTTACATAGTAAGCCTTGCAGGTTTAAAAGCCCACAAGGCAAAACCAGCCAAGAGTTGGGTGCTGGATGATCACGTGGCTGTGCTCTCCTGCTGAAAAATGCGCTAACTTTGAGCTGTGGAGCTGTGCCCTTGTCCATGACCATGATGCATGCCGAACAAATACTAGAAAACCCAAGAGGATGACTAAGGGCGAAGTGAATCCAAAGGGAAGCAACATAGATAAGGTACTTTGTGGTTCATTCCAGTGAACAGTTTAGCCCTGGTAGTGAACTAAACCACCAGTGGCCAGTGACCAGTGTGAAAAGAAAGTTCATATAGTTCGTCAATAGATTACACACTAAAAAGCATGCACGCCACCCAACCCCTGGAAGAATCCATCATCAGGGCAGTCGACATTGGTGGTGAACGAATCCCCCTCAGATGGCAAAAAGACTAGCGATCCACAAGCCATTTGCCCAAGATTTTTTTGATTGATAATTGATATAATCAGTAGTGCTTCTCAGTGAATCAAATAAAATTCATGTGATACAAATGATGGCTAGGGGATCTTCCATCAAGTATTCGGGGTTCATTAGGAGCTGGAGAGTAATGTTTGTTAATAACCAACTCACAGTGGCCAATAAACAACGAGAAACCAATATCATCAAAACCAAATAAATTTGCCGGACCAACTAATGGTGGCTAATAACCAACTAATAGTGACCAACAAACAATGACCCATCAATTGGTCGAAAGATTGCAGGAGAACAATGTTTAATCAACCAATAGTGGCCAATAAACAAGAATAAACACATATGATAAGCAAATCAATTGGTCGAATGACCTGCTGGAGATACCATGGGTTCAGCTGTCCAACCTGCAGCAACCGTGGGCTGCTCGGCCAGGCACTGGAAGGCGTATTCATCCGGTCCAACGCCGCTCCAAACCAGCTCCACCTGCGAACCACTGAGATCCTGTTTTGTTGTACCATAAACATCCGTAATGCTAACCAATGGAACGAAATATTTTTTTTGATCCAATTGTTAACCAAATTAAAGAAATTGATTTCATACAAAAAAAATGTAACATGATATAAAACAGATGTTATTCAACCAATACTGTCTGTCTACCGAATTCACTTGTTATACTTTCTCCTGAATGTTTTGTTTTTTTAAAACTCTTCTCAAACTCTTGACTTTGAGAAATGATAGTATGCATTATTTTTTGAAATACCGTTGGTTGATTGTTCATGGTTGGCTTTAAGGTTGTTTGCTCATAATTTGCTTGTCACATTTTCATACTAGTTGTGTATTCACGAGTATTCACCGGGACGAAAACCAGTATTCCAACAATGGCTTTCGTGCTCCAAATATGCCAGCGCTTGTACTGGGCACATTTGCCGATTTAATGGCAGACCATTGAAACAAAAACCCGTGTTGAGTGATTTTTTTTGGGCATCCATAAAACATGCACACCATGCAAATTCACTCAGAAAATGCCAACAAGTGGGTGTTGGCATGGTGCCTCCTTTTGGGTCCTAGAATCTGGGGTTTGTTTAGCACTACCCTTGCTATAGATCTACCCATGTTTTTGTAACTATGTGAGTATGCATGTATGAACATCAATGATCGTTCATGTATTGAAACAAATATATTTGTAAAGATAAAGACATTCATACATATGTTTCTATATGTGTAGACATATTTTGCCAAGTGTTGTCATGCATGTCACCAGGATGAGGTACCTAGACTCGAGCGCAGCCACACCTCCTTAGTGACCTTGAAGCTGTCGGGATCGTCATCCTGAACAACCAGCAAATGGCCACCAGGGGATAGCAGAGTCAGTCTCTATCAAGTGTGCGTGTGGGGATAGCTGTCAAAAACCTGTTGATGTCCCCAGGCAAGGGCAGAACAACAGCTGAAAATGATCATGTGCAGCAGGGAAACTTCCCATAACACGATGAAACACTGCGCACGCAGCCATGCGACGCATGAACAAGCTACTAGTACTAGCTAGATGGATTGGCTGAACGAGGAGTGAGGAAATGACCAAAAAGTTAAGCATCGATAGCACCAGCAATAAGACTTGTGTGTTGTGAGTAAATGCTTGTCTACCAACACGACCAGTGATGCTGGGAGTATTAGTCAGCTTCATATCTAATATAAGATTGGATTCAACCGATAGTGAAAAAAGTTAACCACCAGCTGCAACATTGATGTGTCAGTGTGATTTACTATGATCAATACCTTTTCTGTTGCTAACAAACGTTTATCACTGTTAAAAGTGGTCAATGAGAACAGCCATTGACCGTGAATATATAATGATTTCTATGGTCTGCTATCAGACTGGTGTCATCACACATATTATATCACATAATGATTCAGCATGACTAATGATGTACTGTACAATGATCTATGCTGATAATCAATACACGTAGCATTGCCCTCAAAGAGAAGACACTGCCAAAAACCCATTGCGAAAAAGCTTCTCACATTGCTGAATTGAACTTCTGTTGGGACCTGAAATGGTTCATGGTTGAACCCGATCCCACGCATATGTTTGAATTCTCGCAAAGGTGGTAAGTATCAACTCCTTGAAACGCGCCACCCAGCAGCCAGCAAATAAATGGCACAATTCATTCCAATGCGCCCGTATGGTTTTCACACAACGCAACAAACGGGACATCTGATTTGTATGCTGCCCTGCTTTGTAGCCCCCTTGGCCTCCCCTAGAATGCATAATTAAACTCTACCAGGACTTCTAAAGCGGGTACAATATGAAGCTGGGAACGGGCCCGGCATCATGGAACGCGAAAAAGGAACACCCAAACAGCCCTATCAATTGCGTTAATGGATAATTGAGTATGCGTGAATTAACCATGAATTACTGTAACCACTGGCTCCCACCTTTTACCTGAAACAATTTTGCGACAAATGAGCCAACAAAAGATGGCCCTAGAGGGTTGCTTAACAGTGAAACAGTCGTGGGAGATCCAATAGAAGTCCCATGATTCTCATGATTTCACTATAGATTAGGTATGGGTCGATATCAACCAACCTTTTGGACTGACCCATAGCAAAATGTTGTTTTCACTCCAAATTTACGATGTTTACATTGTTTATTGATCTTGTCATCATAAATCATAGTGATCCCGCTCTTGGGCCAATATAA
>VSDK01021480.1:287127-339899 GCA_009767595.1 Symbiodinium kawagutii
AAGTGCCATGATAAGCTCACTAAGTATATGTTTCATTATGTTTCTATCTATCAACTCTAAGCCAGCCTCTCCTGGGGTGTACCAATGACCAAGTTGTATCGGTCTCCAACGCAAAATTGACCCTGTCCTTGTCGTCTTTCTTGTCGTCCTTTTTGTCTTTCTTGTCCTTCTTGTCGTCCTTTTTCTTATCCTGTGAAGGATCGTCTGCTGGTGCCAAGCCACATGGGCCCTGATACCAATTGCAAGTGAGGGATTCTACTCAACTGATGCGGACCTGTTGAAGCGGGTTGAGATAAGCACTGAAACTGGTTTTCTAAGATGTTGTTGCTGTAATCACAGGACACCCAACAAAAATCGATGGATGCATTGGAGTAGCCACTACGTCGAACAAAAACCATCCGCTATGATGGCGAGCAGCGAATCGTTTCTGGTACATCCCGAGGAGTTGCGGTCTGAACACCCGGCGCTTCCAGCGCGTTCAACCTTCCTATCCAGAAACGCCAGGTGTTAAACTGGTCGGAGATTTAGGCACCCTTGGCATGGTACCAGCACCTTTGGATTTAGGCACCCTTGTCCCTATGGTTGCATTCCTCCAGGAACCCAGGTTCCTATACATCTCGAGATTTCTCTGGTGCTGAACTCATGGCCGGCTACGCACTGATCAACCTCATCTAGTTCACCATAGCTTTTTGGAGTTCCTAAACTCCTCGAAGGCTGGCTGGTGGCAAAATTCGCAGGAGAAATCAGTAGCCTTGCGACATTTGCTGGTGGGTTACCAGGGTTGCTAGCCATTTATTTCTGGGGTGCTGTCCAAAATGTGTGGGTAATCTTTTGCTTGCCCCCGTCGAAACTGATCATGGCTCAGCCGGATTACTGTCTATCTCATTAAGCAACATTCAAGTCCCAGCCCAATCCATTTCCACTATTCATGTTGATTATAGTCCATGAAAAACAATTTACACAATAATTGAAGTGTTTTCCAGGCAGTCTGGTGATAGAAAACGCCAGAGCTGTCTACTCAACTGCCTCGGTGATCTCAGGGGTCCCTTAAAACCCAAAAAAATCCACCTGTTCACAACAAAATCATACTCCAACAAATCCAACTGCTTTGCATTTAAGGTCAGTTGAAAAAAACGTGGCTATGTAATGCTATGAATGTATATAATCAGTTCCTCTAAACCTGGTAGGGAAGCACTCCAAACTTCCTTGAAACTGGGTGATTCCGTCGTCGCCCCCAAGTTAATTAGTCTAGAAACCTCCCGAACAAAGGAGCCATATCTACCACAACGGATACTATCCCCGTTCCAAACATGTATCCCTACCTTAAAAGCAATTCATACCTACCCTGGTTGATTCTGACCCACCCTTCAACAATCCAACCACCCGGGTGTCTGTTGCAGTGAACATCCAAACGTTTCCCTTGCAGATTCGGCATTGTGCAGCCAGTGTCCTCCTTTTTCTTGTCCTGAGGCGCGCGGAGACGAGAACCGCAGAGTGAGACCAACAGAATCGAAACCGCTGAATGATGGCCTCTCCACCGGAATGTCACACACCAAAATGGTGAAGAATGGTCACTAAAGGTTTCAGAAAGCTTAACAAAGTGGTTAGTTCATTTGCGCCCTGGTGTCAGATCCTACTTTGCTCTAAATATAATAAGCATCTGGTGTATCCCAAAAAGATCAGGTTGTTCAAGACCAAAAGGATCATTTTGTGCAGGTGAAGTCACCTGGGCTCTGCTCAACCTTGCTTCTAGGGTGGTCAAGCAGGGAAACGGGGCAACAGGGGCCTTCTTGTCGTCTTTGCCTTTCTTTTTGTCCTGAGGCGATGGGCGACTCCTGCAAACACCAGAGTCTACGGCTGTGTTTCCCTGGGGTTTCTCTATGTTTGGGCTATGGTTCCTTGGAAAAAAAACATGGCGATATCAGTCCACATATCCCCAAAAAAACAATGAGACTGGACAAAAAAAACGTACCTGGATGCAACTGGAACATAACTTCTGACTGCCAAGTGCTGTTTTTGGAAACTTGGGAATTCAGTGGTGATTCGATGCTGGTTGGTTTGTTGGGATCGTTGGGTAAGATCAACCGAAGCTTGGCTGAAACCATCCCTCTGCTGACACGGCCAAACCAATTCAGCAGTAGTGAATTCAAACGGACCATCTCAGATTACACCGTTGATTGACAGATTTTCCCATCTTGATATTGATGATGATATTGATGATGATGATGACGATGATGATGATGATGATGATGATGATGATGATGATGATTTTGATGATGATTTTGATGAAAATGAAAGTGATGAAAGTTATCATGATATACAATGCTTCTGCACAACCATCCGCGAGCTTGCAACCCCCTTCAACATTGAAGTGGGACACAGTCTCTGGATTCTTTGTCCCTATGAAAAAGACTCATTATGAACATGCATATACATGAATATTTACAATTAATGTCAAGTCAGGATTAATCAATCCCCCCCAGTTAATCAAACCCCTCCTCATCCCTGGACCCTGGTCCTTACTAAGGTTAATTAGGTGCTCATTTCACCCCCAAATAAGATAAGTTCACCCAAAAAATTCCCCCAGTTATTCTGTTAATCAAACCCCTCTGGATCCCTATTTTTGTTGAAATTATGTGTTTAAATTAGTTTTAAATTAGTTTTAATTGGTTTGCTTATTAGTTTTATGACTACTCATGGCTAGTGGGCTCAGATTTCCCAAAAAAGTCTATGTGTTTTTCTTTCTTACCCGCCTTTTAAAATCTATTAAAAAACAATTTTTTAGAAGCTCACAAAGGGTACCCCCCACAAGCCTGGAACCACCCAATTTAGAAACGATTGAAATCAAATTAAGAACAATTGAAATCAATTTAAAAGCAATTGAAATCAATTTAAAAACAATTGAAATCAAATTAAAAACAATTGAAATCAAATTAAAAACAATTGATATCAATTTAAACACAATTGAAATCAATTAAAAAACAATTTAAACACAATTGAAATCAATAAGGGTGCGTTTATTTGGGGGTGGTCACTTTTGGACACCTATGGTCAGACCTTGTCGACCTTGTCGACCTATAGGGGGGGAGGGGGGGGGTTTGATTAATCCGGGGTTGACATTAGTTACATTACACATGTATAAGCATATATGAAACCACTAACCAGTACAATGGATGTACATCTAAACACATATGATGTGACATATGTATAATTATGTATATGTGTTTAGATGTGCATCCATTGTACTGGTTAGTGGTTTCAACCCGTCTGAAAAGTATTCGCGAATCAACCAACAATCCCACATATGCGGGAAAATGAGCAATGGCTTAAAACCACCAGCTGGCATATGTATTTAGACATGCATGCATACATTACATTACATTACATTCCATTATATTACATTACATTACATTACATTGCATTACATTGCATTGCATTGCATTGCATTGCATTGCATTACACTACATTACATTATATTACATACCTACCTACCTACATACATACATACATACTAGATATGATATGGTGGTTTCTCAAAATAGGTATACCCCTTTATCACCCTATAATCATCATTTACAGCAACAAATCATCCACTTTGGAGGTTCCAACGATGGCTTGAGAAACCACCCATATGTATGCACGATTCTATACGACTGTGTGTCTATAAACGCTTGGGGAGACTCGAGCCCTAGAAGTTCAGCAAACCGATTTTGGGGGGTTCCTTGAAGCAACAAAGGAAGCAAAACCAATGAGCCAAACAACTCTCTGTGGTCAGCATTGCTCAGTACCAGTTGGTGATTTATTGAAGTTTGCCATGATGAACCACTATGTATGTTTGTAGGATTTACTGATGAATTAAATATCCATGAATAGATTTCATGAGATAGAATTATAAGGATGTGTGTAGCATTAACTATCCAATATGTGTAGCATTAACTATACATCTCTAGCTTTGTGGCTGTTGTCAGTCCTTGTCTTTGGAGTCCTCCTCAGCAGCTTGATCAGACTCTGGTTGAGTCACCTGCGGTGGCCGTGGATATAACATCAAATCTATAAGATGACTTGATTAATAACAACTTGTCAACATGGAAAAGGAAACAATGTAAGGTGTCTCAACTACAATTCACTATGTTAAAAGATTTATCAGGTAGCTGTAGCAGCTGTGAGCAAAGAAATCCTGTCTATGCTGGTGATAAAATGGTTTGCTGTGATCCCAGCAAAAGCATGACAGTCGTGAAGCAACAAAATCACGCTGGACTAGATTCTTTTAAGAAATGGTCCATCTATAATACTGGCATGTAGATGGAACGTTGAAGATGCGAGATACACATGCTCTGAATCGTCGTAGCCCAATCTTCACATGTACACCAGACTTAGAGCACAATCTCTGGCAACTTCTAGCCAACAGTTTTAAACATACAGGACTCAGGACATATCCAACCACTGGATGTCTTATCAAATCTATAGCAAAGAAGCAGCTAGCCAGGTTTGGGTCATCCCCCTGTTCAAAAATGCTTGAAGCCTCCTTGGATGCTTGCTTCACCATATAAACCGGCAGTTTAAGCAATCAAATCAATTTCTCAGTTGACCATCTGAGCTGTACAGGGTTTCTTGTCATGTTTGTGGTTTCTTCCTTTCTGGTTTGAGACACAGCAACGGCCCACGTGCGCGCGTGCCTTCTTCCACTTGTCGAACATTCCTGACAAAAGCAGAAAATTTGTTGACCAGCTTGTTAAGAATTAATTATCCATTTTATAATCAAACATTGCTGTAGCCAGTATACGTACAGATTCCACTCATTCGACTTGCAGCTCATGGGAGTTCAGTCGGTTGAGCAATGTCAGCTCAATAAAGAAATCGTTGTTTCCGACAGCGCATGACCTTTTCTGGCGGCTACAGATCTGCATTTATATACATAAATTACACATGTGCATATACATTAGGATATGATAGTCAAAGCGAGCATATGCCATGTTTGGAATGTAATTATGCATTACATATGTGGGCGAACAAAAAGAAGGAAAGTGTACTGCTTCTATCAGAATGAAACACATATACATGTATAAATAAACAAAAATACAATACATACACAAAGAGAGAGAGAGAGAGAAAAAAAAAAAAAACAATAACAGTAGTTTGCTTAGAGTTGCACAACGTACATGCCCTCACGCACCAACATTCTCAACATGTCCAAAGCTGCCATGAACATCGATGAGTCCTATAGACCAGTGTAGTCTTGGTAAACGATCCACCCCATGAGTCCTTCGCACGCTGCACAAAATCTACATCACACATATGTCAGTATAAACTCCAAACATTTCCAAAAACAAAGCAACTCTTAATCTACCAAACGTATCTCAAGTCATGAAACAAGTAAACAAGTGGTGGTTTCTCCAAATAGGGTGCCCCCCAAAATGGTTGATTTACCACTACAAATCGTAAACATAAAGGATGATAACTGGGGGTACCCTATTTTGAGAAACACCCAGTGAAACATCACCCATTAAATGGTTGGTTTATGACTTATTACTACAAATTGTTAAAGGATGGCAAGTGGGGGGGTCGCCTATTGAAGAAACCACCATCAGGTCTTCAAGCCTAGGTTGGCATCTTGCGACCAAGCAGCCCTTGGCATTCTGCGGAAAGCCCAAGGAGATCAACACCTCTTGGAACAACTTGATGCCTCGGTCATCAGCGTCTGCCCGAGAACTGATTGTCCTATCCAGTAAAGGGCTGAAACAAGAACTTATTCAATAAACAACTGTCCTTTAGCGGTTTTTGAAGGGTTCAAGCGACTGCTTGGGTAACTAATTGGTTGCTAATAAACAATTGGCAATAGTTGCAATATCACTTGAGTTACCAATATCACTGTCAAATAGCAGCAACTAGTTGGCAACCAATAATTAGGATAATATTAAAAAAATGTCTTTTTCCCAGTGAAGGGCGTGCAAATAAAACACTTGAGCAGCTTCCTCGAGCTTTCACAAGTTTTTGTTTCTGCCGGATTGTGCCTTCGAAGCTCCGTCAGGTTCTTCAGGAAACCATGAACCATTTTTGGTATCTTCATCCAGCCTTACACTGTAATCCTTATATTGTTGAGTATCTTAAATTCCTAGAATCAACAACAATGCCTTGGTTTGTCATCCATGATGATGTGCGACAAAATCAATGACTCTTCAATGCACAACAAGAGAAACCACAATAAACTTGCCCCAACTGTTCACTCAAATAGCTGAAATGGTCCATCCAAGTGTGAGGTGCTTGGACAGGACTTCCAGTCTACCCTCTAGTGAGGAAACAGGGCTGGCTAGAAGCCATCGACGTTGCTCAGCCATCAACGGTGGTCTTCCAGCATCCATGACCAGCTGGGTCACCCTCATCACCAAGACTCCCAGGCTTGACCGACTTGACCTGTTGCTTCCACCACTGGTGGTTTCAGGGGTTACCTGCACCTCCTTAGCTTCCCTTTTGCATCCTTTACGAAGCAAAAAATCATCATCTCCGAGTTGCCCCCGCGTGCGAATGGTGTCGTTGTTTCTCATACTCCACCAAGCATCCAATGTTGTTCCTCTCACTGCGTGGGTCATTGACGTTGGAAACCCTGGTGATCACCATCAATCATAGGAGGTCCTGTAGATTTCCCATAGATATTTGGCAGTCGGTCAAAAGCCCTACCCCCATTGTACTATCATGACCCGTTGTGCTCCCCATTCCTGTTGGTGATTTGTCGCCCAGGAAATTGATGGTTAGTTGGTATGTCCCTTATTATTGTTGGTTACTATACCCTATAAGCAGCTAACCAATGCTAACCATTGATTATTGATGGCTAATATTGATCAAGCGCGCCACTTCTGTGATACTTAACTATCATAACCAACCGTTTTTACACCCCTTGGCCACCAGCAACGCAGCAGGTCTCAGAACTTTTTCGACGCCAGCAAATCACACCGTGCCAACGATCGTCAACTCGGTACCCACGGGTATAACTAATAATGACCATGTTTAACCATGATCGTGAGCAATGGCCAGTGATAATCCATCCTCAACCAATCTCAAAACTGATCCGCCATCACTAACCTCTCTTCATTTTGAATCAACCACCTTTCAACATGAGTAAGTACCAGCATGCCACCATCAAGCACTTCCAACCTTCGCTGAATCCATCGCAACTCTCAGCTAGAGCTTGACCTTGTAACACCGACAGCTCGCTGCGCTCACGGGAGCATCGGCCCTTCAGTGTCCACCTGTGGCGCCGAGGACGAAGCGACGAAGCGAGGGCCCTTGATGAGAAGTGACCAGCTACCTGCAGTGGCGAAAATGGGTTAATCAGGAAGAAATGGATGAGCCAATGGTGGAATAAGCGTCATTGGCGTATCTAACATTGGTGAATCAACAATGGTTGTTCATTGGTTCATAGTGGTACATGTTGATACCCGTTTCTGGGTTGGACCGAAACCTGGATCCTCGGAGTTTCAAGGGAAGGACAAACAACTGAAAAGTTACATGGTGAAACAGTGAAACATCAGTTGCTGATGATCGGAATTTGGTCAATCGTTGTTACAATTATGTTCATCGCAATGCGCATTGTTGATCACGTTGTAGTGTAGTTCAATCCTTATCACAGCACCTAGAGGATAAGCACCATGTTTCGATGCAAACACTACAGGCGGAGCAAATTGAAACCCCATAACGAGCTTCCCAATTCTTCAGCTATGGTGTGTTGGTGGATGATACACTGGTGTGCTTATGGCTGTTCATCAGTGTGCATCAAGAAACCAAGGCTATGAGAACCCCCATTTCACACAAAATCAACTCCATCAGAATGGGATGATGAAGGCTTCCCAAGAGCAATGAAGCGATAATGCAGGTCAACCATCTTCGGTGTGTATAACATAAGCATCTGCCGACATGTGCAACCTAAATCAACCAGTTCGGATTTATGCTGGCAAAATCAATCAACCAGGGATGGAGGAGGTGCACTTAATTTAGTAAATCTGGACTTGTAATCTTGGGGCTAAGTTCTTAACAACAATGAATCTTGATAATCAATACCAGCAGCAGCGAATCGTTTCAGCAACTCGCTTCTCAAACACATTGCTTATAGGCATCGTTTTACTTATATGATCTAGTTTACTTATATGATTATATGGGCTTTCTACAAAAAATGGGTCAGTTGCAATCTTGGACAGCAGGCTATGTGAGTCATCCTGGTGCACCAGCGCTGCCCTAGTGCCTTGGTCATGGAAGACGTTGCAGCAAATAGCAATCTCCTGGAAGAGGTACATCATCCTCCTGGGCAGGGCCGCCAGGCATGCCATCGATGGCTGTCGTTCCACAACGAGTTGTGTGGCGACCCTCACTGTGCCACCTGGACGATGTGGCGCTGAGCGCGCAAGGAAACGTCTGTGGTTGGACAGTGAACATTCAAGTCAGCTTCTACCAACTCGTTCTGCAAGTTAGTTTGGGTTGTTTCCTTGGTGGCTTTCAGATCCCTTGCTAAAAGTTTACCTTTTGGTGGCTATATGGTAAACCAATCATATCCCCCAAAAAAATAAAAAAATAGGTAGTGGCTGTAAGCGACACAGTTTCTCATTTGCAATATCTTGTGCAGGTTCCATCAACGCTGCCTATAAGCCACAGAGGTGGGTAAGTTGTGGTTTTTATTGCGAAGAGCGAGCCAGAAAGAAGTTGCTGACCACCGACAAAAGCAAACGCCAACGACAACAACCGCAACCACCACAAGTGAAGTGTATGTTGATCCTGGCTGAATCCAGAAACGGTTCATGGGAAAATCTACAGGCAACCCCTACGGCGTTAAAACAAGGGTTTCCAACGCAGGTTTTCACACCAACCAAGCCGGCGACTTAAGCAGTTGAGGCGATGGCATAGCAACCAGTGGCTCTGGCTGCTAAGTTCCCAGCAATCCGTAGGTCGATGGTCTCCACATCAAGCACTTGAAAACGACCAATGACCAGGCCTGACACTTCTACAGCGAGCAGCGATGGCAGCAATGGGTGATGTCCGGCCATGTTTGGCCATCATTCAATGGTGAAATGATAGGCAATGGTCAAAGAAATGGTGAGTCAAGTGCTGCTAGTCCGGGGAAAACATTCATCCAAGTGCACATAAGCAGCCATGAATCATCATTATCAATCATTAAAAGCCATCAACTAGTACTATATTAATGACCATTAATGACAAAGATACTAGGCAAGAACTAGCCAATGTAAATCCATCGTCTGATCTCTCGTTGGTCAAAATGTCTTGGACTTCAACATCCTCATGGTTTTTGTCATTTGCTGTGCCAGTGGACGTATGGTTTGTTAATACTGGTCAATGGTTAATGGCGGTTCATGATGAGTTGATGGCTAATTAGCGGTTAATGATGGTTCGTAATGGTTCATAATGATTAATTGAGTGATATTCAATGGTTAATTGATGGTGTCAGGGTCATTAATTCATTGATACTTGCTAATAGTCAATGACCGTTTCGTGGTTAAGTAATATTGAATTAATGGCGAAACAGTGGGAATTATAGTGGTCAACTGTTTCCGGGCCCAAAATTTCGCACGGTTGAACCATTCATCCTACAGGTGATGAATGACAGGCTTTTCCAACCGAAGCCCTGTCTGAAACTTCCGGCAACCAAATCATCGCTACCACAAATGGCTGAGCCACTAGGGGGTGCCAGGGTCCCACCACTTCCAAGCTGAAAGCACACCATCGCAAAAAAAGAACGCATTGGCACTGCTTGAATCCCCACATAAGATGCAGAAGTTGACGTATCACTGAGGTGATGATTCAGCGATGAACCCAGGGGCACCCGTTGGTCCACCGGTTGCCCACCAGGGCGCTGCCTTCCACATAGTCTCGGCTGTGCGCATAGCGTCCGGATGGACGCTGCACAAGACCCTGCCAGGATCAATGGATGGGAATGGGCAGTTTTCCAGGCGTCAAAAAGCTGTACTGGTAATTGATGCTTGATCTATGGTTAGATTGATGGCCAAATTCATGGTTGGAAATGGGGTGTATCTTTTTAAATAGAGCTATTTGGATATACAGATTTATACATATATACATCATACGTATGCATACATGTATATATATATATATACATATATACATCATACGTATGCATACATGTATATATACATATATACATCATACATATACAGCATATATATATATAATAATGCTGTCAAAATCTGTTCAATGCTGTTGAAAAATGGTGAAAGCACAAATCCACGGCCCGGTCGTAGACATGGCAGCATCAGGCGGTCAACCAGGGTTCCCTTGAGAACTCCTTAGCTGGACACGTGAAACTCTCTGATTGTAGCAGCGAATGTGACTGGATCATATCCAGTCGAATTCAGTGGTATGATGCCATGTTTGTCATGGTCCTCCAGCCCACATTTATCACCAAGAATGCCAAGTAATCCTCAATGTTGACGGTACATTCCTACTCTTGACAGTCATGTTCCTTGGAACTAAGGCATTGGTCAAACAACTTCTTGCCCAGCAAGACAATCAATTAAAGGTCAAAAATGCCAGGTATATATCAGTGTGTGTGTGTATATGTAGATGTAATGTGTATATGTCTGAAATTGTTTTTCAAAATCATCGGCCAAACAGAATTATATCAACCATAGAACCATTTAACTAAGCTGCATACAATGGCTGGAGATTCATTGCTAAGTAGCTCCTCTGCTATGCTGCATAGGTAGATAATCTTGAAGGAGTGGCCGCCATTATATTCCATTGTTCCTGTGAATTCTCCAAGTTTAGGGGTTAGAAGCCACGCTGTACGATTTATCATTTGCATCTACGGTTCTAAATAAATACCGGCTATGAACTGTTTCTGTCATAGGAAGACATTACAACGTTGTATCAGCACGTAGTGAGCACAACCATACACGTTCGAAGTCAGCTCTTCTCAAAACTTGGTCTTGGTGGTGAAGAAGTAAGTGATCAAAACCCTTGCAGCAAGGGTCTTGCCAAGGACCTCACCCGCAACATCTTCATCGTGGCAGGTAGCTCCCCTCATCAAAAATATCGTTGGCAATGATTGGCAATGACAACGACCCATTTTCATCCACGTTCTGTCACCATGGAGTGCTCTCCTCCAACAGATCATTGATAATGATTGATATTGATTGGACATGGCTATCAATGCCAAACCTGGATTAATAACCCCATGGTTGATAAATAGAGGGTATCCTTTCCAATTAACATGGTGCCCCCAAAATTAGTAAACCGATGGAATTTAGCTTCATCCGGGATTTTTGCATTCTTCCTATTCATTGGATGCAACACTGGACGGAGGGATTGTGCCTCTGGCGCTTCTTCGGTGGTTGCCAGCTCGGTGGAGAAGAAGAAATAGCCTGCCACCGGGGGCAGCTGGTGGCAGTGGTGGCAATGGTGGCACGGCAGCAGCTGGGCGTCTAGGCTTCTAACATGAACATGTAGCAAAGACTGACATTACAGAATTCCTGCTTTTTGACTGTCCAAAATGGGTCTGCCATTTGCAGCGGCAAGTAGGGGCTATCATCATGTCGTGTGGTACCCAATTTTCACTGGTTGCATTTCATGGGATAAGATTCGATGAAATGGTAATGTCCTAGGAAACATGTTCTCTTGTCTCAGGCATCTACTCATGGTCATTACACGTATCAAATAAGTCAGCAGTACCACTTCACATTCCAGGATCGCAGCATAGCATAGTCAGACCAGGCTGATAGCTGGATAGTTTCCACTTTAATAGTGGCTAGTATCGTCTTGTGGCTACCACATGGTAGTAGTTGTTGAATGATCATTGTGAGATATTGTCAGCCATTATCCTCCATGATCAACCACTAGCACCCCCTCATAAACCCCTATCAGCCCCTACCATTCATGGATAGGCCCACCTAAGACCTGGACCCTGGAGCCCAGCCATGGCACAGAAGCAGTGGCGCCTCCATCCTCCAACACGCGATGAGCTTCGACCATGACTTTCTCCAAGGAGCGAAGGTAGATGAACACATCGCCCGCCACCAGCAGGTTCACGGCTCCAGCATCTGCGCAATGCTCAAGGGCTTCGGCAGTTCACAGGGAGATTTAACAACTAGCAGGTTGAAAGTGGTTTGTTAGTAATAAGTGGTTGATGAGATTTAATGAGCTGAATGATGACCAGCAAGAGTAGGCGATAGACCAACTATATGTGATAATATGTACTGGTTGATTAGCTGGAAAATGTTTGGTCACAGGGGATAATAACCAACACAAATAGGGGATATAGGCCAGCTATATGGTTGTGGGTCAATATTGACCAACCGCAAACGGGGTAGATACCAGGGTACTGACCCACAAGCAAATCGAAGATAGATGGTAGAGCATGAGAAGTTTCAACCAACGGCGCCCTGAATGAGCGATAATTTTCCCTCTTCTAAATAGTGGGTTCCATTTTGCGACGGAACCTGAGGGTTTGCAAGCAACCTAGCTATGAAGAAACGATTCGTTTCCAACTCCGATCAACTGTGAAGTGCACTTTCCAAGCATCATTCTTTTGATAACCTGGCTGTGGGTCAAGCAGTAAATGGGGGACACTACCCAACAATAATAGAGAAGCCAATGGTTGCTGCTACTAAAATGATGGTCGCCCTAATGATCTCACATGGTGCGAGCCAGCCGGAGGAGCCTCGTCTACCCAGCTGTTGACCAGTTCCAGACTGCTGTTGCTGGTTGCGCGAACCAATGTCATCACCCGGGACCAGTGGCTCAGTGGCTCGCCCAAAGTAAAATGTGAACGAGACATGTTGCCCAAGGTTGTTGAGTGGGAACACCTAGTAACATAAAGCTAATGAACCTGACTTACTCATCATGAACGATGATTCGGCATGAATGGCCATATATTAAGATTATTATTTATTAAGAATCATTCAAAGTATAAAAATGTTTCTACCGTTATCATTAACAAAATTACCAACCATTTACAACAATGGTTCACCATTCTTGACCTTTATTGATCACTATTTGCCCATTGTTCAACCAATCACTAACCACTACTTTGCCTTTCAGCTACATCGCGCACATCGCACTGTTGACAGCCAATCGCCAAACGCCTTCGCGTTGCAAGTGTGCCAGCAGGTCTCTCTGATGCAACCTACAGGATCGGAATGTTTGAAACCACCCACAAGGTGGAGCCCCCGAGTTACAAATAAGTTGGTTAATAGGCCATTTCACCATAGTTCTATCTACTGTGTAACTGGTAGTTACTCTACTTATCATCCAACTTGGGTAACGACTGGGGGCCCCACCTTGTAGGCAAGCCTGACTAAGCTGCAATTCCCTTGCTTAGCATGTAGACGATTCTGAGCTGAAGGCATATCTGCCTTCCTTTTTGGCCGTTGGGGGAGATTGAACCATGTCCCCTAAACCGTGCATGTACCCCAAGAGATGGTTGCTGCACTACACAAATCTGATTTTTTTTTCCAGCAAATGATGGGCTTGCAGACCTTGTGCTGAAATCTCATGGCCAGCCTGAAGCCAACCACATCTCCCACGCTTTGCAAGTACGTAGCAAAGAGTGCCCATTAAGATATGGAACATTCACCATGATGTTCAAAGATGGCAAAATTTCCGAAGATATCCATGGCTTGGGGTTCGATGCTTTCAACTTGCCGCACGTGGGGATGGCTCATAACTCCAGAAACACGGATGGTTGAAAATCCGACAAAGACGCGAAACATGGAACCCCCCACACTTATTGCAGCTCACTGAAGAAACGGTAAGGGCTATGCGCATGGGCAGCCTATGCCACCAGTGACACCAAAACCAGCCCCTGCTGAAAGCAACTCATCATATCCACCTTCTTGCTTGGCCCTGGCCAGCATGCATGCCTGAGCTGCATCATCACGATGGGAAGTTTCTGGGTAATTCTTTCTCGGGTTTGAGAAGCTTACAATGTGGGGCCCCCAATTGTTAGCTACGTTGGGTTATAACTAGGGTAGCTACCCAGCAAATGGCATATGGTAGATATGACTATAGTTGAATGGCTCTATTATTGATCAACTTATAACTAGGGGGCCCACCTTGTAGAAAACCACTCAAGGGGTTTCTTCTCAGAGTTAGAGTTGCTTGATAGGTATCCTGGTAAGGTCCTGGATTGTCCCAACCAATGTGGTTCAAGATCCACTAATGAAACCAGCGAGCAGAAATTGTCTTCCCCATGACCAGCCATGGCTTTTGCAAACTCCTAAATATCACAAGGCTATCAGAAAAGGTCTGAGGACCTGTGCGAGCAATGGGCGAACATCCATTTTTTCAGAATTTGATGAACATCTGGAAAGCAACCCTATCTCTGCTATTCTATCTATGTAATATGGGTATCCCACAAATCATCAAAGTGCCCGTGCACACCATTTATGCAAATGGATGTACATGCAAACGTTGAACAATATCCTCAAGCCGGCGGTCATTTTCCAATTGTTTTTGTCAGGAACCAACTGTGAATAAATGCATCTTTTCAAAACAATCCTTTTGCATCATTTCGTCCGCAGAACAGTTTCCAGCTACCCTTTTCCAAAATATATTCTTTCCAAACTGCTCATTCTATATCGTTCTGGCACTTTTGCCCCATTTTTACATCTAAATCCTCATCTTCACCACCTTCACCTGCACCACCTTCACCACATTTCACCACCAAGCTCCCACCCACCCTGCCCCACCCTGCCCCCAACCCATCCGCCACGGCACCGACAGGTCGACCCCCTCGAGGCGCTCCACGTCGCTCCGTGTTTTCCGCAGCGCGCGGCCGCAGAGCCCGGTGCCGCAGCCCAGGTCCAGCGCGCGGCTCAGCGGCTGCGGTGGGAGGAGCTGCAGCTTCTGCTGGAGCACCTGGGGGAGGTGACAGGTGGGGAGGGGCTGGTGGGGGCCATGGTGGGGGCTGGTGATCAATGGTGTGGTGGGTTGAGTTGATGGTTGATGTGATGGTGGATGGTATTTGGTGAGTTGATGAGGGGTTGATGGTTGATGGTTAATGGTTGATGGTTGATGGTTAATGGTTGATGGTGGTTGATGGTGGTTTCAGGTGATGATTGATGGTGGATGAGTTGCTGATGGTTGATGGTAGTTGATGAGATGATGAGCTGATGATGGTTGATTGATTATGACGCTTGGTGATCTTGGTTGACCATGATAGTTCCAAAGATTTTGTGGGAAAGGACAAATCTGATTGCAGTAATCTGCCAGTGATTGTGGTTGCTTTATGGTGAGCATTAAATATAACCGTTAAATGGTTTTTGCTATCAGCCAAAGATGATTTAGGATTAATAAAGGATGAACGGATAATGTTTCATACTGACCTACCGTTCATGATGTTCTGATCCTGACTGTTGAAAATGTTTCATGATGGTCAATTGTTGATGATCGCAGTATATTACAATACTATCTGGGCCATTGACATAGAATATCAAGTAATGGTTCACAAGGTTAGAACATGGTCTGTCAGGATGAATAACGCTTCACTGTGGTGAAGAGCTGGCAAGCATTGTCGGTGTAATTACTGAATAGGTGAAATATGGTTGTATCATGGTGCGTCATGTGTCATAATGATTCAGTATACGGTAAGTCAGTAACTACTAATGTACCAATAAGTGTTGAGATGCGAGGTGCGCCCTGTTCAGGGTCATCTTTGACAGCTTCACCGATGAGCCAGCATTATATTCTGTTTGCAAACCCATAATTCAGTACATAGATGACATTCAAACAACACTCCATTGAGACATGAGTGTATGTATGAAGTAACAAGCGCAGGCCGTAACGATTGACAGCAGAAAAGCAGGTATGCATATGAGATTTTTCTTAGTGCAGAATCTTGACACTACTTTGAAGGGCGGACCTGGCCTCGTTCAGCTTCAACACAATTAGGTCTCGTTCAATTGTACTCGATCGGTGAGGGGACCCATCTAATTCACCGGTAAACCGGCAGCCTGCATGGGTTTCCTTTTGCAGCTCAGGGCGTGTCTTGTTTGTCGTGCAACCACGTTTGGCAGTTGTGTTTGAAGCAGTCTCCAGGTGCCATTTCGAGCACCCCATTTGTGAGATCTTGCCTCCACTCTGCCAAAGCAGACAGAACGGTCACCCCACCCCACCCCACCCCATCCTTTGCGTAGCATCCACTTCGTGAAGCACATGCAACGAACGTTAACATGCCCCACCCCAGCCCACCCCACCCCATCCTCCCCGTAGCATCCACTGCGTGAAGCAAGTACAACGAACGTTGGCATGCCCCAACACACAGCTGATGTTTTTGCGCAAACCGCTAAAATTGTGCAAATTCCTCATGCCCGCCAATGAAAAAACAACGCGTGAAACAGGTGTTGCGACGGCGAACGTTACAGCCTGTGGTAACAAACAATATATGTAGATATATACATATTCAATCACAATCATACAAACACATGATCAAACCGAGGACAATTCATCATCGATAAACGTCGCCTGAAGTAAGCGGGGGACCTGTCGAATGGCATAGCTATGGAGGGTGGTAACCCCAGCTGGTATGTACCTATATGTGCGTGTTTTGATTTGTGCATATCCATGGTCTGTGTAGGATCTAGAAAAACATGCCTACTTACACACTTGGTATCATTGTGTGCATATATTGATTGATATTGATTGATATCTCTATATGTAAATATATATATATATGATTCATTGATATTAAAATACATCTCTATAAATATTAAGGTGTATATATATACACACTGTAAAATGTAAACATATATAAAAATAAATGTATATACATAAATATATATATAAATATGATATGGATATGTTATAGATATGATGTGATCCAAATGAATAAGTGCATTATTCAAGACACAACAGAGCTGCACTCCATTACACCAAGCAACCTCGGGAACCTTGTACTCCAAGACGGTCACTAGGTGCTCCTCAAACTCTTCGGCATATTCATCAAACTCTTCTTCCTCGTTTGCACAGATCTGCATCATTGCCAGAAAAATGGGGTCTATGTCTTCTGGCCCATTGGTGACGCTGCATAAACAAAACATGAAATGATTTATGAACGTTTGGGTAGAGTAAACATGTTGCTGCGGATTGTGAGCCATTGCTGCCTAGCGAACCGTTGTGTGTGGCAATTCCATTCGTCAACTCAACTCATAACCACTAAAGTTCTGGATCAACTTAGTCATGAACTTCGCCACTACCTACCGTCACCAATGAACTTCATCAACTCAAATTATTACCGCTAAAGTTCACCCTCGACTTGATCATGAACTTCACCACAAATTACCATCATTAAATGACTAACCAGCTGATTGAACCATTTGGGTAGCCTATTTGCAGGGAATCGAATAAACTTCGTGGGCGGCACCTACTTTCATCAACTTCCATGAGCTGTGGTTGGTTCCATAAAGTCACCAATGATTGTGGGTTTCACATGCAGTTGATGTGCCGGTGGTACTGCACAATCAGCTGAAAATTATTCAGCACATCGCAACAAGATCAGCTGAACATCGAATGAGTCGATCCGGGTGGTTGAGCTGAGGCTCCGAAAATTCGGTGAGTGAGACAAGTTTGGTCTTGTAAACAATACAAATCTTAGGTGTTTGGTTTGTAAGGGGTCGTTGGCGTACAGCACAAGGTTGGTTTACCTCCTGAAAAGATACATTTGCGTGGTTTGAGGACCTTACTTTCATGAGATACATCCATTTACAATTGTCAAGTTATGACCATCATCAATCGTCATTAAACATGGGTAGGTAAACATCATTATTCAGCAGTAGTCATGATCAAGCAAAACATTTTTAAAAACCATCCTTATTACGAGTACGACTGCTGATGTCTCCTAACAACATCTCTAGTTGGTGGTCGGTGACAGAACAAAATCACACCCGGCAAAGAAGTAACAACAAAGGGCACAACCAGTTTTTGTACAGCATGCACAATTGTAAATACATTTGCTTAACTTTGGGATTCTGATTCTTGCATCATTCTCTACAAGCTAGCCATGTAAACTAGACTTTGCTACCAGCGAAGCTCTATTTGAACGTAGTCGGCTGTTGGAAATTGATAGGGGTTGAAAGATCGGCCCAAAGGTTCCCCTTCCAAGAATGTGTATACAGGAAATGCTCCAGATTATGCATCCTATATCGGCACTGGCTTCCACCACACATACCCTCTGGTAAACTAACCTGGCAATGGGAAATCATCATTGTTTATCAAGGGAATCTTGAGAAATCAGCTATCACAAAGGCTTCTCCCCAAGTATGGGCGTTTCATGGCGTTTCCTCATCCCCTAAAACTGGTCAGAAATGGCCGGGCTGCAACTTCAATGCGATGTCGCGTCTGGGCCACGAGTCGCCTCAGTCGCTGTCAACGTCGTCCCCTGGCCATGAGTGGAGGTTGGCTGTGCTGGGCTGGTGGGATCTCAACAGGTTTGATTGTGAGTCAACTGGTGCAGTGATGAAGACCTAAAGCAACCAGAAAACAACAGTAGCAACGAGCTGCACAAACCATATCAATAAACATGACGAAGTCAGATCAATCATTGTTTCTTAAAGAGTCCCAATTACTGGCCATGGCCAAACTCAGATACCTTCCAAGCTAAGCTGCATCGAAAGCCTTTGCAACGGATTTGGTGACCAACATTGGCCCGGCAAGCGACCCAGTGCCGAGATCCGCTACTCCCAGTGCCCCTGATCCCAGCTGCCAGCTGGCCTTCTGGACACCAAAAAACCCTTCCCTACATGGGGTAATGTAAACCCTGCAAGAGAAGGCCAGCACCGTGAAAAGGGCCATCTGGTTGGGGATGGTTACCTACCGATAGCTGGAAGATCGCGCCAGAAACTCCACTATGGCAAGTCTACTTCATCAAACATGGAGTTTTTGCAATTTTGTGTCACTGACATTTCGAGCAGGTTGGTACAAGCGTTATGATTGGACATCAGCTATGTCAAACGATCACAGGATTACTATATGTGCTGGTTTCTCAAAATAGGGGACCACGAAATCATACTACACGAACCATTTATATGGCTGTGGGTCAAAACCCTGTACCCCTCGTTACCCCACCATTACCCCTCGTTCCCCCATCATTACCCATTGTTTTCCCGATTATTGTTGCTTATTATCCCTCATTCTTGGTTGGTTAATATTAGCCATATGAATAAACCAACCATTTTGGGGGTGTCCCCAACCTGGCATGAGAACCCCCCATCTGTCAGTGGCTTGGCCATCGCTCCAAGGCACTCCGCTTGTGCAATCCAGCTGGCCATGCGGCGCTGGCGATCGAGCCAAGGTCTGCAAGTCTAAGGGTGGTGTCACCACCCAAGGTTACCTTGCCCTACCCAAGGGCTTGCTTCCTGTCCACCAGGTTCGCTTGTTTCCTACCATTCTACTGTGTTGTTGTTTTTCGGGAAGTGTCTCAGGCAGAGGAGAAAAGCCGGGAGTCCATGCACACAAGCCACCACTCCAAATATCGATATCCCGTTGCACGGAATTCAAAAGTCGGCAGGTCATCATGGCAAGAATCACCAAGAATCTAGGGGCCACTATAAATATTGAAATGCTCCACTGGCTGACATCTTCATCTCGACTGCAAACTGCTTGTGGTCATGGCATAAGCTTCGATTGTTTGGCTCAGACTACATATCATCTTGTGAAAAATGATGACTGAGCTCTTGTACTACATTTCATTGGTTTTACAATGATTTTCTACAATACATGTGTACACATACTGAACATATTAGGTTCATCAAAATCACATGTCAGTATGTATGTCCATAAAAGGGTTATAAGTTTCAAAACTTTGGGCATGAAACCAATAATTCATACATGCCAGGCTCTTGTTGGTAATAATTCCCAATGAATTATGAGTATGAACCACATTGAGAATGTTGAAGCATGATTACTGTATATAATTATCCATCACCTACAACAATTTACATCCCAAATATGTGCGATACATGGTAACCCCACATCTTGTCAAACCTGCCATGATTCTCTTCTTACGCATGCCCCCCCAAACAACAAAAAATGAAGGGCCCTTGTGGCAAGCAACAACCAGCCACGCCACAGCACCGTGATTTCTCTTGGCGTCCCCAACTCTTTCCGTCCAGGAGGCCTTTGGAACCTCATGACGCGCTGACAGAACCTGCAAAACGTGGCTCCCAATGCGGTTTCCACTGACCCTGGACCAGTGCAGCGCCAAGGTATGCCGAGGTCCCAAGGTTTCCCAAGGTTTCCCAAGGCCCAGGCCGTAGCTCTTCCAGGTCTCCTGAATGAGACAGTAGACATAGACCACCAAACTTCTCACCTCCAGGCGGACACAACGGGGTTGTCGCAGACCTTGGGGTGACCAACAATTCTTGGAGTCACTTGAGAGGGCAGGGATCCTGACTGTCGCTAAGTTTGAACCTGGGGATGTGAGTCAAGTGATAAACCGGACGTCGGTTTGCCTCATGATGCGTGGGTTGATGACTTCACCACTTTGCTCAAGAAATCTCTGGAGTCCCAACAGTTGTCTACAACGTTATGAATGGCTATAAGTGAAGAAATTCTGCGGCTGAATGTTCACCACAGTGTAACTGATGTTTGATGTGAAAAACATAGGCAGGATTGCTAGTCATGCTGCAAGAATGCTACCAAATCGAACTATATCCAACCTATGAATAGGTTCTTGACCATCCCTGAATGATGAACAAACAAACAGAATGTTTGAATCATGGCTGAAGTGCTTCAACCAACATGGCCGTTTCTGGAGGTATCTCTTGTGGTCGCCGGGTTCTCATGGGAGTATTGATCAAAGCACCGCTAGAACGAAATGGAGCGTACATAGGTGTATCATATATATATAAATATCATATATACAACAAACATGATCAAACATGATAAGGAGTGTTATATAGAACTATATATATATAAAACTATATTATATATGCCATAAACCCTCCAACAATCAACCACCCCCTTCCCCCAACTTCGCAGCACGTAGCACGTCAGCACTTCGATCCCAAGAGCCCGGCCTTCGGTTGAGACTCCTCGGGAACCTTGTCCAGTTGCATCTTCTTCAGTACCTGGTCATCCAATGGTTCCACAAGGTCGGCCCACCCAGTTCTAACTTGGTTTATATATCGGCCATGGTTTAAGTAAGTCCTTGTAACTCAAGTTATGAACCACTAGGTGGCCTTTACTATACACCAACTAGATAGAACGTATAACCAGAAATAGTTACATCTACCAGAACTAGTACTTGTCCGATAATCAGTTATAAATCAACCCATCGCTATCTTTGGGGCCCACCTTGCAGCAGTGCGGAATCTGCGGAAGGGCTACGTTGGTAGCCATGAAATTGCAAATCACCACTAGTACTATGGTAATCTGTGGTTTCACACTATCCATCGTTTCCAAAGATTTTTTTCCGTGGATATCAACAATGGATATGGTGATCACCACTAATTACCACTAGTACAAATAAACAACTATTTTTTGTTTCGAAAGGTTTGTTCCGCATATCTGGTATCATCTTTATCTACATCAACACGCTAACTTTGGAGAGTACACAAAGTCAATGCCCAACATGGTACCACCAGTAGTAAGCTCGGATTCAGTTGCCTCTGGCACTACCCAGTTGGTTCACAGCAGACACTCCTACGAGAAAAGCAAGTACTCCTCCAACGAATACTTAAATTGTCCTACCAATAGCCATCTAAGTGAAATAAAAGTATTCGTAAATCAAGCTGTGCACGTCCTCGCTTCAAGTGACCGAGCAGTGTCTACAGCCCTGATGAAATTCCATACAGTTTGTTGCTTTCTTAAGTGGTATGTATTAGTATGTATTCCCAATTGGTGACATCCACCTGTAAAGCAGGAGCTGAGTTCCAACATTTGATGAGTCAAGCAACTGATATCTTGTTGGTGATTGCTAGTGGTGAATTTCTAGAAGCTACATAAGTGTTTCTCAAAATAGTGGACCCCCAAGATCATCCTTTACATTAACTAACCATTTATAAGTAATTAATAAACAAACCATTTTTTGGGGGGAACGATTTTGAGAAAACACCACATCTTCACTAGCTACTATCAACGCTTCACATCGATCAGCAGGTCGTATATGGCGCATTTCTACTCGTCACTGGAATCACTGGGGCTGTGGCTTCACGTCACCCCAGGGCCGCCCGCAACTGGCAGCCGCACCGCTTTCAGGTTCTTCACCACCTGCGGGGCGTGGCTCCCAGTATCCTTGCTGCTTCGCGGTACCCATCATGTCATCAACAACAACAACAGCAGGCTAACAACATCCAAGAGCCAACATACTTCAGACCACCATACCAGGTTTGGCTACTGTGGCTTATTACATCTTATTACCCTGCTAGTCTGCTAGCATCAACAGAACCAATTCCTGAACGGCGAACAGGGACGACACGGTATGGTCAACCTGTGGGATCGCTTCCATGGAGAAGTTTCCACCCCCCAGTTTCGAACCAAGGCTTTCAGATGCAATCTTTGGAGCTCTTAGTTGAGCTCCCAGATCGAAAACCAACACTTGACCCCAAAACTTCCAGCATTGGCTGTCAACCACTGCGAAAAATTGGTGTTAATCGACCAAATCATCCCATTAAATAGTCATCATCCCAAATACCAAAAATGCTTAAAACATCTTAAAACCACCACAATTAACCATCAATGTGGTATCGACTTCCAACTTCCACCATGACCAACAAAAACAACCAGCACTTAACCATTAACTGGTGGACCATTATATAACCATTAAGCATGGTTATAGTTATAACCATTATATGACCATTAAGCTAATGTTGGTTTCTGATTAGTATCTACCTGTTGGTTTCATCTATTTTCATTACTTTAGGGGGGGTTACACTAATCAGAAACCAACATTAAGCATCCTTCGTTTGAGACCACCAACGTTCCACCAACTGACCAACATCCCACCCTCGGCACCCGCCTTGATGATGATCTTCGCCTGTGCCTCTGGCGTTTTGAAGGCCACTTGAAGTGCTGGGAAGCCCACGAAGCTGGCGGCCACGTGGCGCGACTCAGGTGGCTCTGTTAAGTGCGGCCAGTTGGTGGATTGGTTGGTGGGGTGGTGGATGGGTGGGTGGTTGGGTGTTTGGTTGGTTGTTGGTTCTTGTTTTTGGTTCTTGTTTTTGGTTCTTGTTGTTGGTTCTTGTTGTTGCTGTTGGTGGTTGCTGTTGGTGGTTGTTGCTGTCGTTGGTGGTCGCTGTTGGAGGTTGCTGTTGTCAAGAAATGAAAGTCACTGACACTGCAACCATGGACAGCCTACACACTTCACACAAGCGAATTTGGAAATGACTCACATGTGTGAGGGGTTTACCTCCTGCGGAATGCCCTGATTCATGTTGCTTGGTTCTGAAGTCAATATGATGATATCAGGACTGGTGGGAACAGATGCGACAAGGATTTGCCATGGACGTGCGGCTGGACGCAGCATAATGATGCCTTCAGAACCGTGAATGGTCAACCTTGAAGGGATCGGGAAAATCGCCCCAAACCAGGGAGAGTTTCCCTCAAAGAAAATCTTCTCAGCTCTCCACCACCTGTTGCAACCAGAACTACTGTATGCTCCATGGGCAACGGGATAGAGAGTTGAAGGATAAAAACGGTACAAGGAAATGTGTTCCTGTTGCGTCTCAATTCAAATATACGTATAAACATATGTCCTTGAATTCTACATAATGCATGCAATCATTTAATCACATGTAAATGAAACCTATTCAAATAATATATTCGCTATAGGGAGTATCGATCATCCATTCTTAAAACTGATTATAGGATCAACAACTTACAAATATATCTACACAATATCAAATATTTAAACATGATAAAAAATATTTTTGCAATAATCACAATAAAATGAATATAATGTGTATATATATATATTTAAGTAAAATACATATCATATATACATATATATTTAAAAAATACATACACTATATATAATGAAAATATAATGCAGTTCCCCTGCCATGCGCCCACCTGGGCATCACTCGGTTGTATCCGATGAGAAGGTCCAGCAGCTCCTCATGGTGGATGGCGAGGTGCTTGGCAATCTGTGATGCGTGGCTAGATTTACGATGGCTTCATGGTTGATTAATGATGGTTTATGAATGATTCATTGATGATCAATAAATGATGCATGATAGATTCTGGTTGATTGTTGATTGATGAATGATTGATCCATGATCAATTATGGCTACTGATGGTTTGCAATGATGGTTTGTAATGATGGTCAATAGCGGCTAATAATGGCTACTGATGCTTGAGGACGGCTTACCAATGACGAGTGACGGTTGATGACATTTGTCTGTGTGGTGAATGCTTGTGATTGGTCATGGGGGCTAAAAAACGGACACTACGGGGAATAGCAATCAACGAATGAGCCACTGACCCTTTTGGTTGGATTGCTCTGCCGGTTGGCATCGGGTCATAGGATGACGTCATCCAACGGCCACCCCTGCGTTCAGACCCCCAAAGCTCGGAGCCCGAAACGGGAAGGCCGTTGGGAAGCCACCCATGATCAACTCCCGTTGGACTTGCGCCAGCCTAGTCCCTGTGAACTGCAGGTTGCTGGTCGTGATTGGCTCAATGCATCAAGTGTGACAAGAAAACAGGAAAGATTCACATGTTGCAAACCATGCAGTGCTGGACTTTCTTTCTTATGCAGCTGTTTTCTCATTATGGATAGTTTTATCTCTATGCAAAGTGGTGTCCTGCCAGTCAATGGCGCGTTGAAGCCTTTCGTCAAGTTGAAACACGCTGAAGAGACTGCACATGTGGTACAGCGAGTAAGTACAGTACCTATCTAAAAGATCCTAAGAACCATTGAACTAAAGTCAAGTATATTTGGTAGTTCTGTACCCTAGTTACCTAGTTATCAACCAAATTGGCAAACAAATAGATGCCACAAACAAAGTTACTTTTGCTGTGCCTTTGAAGATCCGACTGAGGCAGCCTATGGATATTGGCAGGAAATGATGCACAGTCATTCTTCAGATATTTTGAGTGCCTTTGACACTTGTCAAACTAGTCAACCCCTATCATCATCATCATCATCATCATCATCATCATCATCATCATCATCATCACCATCATCATCATCAACATCATCTGGTGTTCGATGTTAGTCCTTTCCAGTCACTTGTATAGGCTTTGTGAGAACAAATCCTTGTCTCTCATGATTGATGATGCATCCATCTGCTGGAAATGAGTTGCTGGGAATCTCCGGGGCAGCGAGTATCTTCAAAAGTAAGTCACCAAAAGCCATCTCCACCAGTCCTGAGTTGCTGACGATGGTCAATCATATAAATAGCCATTGGTCGCCGTAGTCGCCACCACAAAAGCCAACAAACCAGCAACCACGCAGCCATGGTATTGCCTTCCACTGCAACTCCCCTCTGCTGGACCACTCCTTTTCGAGTCTGGCGGGTTCTCCCACCTCCGGTGAGGAGCTCGACAGATCTGGAGAAAATCAATGAACAACGAAAAGGATTGAAAACATATGTGGGTTTCTCAAAATTTGGGACCCCAAAAAATGGTTGGTTTATTACTACAAATGATTAATAATGGATGATTTGGGGGGTCCCCTATTTTGAGAAACACCCATATTGCCATGGCTGTGAGTGAATAGACACTTTGTCAAGGGATGTTTTGCCCAAGGGACAAAAATATAGGGCAAACTGTCTACGCGACATAAGGCTGTTCGTTAGCGAAAACAACATGACATGGGTAACCCAGGGATATAATCAAGTAAGACATTGCTGGTAAAATATCCAAGGAGTGCTTGTTTCACATCAGTTGTTATCCTTGCCGTCAGTTTGCTTGCTATTGTTGTCAGTTGATCAATATCCTCTGGAATCCCATGAGTGTTGCTTGTCGGTTGCAGCACGTTTGAGACGGCCGAGCTATACAGCAATCGGGCTCCCATGCTGTGGTTCTCTCCCTGTGGATACTTGCCCTGTGAGTCAATGTTGTCGATTGCTTATAGTCACCTCGCTGATGGGATTGTGCCTGGCCACACTGGTGCCTTCCAAGATTTTTCGTCATTTTCTAATTGGGACACTGGCCCCCTGTGTGAGAGTACATCATTGAGGATTTCTAGGATACTTGCATGTGCTGGCATGATTTTTTGAACCAATATTCAAAGTATGAATGAGCAGCGATAAGTAATCATTGTCTTGGATTTACATGATCAGTTGCATGGATACTACCAATATAAATGACCGTTACTGATGACCTATGAATGTACAATTAAACCAGGGTTGGTAATGGTTCATCCTGGATAATTAAGCATTTCTGATCACCAATGACGATGATATCTTAGCCGCCCTTGTTTGACCATGCACACTTATCAATGCTTAGAAACAAAAATTGATATCTAATTGTATTTGACCACTCATCATGGTGAGCAATGGACAATGACTAATATTCCATCCGAAACTAACCTCTATGAACTAATATTTCACCATGAATCATGTTTTCACAATATCTAACCATCTTAAAATCATTGTTTAATCATGATGAACCGCGTTGAATCACTATCTACCGTAGATCTTATGACTCTGAATCACCATCATTGTTTCTGTGATCATTGATTGATCATAACTTCCCAGCATTTTACCATGGAACCAATCAACTACAGTTCCAGACTAGCGCTTGGAATGCATTCTGAAAAAAACAACTTTGATAACATCCTAACTGCTCAGAAGTACTGAAGAGTACTGAAAAATACAAAAACATATATCCCAAGTGATAGTTCTACAGTGATTCATTATTCTGGCGATAGTTTAGGTGCTACCTTTCTCAAACTACGAATATGATATGATTCATATTACTATCCAAAGTGATGGTCCTACAGTGCTACAGTACTTGCTGTGGGTCAAAACCCTTAGTCCCCCTGGTTCCCCTATCATTAGCCATTGTTTTCCCTATAGTTGTGTTGGTGATTTTCCCCATGAAATTGGTTGGTTAACTGCTTGACCCAGCAAGCCATATATAGCTGGTATATCCTCTATAGTTGCTAGTTATCATCCCCTACTATTAACCATCATTAAACCAGCTAGGTATTGGTTGGTTAATATTGACCCAAAGCCTACTCATCATTCTGGCGAGCGAGGAAAAATGCCGACGGTGCACCGCACGGATCCGCACGGCCTGTGCCAAGGCATCCGCAGACTTCTCCCACTCCACCAGCTGCTTTTCATCCGCTGCCTCAGCGTCCACCGACAGTGTGAAGCTGATGATTTAGCCTTGGGTAAACCAACCTGGCAGTGGAAAATCATGAGGAACCATAGGAAAACATAGGAAAACCCTAGGAAAACCGTTGAAACACCATGGGAATACCATAGGAAAAACATAGGAAAACCGTAGGAAACCATGGAATGTCACCATTATCTAGAGGAACCCCTGTGAAACCAGCTATTTCTGAGGTGGATTTTCCATTGCCAAGCTAGTTTACCTAGGGGTAACTGGCTGTCGAAATACTCAATTGATGGTGAAGAACCGTTAGCCATCACAAATCTCATGAACTCTTAGCGGTTGATGACTTGTGGTAAACAATGGCTAAACACGATGATGTTTAGTTGATAGGCACTACTGGCAAACATTGATGGTCAATGTTGATGGTTCAAAATATGACTGGTCGGATTATTATGATAAGCAATGATGATCGATGTTTAATAGTGGTGCGTGATCTATCATAGTATTTTGTATGATCTATGCGGATCAATGATGACGATGATGACGATGATGATGATGATGATCATCATCATGATGATCATGATGATCATGATGATGATGATGATGATGATGATGCTGATGCTGCTGCTGATGATGATGACGACGATGACGATGACAATGACAATGACGATGACGATGACGACGAGGATGGTGATGATGATGATGATGATGATGATGATGATGATGATGATGATGATGATGATGATGGCACACATTGATGCTGATACTGTTGTTGGTATGTTTTTGAGCAAGGAAAACAAAATCAATGAGGAGACTCCAGTTACAAACACAAGACTGCAACATGACTGTGACCATGCGAGCCAACTATCAGTCACAGGGTTTCTTTCCTAGAGATTCTGTGACATGCTTCATGGCTTATCCAAAGCGGCTTCATTTAGGCTCGACTGAACAGGCCAGAAATCCCCAATCATTCATGGCCACCGCTGGATCTTCGAAAAAAATGCCGGTCACCAGGGAAACTGGATGAAACTGGTTCAGCTCTAGCTCCAGCACAACACACTTCCCACGGTGAACAGCTGACAGGAGCAGCACCTGAATCTTCTCCTGTTCCTTCTGCTTGTTCTTGTCGATGAGCTCCTGAGGCGCCGTGGCCCACGAGGCCCACGAGGCCCACGAGGCCCACGAGGCCCACCAGCAGCTGGCTGCCTAAGTCCAGCCCTGGCTTGTTGGCACTGGGATCGTTCATATCAAATCAGCTTGGAAGAAAGAACCCCCATGACCATCCATGACCAATATGACCTACCAATACCTACCATATCAACATATATCAACTACAGTATCATCTCAGCCAATCTCAACAAAATTGGCTGCTGGGCAGCCCTCAACAGCGCGCTCCTGCTGCTTTTTGCTCACCTTCTCATCTGCTCGCTTCTCCTGTGGGGGCAGCTGCGGTTGCTGCCCTTGATTCACCCTGGTACCTGCCATCCCCTCATGGTGAACTACTGGGGCCATGGGGTAACATGCCTTGCGAGTTATACCAAAATGCTCGGGTTTTTTGGGGGTTATGACCACTAGTGATGATGAATAGGGAACAAAAACCGACAAATAATGGCTGAACATCTTCAAGTCTATGCGCTTGTCCAAGTCCATAGGGTCCCTTGAAATGGCCAGTTTCCCTACTGGGGCATGGTTGGATGCTTCGTACGTACCGCCGTGGACAAAATCATATCGACCAAAAGCAACTGCAACAGACATTTTTTCTGCAAGTGTTTGCATGCTTCATTGCTCAGGTCTGGATACCGTGCTTCTTGCCAAGTTCATGTGCTGCTTCTTTTCTTGTAGCCAGGTAGGCAGCGGTTGTTGCTGGCTACATCTCATACTTGCTGGCCTGGTTAGTCAACAAATGATTAGTGGGAAGCCGCCCAATGACTAGCCATGTTTCGAAATGGTGAATGCTTTTCAAAAAGGGGACTAATTTAATCAATGGATTCAATGGTGATCATAATCGTTGATGCTTACTGTATGGTAGTTAACAACGTCAAACAATAACCAAGCATAACCAACCTTCCGCCAAGCAGCTGGCGTAGGTTCCGAGCCGCGCCTCTTCTTGACCCATCTCGGACCTCACTTTGATGATGGGATTGTGAAGCTTATCAGATCCTCAAGTCGCGGAACTTCAGCTTGTCTCCGACTCGAGGGGAAGGTTCAGGGATTCAGGAGCGGGAAAAATAAAAACACGCTGCTTGCGTGACAAGAAACGTCTTGAACAAATGCGTTTTTGAACAAAGCTTGGTCAAAAACGCTTGGGAACAAATGCGGTCTGTATGATTAAGAAAATTAGTCGATGATCCATTTAGTGATTGTTTATCCATCATCAAAACCATCAAATAGAGACTCTTCATGAGTTGAGGTGGTTCTGAAACCAAGGCGCCATTGGCTGACTGCTTCAGCTCAACTTGGTAGTTGCTCTTCTCATGGACAAAGAGAATTCGTTGCCTAGTCATGATTGAAATCCCTCGATGGACCATCATTGATCATTTTTCATCATGAACTGTCATGAACTATTAATATATATATATATATACATATATATTGAGCGTTCTTTACCATTATCAAAAAATCATTAATCATTATTGAATTTTATTGACCACTATTGGTAAACCATCACTAATGATTCTTAAGCACTATCAACACCTGCAATCAACGATGTCCAGTCGACAACTTGACCTTGCGGCGACCGATGGAGTCCTGTCAAGGATTTGGCATGGGCGTCAAGAGCCTTCAATGCCTGAGCAAAGCTGCGTTGAGTCGTTGGGTGACGAGGCAAATGGTCTGACCATCAGTGTTAATGGTTCGGAATGGCGGCCACACATGTTTTCACATGATCATGATGCACGGAACAAGACTGCCACTCAGTGGCTAACCCCATTTTCGCCGCCCTGCACAGATCTCTATTGAAGAAATCCTGTGCAAGTGGTTGATCCATCCCAAACCTACACAACTCACTGGGCTCCAATGCCATTTGTCTTCGCTTCATGTGGAACTTCTTCTCGTACTCCCTGTCCTGACGCAATAATGAAAGCAGTACATAGTAGTTAGTAGCAGGTTTTGATGATTTATAGCAATTAATAGCCAGCGGTTAAACACTGTTCATGAAAATCCTGAACTGCTTGTCCGTGGACAAAAGCTCGTACAGGGTACAGCTGGTTGTCGCGAGCGAAGGACTCTGATGTACCTCAAGCATCTACAGATTGTTATGGTGGACCACTCGAAAACCCATCCAGGACGATCCAGTCATCAGCAGTTGATCAAATGAACTATGCTGTTTATATCAGTTTAAGTATTCATGGAAGGGAGACCGGAATAACATGCTCACTAAATGGGGTACAGGTAAGAATATCCGACCATCGCACAAAAAGGTTGATCCAATCCAGGAATATCTGAAATATTCTGACATTACAATCTGCTATTCCACATGACTTCTGTGTGTAAGAAATGGTGGCTGTGTGGCGGCTGGTCACGCTCGAAACATAAGAAATGGTATCACTTCGAGATGACTAATGGATGCAAGCAAGGGTGTCACCACACATTGTGGACCTGCGTACGCTCAAATAAAGGCTTCCCATTCAAATTGACCTGTCCATAACTAGGGCACTGACTAACTCACCACCCGCCCAGCAGTAGTTAACCATTGGCTGTACATTAGCAACCACTAGTGACCATGGTTGGTTGACCTCGCATCAACCATCAATCATCATGCACCCTCATCGTTAGCTTGACCCAACGAGAATTCCATGACTGCAATTTCCAAGTGGGGACTGTCCTTGTCAGTGATCTTGTCTTTGGACCTGCGAGACGGCAGAAAGGCCAAAGCTGATGCAGCTGAAGCTTGCTAGCTGCTAACTGCATCACTTGGTAATTCAGCCTCATGATGATGATCTAATCAAAATTTGTTGTTGAACTTCGAGTAACATGCACTTTGACTGAAAACAGGCCAGCTGAAGAATCAACCCAAACCAAATGAACCTCGTAGCAGCTTTAGGAAAATACCAGGAACTACAGATACAACAGAATTGGATGTCAATATGAAAGATTGCATGCATTTACAGGAAAGGGCAAAGGTTCAACCCGTGGTAGCATCATCTAGCGGCTTTCCTCTTGATTGCTTTATCTTGCGATCTGCTGCTCTGCTTGCTCGTATCTCATGCATTCCAAGTGGAACTGCTGCTCCATTCTGCTGCTTCATGCTGTTTTGGTACATACCACGGAGCAATGTGGAGCATACACTTGCACCAAAAAGGCCTTCTATAAAAGGGTGGGTAGCGGGTGCTGGCTGCGAGTTGGTGGTGCTGGCAAACATTTGACGGCCCAAGAGAGGTTGGGTGAAGCCACAGAAAAGTTCAGCAAGGGACTAAGTGCATCAAGGGATTAATTAAAGCAAAAACACATTCGAGGAGTTTTGAATCATCCGCTGGAAAATAATCATTTGTTGGTTTTGCTGTGTGAATCACCAATGCTGGATTCAACAACCAGTGATGTTGAGAAACTGGTCCAAATCACAATGATCTGTCTATCACTTGTCATGAGGAAGAGTATTGACTTGTCACTATCAACAAATCATTCTCATCATCACTAGTTTCTCAGCATCATTAGCCACTTTATGATAAGTTGTATCAAATTACCCCCTTCCAAATCTGAAAAGTTATCAACTACTGCGAGCTAATGCTTCAACCCCGGGGTCCCGCCGGTTCACCCCGGGCTCAACATCTCAGTCCTTGAGATTGTCCCAACGGGTAAGCCCTGGGCCTCATCTTCTCTTCCATCCGCTTCACGGCTTCGTTCTTCTCCATCTCTTGCGCCTCACCGGGAACACGCCGCTAAGATGTTCAGCACCCTTCCGGGACTGTTCACCATGGTCAAACCACCATGCTTGATGACGGCTGTCCATCGACAACAGGACAACAACTAGAAGTCGTAGAATGAATCAATCCTCCTATAGAAGCCAGCTGTGGGTCGCTTTGATCATTGAAACGGGCTGAAGCAGTCCCTGTCAGAGCAGCCTTTGCTCCCCTATCTAAGATAGTCACTCAGTATCATTGATTGCCCTTCATGCTTGATGGTTGCCCCCAACATCATAAGCTTTCCTATAGCAACTAAACCATCCACTAGACCATCCACTAAACCAGCCAGTAAATAATCGTGAAGTCGTGAACTAACCACTCCTTTTCGCTCCTTTTCTTGGTGACTGTGCAAAGCGGCGCCAAGCGCGGAATCACACAGTACCCTTCAAGTGGTCTTCACCCGAAATGGGCACGTATTGCCTTGACCGACGGCAAGTGCTTGACCTTGGTCAACCAGGCCTGCTCCATCGCCAGCCAAAGTGGTGGTCGCACCCGGACTGGAACACATCGAGTCCAAAAAGTCAAAACGAAACTGGATGATCTAGCATGAAAGGTGCTTCGAGGCAAGTTGTGTGCGTCCCACATGCCCTGGATGTAGGCTGACAACTGACTTGCTCTGACCCCCGGACTCCCAGTCTGCAGTTCAAACCAAAAAGTCAACTGGTACCAGGAAATGAGTTTGCATTCTCCTTCCCCCCCAAATTGTTGCAACCACGTCAACACGGTCTGCATCGTGTCACAATGATACTTGGTGGGAATCGTGCGCGCATTCATCACTGGCAGTTCGATTGGCTCCACCGAGGGCTGGTGAGGAGCCTGGCGAGTTAACTTGGTCTGAGTGTTCTGCTGTTGTGGTTTCTGTTGGACTGCTCTCTTACCGATGGCTATATACATGGCATGGGTTTTGTCACGCATCAGGGCTAGCTCTGCTACCTGTTCCTGAAGCTGGGTCCACACTCGCAAAACCTCTGGGTATCTGGAGAAGGTCTGCTCAGCCAGTCGGTCCACGGCATGGTTGGCCAGAAAGGCCCAGTGTTCCACTTCCGTGATGGCTCCCTTCGGATCCTGGTGACTGACCACTTTAACAACCTCCAGTCCGTGGTGACCCAGCTGCTTTACCACCGCACGGAGGCGGTACAAAAGATCTGCATTATTCTGGTTCACATGCATCCATGGGTCATCATGTTGGAATTGAGAAATCCGCTGAAACACCTGGTCATTGTCGGTCCACAGATACAACTTGCGTCGAGTGCGAACTGCAAAGTGGCCCGCACTTATCGCTGCCATGATTTCTGCTCGCAGCGAGGTCTGGCTCCACCCCGGCAAAAGGCCACTGGACACTGGCCAGTGTTGTTGTGTCACTGGATCTGCTAAGACCACTGCCCAGGCTGCAAGCCTGGTGAACTTACAGGTTGGGTTCTTACATGACCCGTCTGTGAACAAGTGTATTCCTTCTGACTGGGGAGGGATCGGCGGGGGGGGCAAATCTTCAGATTCATCTTCAAGGTGCATGCACACTTCCCGGAATTTCTGCAGGGACTTTGGTCTAGGTATCCACCCATGGGCTGTAAAGGATGGTGGCATTTCCAGTGCATCTGCTATCTCCGATGGAGTAAACGACCTATCCTCTTGGAAGTAGGGGCAGCTCCAATGGCGATGTGTCTGGCTATCCGGTTGACCACAAAACCTACACTTGTCTCCGTGGGTCTGATGTGCGGCTGCATCCACATGTTTAAGATGGTCACCCGCCCAATACGTACCATTGAGGCATCTAGCCATGATGGCCTGTTCCTCCGGTGGCTTGTTCCCATGGTGAGCCATGGTCATCAAGGGGGATGCATCATCTAGGCCTTGCATGGTGATTCCGGAACCGACCTGTCGTTGGACCCGCAACTGCCATGCTTCAAGGATTCTGTGAACTAGTTCTTGGACCGCACACGTGAGCACTTCACACGGTTGATCATGTTGGTCGTGGAATCTACCATATGTAACCCATCTCCAGCCAATGTGGTGCATGCGTGCGAGCAAAACGCTACTGGGGCCAGGACCATAGTTGCGAAGCACACGCTGGGTATGCAAACTCTGCATGACGAAATCCAGTCTGAGGGGGTCATTGTGATACAACCTGAATTGGAGAACCGTAGTCAGCAATGCATGACATTGGGGATCATTCCGAGGGTCCTCTACCAGGCTGAGATGAGCTATGGCGGACAAACCAGCCGATTGGATTCCTAGGGCCTCCGTACAGCCAGCCCGCAACTTCGTGAAGTGGTCTTCCCCTAGGTGGGTCGGCGCCACTGCATGGAGGCAAGATGCCCAGGCCTTAGCTCGTACAGCTCTAAGCTTGGTCTTGTACGGCGCTACGCTTCTGCCTAGACGATTCCATAGGGCAGGCATAAGGGCTAGCTTTTCCTGGACCGTGAAGTTGGACACCTGCTTGGTGTACTGAACATGGCCCCCCAAATCCCGTGCCGCCTTCTGGACTTGATACCATGGCTTGATTTCCTGTCTACCATTTGGATCGAGAGACCAAAGGTAGGTTTTGGCTCTGTCGATTGGCAGGTCAACCAACTGACAAAATTCCTCCATTCGCTGCATTCCCTGGATAACATCGGCTGCTGATGATCCAACTAACTCCCAGTTGTCTACATAACTCCAAAAGGTGTTCTGAGGAATTCTCAAACGTGCCCACGCATGACATAGCACATTCATCCCCAACATTGCACAGCAACTCAAGGCACATCCTTCAGGGTATCCCGTGTGGGACATTACTGGTGGTCCAGTTGCCGATCGGAATCGGAACCTGCGACGAATGCGGGCAAGGGCAGCTGTCCATGCACACATGATTGGTTCGGCCACTCCCAACTTACGCAGAATGAACTCCACTGGCTTCCTTGGAAGCATGTTATATGCTTTAACTATGTCTAAGACACCTCCGGCGATTGGCTGCTGCGAATGCAAGGCCTCCTCAATTTGCTCCATCACTGAATGCCAAACCTGAGTCGATGATCGATGGGGCAGGTTGCCCATACATGTCTCTGGGCAATGCTCACACACATGTTGAAGGATCTGCCGGGCTCTGATGGAACTCCAGACCCTGTAAGCCACCGGGAACACCACTATCGGCCGGAAGTGCTGAACCTTGTGGGCGGATGCCATCTTTTCTAGTGCTATGACACATCCTTCCAGCAACTGGATGGGCCATGGAGCTCCCGACTCGATGGCATGGAACAAGTGCAGGAGTTGAAGGGTAAGGTCATCTGGTAACCGTTCCAAATCAACCTTGAACACCCCATCTGGGCCAGTGGTGGCTGTGTTTGGTTTTCGTTTGACGGCTTCCTCCATTGTTCTAACCCAATTTCAACATATTCCATTTTGGGCACCTGTGGTAATGCATCATTGGCAAAGGCCAGGATGGTGGTCCACCTGGTGTCTTCCGTGTGAAGGTGTCTTTCCCACCGGGTTTCCCACTCAGCATTGAACTTGGCAAACATGCTAGGCAAGTCGGCCACATATGTCTCCTGCACTACCTTCTGCCCTTCCTCCACTCCTTCAACTGTAGGGAGCCAAACTGTGTCTCCCGATGCCATGATTGGTTGGACCTTCTTACCCGCTACATAAATTGGATCCTCCTGTGACCACTCGACATCATGCTCAACGAGGATGGATTGCTCTGCATGGTCCACCTGAACCACCTGTGTGTTCACCTTGTCAACCAGCATTTGTACTGGTTGGGGCTTGGGTGCTTGCAAGTCGCGAAAGATAGTGTTGGGATCATCCCGCCTCCGCTGTTTGGCCATCTGTGTTCGGTGTGCAAGCAAGCTCCTTTCCCAAGCCACCAATCGATCCTGGAAGCTCTGACTGATCTGGAGGGCAGCTTGGGAAGGCTGAAGGGGTCCACTCAAGGCTGGTCCTGTGGGGAATTCTGATTGCCACCAAAGCTCGAAGGGTTGTCCAAATCCCGGTGCTTTACGAATGCTTTCCCAGAGGTTGGTTGCATGGTCCAATTGACTCAGTGAGAGGGGTTGTCTATGCATCAACCGAGCCCAATTAACTAACCGTCTAAGTTGGCGTACCCACTGTGTGTAGGTGAGGTTGGGAACCAGATACCCTGGCTTGTGTTCTCCATGGCGCGCTTCACGAATGGGTGTGGTGTATTCCCGAACCCACTTGACTTCCATGGTGGTGGCTCTCCCTCGGTTGGTCTTATGCAGATGTTGGTGCTTAGCTTTGAGTGCAGCTGCCACTCGTGCTTCCAGATCTTGCCAAATTGCTCTATATTGAGTTTCCATGCTCGCTGGCTGTTCGCTGTTGGAGGAGAGATGGTTCTCCAGACTAGGTTGCTGTGCAATGTCTTCAACTTGGTCCCATGGCAACGAATGCGGTGTTCTCCACATGGGGATCATGGGAGGTGCTCCAAGGTCATCCAGAATGGCATACAGAACCGACTGGTCCTTGAACCAGTCCGCTTCAACCCGCACTTCTCTTAGGTACACTGCAAGCTCCGGACTCAAGTAAAGATGATCTGGAATGGTAGTACCCTTGCACGTGGGCTTGGGCGGGATACCATGTTTTTCCCAAGCCCATTGCTGGACATTGACCCATCCCCTAGCAACCCAGGTCTTCATGCTCTCCAATGCTTGGTCACTTTGATTGAAGTCTCCTGCGATGAACCTCAAACCATGGCTGTTGTCGAGCAGTCTGGCGGTCAACTGCTGGCAAATCATGTCTGTCTTGTCCCTCGTCTCATTGCAATGGCTATGGTATGCTATTCCATACACCACCCCACCTTGAACTGTTCTCCCATTGCAGTGGAACGATGCACAGTGGATCCGTGCTGGGTCAATCTGCTCCGGGAGTTGGTGCATGCTCATTGGGCGAAGGGGCACGGATGCAAGGAATCCTACTCCATTCTGTTTCCCTCCTATGGCACTTATCGATCTTGACACTGGCTCAACTGGTGAACCCATTGTTGCTAGATATCCAGTCTTGTCTTATGCATGTGTAATTCTTGGGCAATTTTGGCTTTGCCCGGAACTGTTGCGTGCGTCTCAGAGATGCCCCAGATTGTGTTCTTGGCCGGTCTGAGATTGGCAAAAAGGTGTGACTTTCCCAAAAGTCCATTGGTATTGATGGCTCCGATAGCCAGGTCCGTGGATGGTCCTGGGTTGCAAGCCTCCCCTATTGTGGTGCACAACGTGAAAACTAGTCCCCACCATAGCTTCCACTTTGAAACACTTGGCAAAAACTTGGCTCGCCTACGCGGCTGCTTCGATAGTCATTCTTGACCAGGAAAAGGCCTCTTGGTCAACAGCTGTTCGATCTTGCGCATGCGTTCATCAAGCTTGTTGTCGAGGATGCCTTTCATGGCCACCGCTGTGGATTCAACCTTACCGTCAATCTGATGCAACTGAGATTGAACTTGCTGATTCTGCTGGGCTTGATTGTTCTGAAACGCTGTGACCGACGTGGTGAGGTCCTCCAGCCTTTGTTCAAGCTGGCTCACTCTGGCATCTATCACTGGAGGCATGTCAATGTCTTCTGTCTTTTCTGTCTGGATCTTTGCAAGAACTCTCTTCTCGATGGTTTGTTCGAGGGCATGCATTTGACCTACGGACACTTCCTGCCTGGGCTTATGTTGCCATGGGTCACCATGTACCCACGGATCATCATTCGAGGCCGACGATTCTGCTTTCTTCAGGGATTGCCATGTCCTGTCTGATGCCAGCAAAGTTGGCATGCGCTGGCTGGGTGGTTCCGGTTCCTGTTCTTGGGTTATCAGTATCTCCCCATGCTGCATCTGGTAGACCCACGAGGGCGGGGGATGTGTGGCCTGGAACATCCAAATCGTACCCGAACGATCGTTGCTCTGCGAAATTGGGGAGATAGGGCGAGCTGCCCAGTTCCACAACTTGCATACCTGCAGCAAACTGGTGCGTGTTGCTCCGTATGGGAGTGGTCCCACCCGAAACTTGGTCAAACCTGTGCCCGGCAAAAACGGAACCTCTGGCTTCACAGCTTGATGGACTGCTTGTGCTTCACTTTGTTGCACTCTCAATCCATACCTCTCCGCATGTCGAACTAGAAAAGTGGGCTGCTCAATCGTTTTCTGCATGACTTTGGTTTCTGCAAAGTTCTTCCTACCTGCCCACACCACCTGAAACTTGGGATCTGGGGATCTTCCATCTGCTGTGCGGGGTTCCGCATAGAGTCCCGATGTTCCGCTGGCCTCGTGGACAAGCTTGGCTTGGGCAATGGTCAACCTCATGTTCACTGCAAAGGACATTGCTGAGTCTGGCTGGCTCCTTGTCATCCGATTGCTCAGGAACTGTCGGTCCCACACGTCCAACACTGAATCTCTTGGGATGTCAGCAAACATTTCATGAGCAAGGATCGCTTTGACTGGTCCCTTGGCAAAATCTGCCCAAGACCCTTGCCACTGATCTTGGAAAGCCACTAACCTCATTACTTGGTTATCCACCTGCGGCACCTCTGGGCATTGCATTGGCATGTTCCGCACTATCTGCTTAGCACCGATTTGGAAAGTTGCCATCGTTACTAGCATGGGCTCACTAGTTGTTCGGCATTGGGCTGGTACCTTTTGGATCTGCTTTCCCTCTGGCAATCGTGGGTCATATGGACTAGGTACCAAGAGCAAAATTCCTTCCTGGCTGACCTGAGGATGCTTGAGGTACGGTAAGGCTTCCTCCACTGATGCCACCCACACTCCTCTGCCCTTGGGGCCCACTTCATGAACCGTGAGCTGTCCAACTTCTTGACCATCATCTTGTTTGAACACAGCATGCGGTATGATAATCTGGTCAGGTGGCACCTGCATCTGTGGCTTGCTGGTGCGTTCTGATTGCACTTTGTTTTGTTTGCGGCCCACTGGTTTGCGACTCGTGGCACGAGCATTGATCTGCTCTTTAAGCTCTTCTGCAGTGACGATACGAAGTGGCGGTCTGTGCAATGTGGCTCTTGACTTGAGGTCCTGCCACGGCCTGGGTGATTGAAGGATCTGTTGGATCGTGGCCATGCCTAAGGCTTGGATGAGTTGCTCTGCACACTCCATGCCTCGTTTTTCCGCCACCCCATGGTGGGTAATCAGTTGGATCAATTGGTCTTTTCCCTGCTTGCCTCCTCCCAATTCCAAGGGGTCCTGCACCATCACCTGGTCCTGTTGTCTATATAGCAACTGTCGATGGAACAGTGTTCTCCATTGCCCTGCCTGGAAGGTTGTCATGGGATCAGGTGTATACGAGTGAATCAGTCCCAGGAGCCAAGCCACTGACTGGAAACCACAGTCTGCGAGGAATGCCTTTGCAATTGGCTTGCTCTGAAACTTGAACTCATGCTGGCCAACCTTGGATTCCACCATCTGTCTCAATTCCGCGACCATTTCACTGGTAGTAGTGATGACCGATTGTTCTGGTTGAGCTCTTGCCTGCACCATGACCGGTGTCCAATGGTGATTGTGCAAAACCATCATAACCAGTTTGTCATATTGTGGATCTGTGCTGGCTGCCTGCACTGCTGTGAGAATTTGTTGTGTGAGGGCAACAGCTTCATCTGGTTCATGCATGAGATTGACAACCCCAAAATTGGCATCTCCCTGGTCGTGGCAAATAGCTTTGAGGTAGTACTCCATTTCATCATCGGCTACCCACCCTTGCTGCTGCCACAGTGCACCTGCGCGAGTGAGGTGACGGATGCATGGGGGCCCTGCCTTGTAAGTTCCAGGGTTATTGGGACATGCACTTGGGATGTGAGGGTCAATCATGATCACCTGTCCTGGATGGACTGCTGCATCGGAGGCAATTGGGTTGCCCGCAAAGTCTCCTACATGGCTAGCTACTGGATTGTTCAGCTCATTCTCTGCTGACACGACATGTGAAACTAGCACTGGCATGCTACACATGGTACAATGAGCTTCTTGGTTTCGACGCACAATGTGAATGGCTCCCTGCGCTGGTGTAGTTGGAACACCCGCAGTGTCATGTGTTTCTTTGATTCCATTGTCTGGATTCTCTCGCAATTCCGGGGCTTCAAGACATTGCTTCTTCTTGGGTGGCTCCACTGAACTCCGAGTCCCAAAACCAGGCACTGCACCTCTATCGAAACCATCCTGTCCGTTGCTGGTGGTGGCATATTGCTTCCCTGGTTGTTCAGGCAACATTTGTGTGTTGGGGCCGTCAAGGGATGCCACATCTTGACTTCCCCGCTCCTCTGGGCATTCATCTTCCGTTGCCTGTGAGATCCCTGGGTCATGGTGTGCTTCATGTGCTGGTTCAGGCGCAGGGGATGCCGCATCCTGCATGCTTGGTGTCTTGCCTTTGTCTGATTCCTGGATCTGCATGCGAAATCTCGGTGCACAAGATGGCTTAGGAACTGCTCTGGCGGTTGCTTCACTCAGCCCTTGAGGTGGGTCAACTTGAGGCTGCTCGGTGTCAGGTAGATTCGCCTCGGCTGCTTCACATGCTTTGACCCACTCCTGTGTGGACGGTTCTTCATCGTCTTCATGGGATGCATACACAACTGGGCTCACGAGTGCAATGATCTCTTGTAAGAACAGCTTCATTGGTCTTGTGTTGCGCAAATCTGGCCACCATCTGTCTCTTTCCCGAAGCAGTGCATGACACAAATCCAGCATCACTAGGCGAGGATGTCTGGGTTCATCGATGATTCCTGCCTTGTATGCTTGGCGTTGCATACCTGCTAAGACCCAGGCTCCTTGGAAAGGCGATGCCATTTGGCCAGCTCCAGCCAACATCAGTTTCAGGTTGGCCTTCTGATCAACGTGGCTGGGCACCAGTCCATTGCACAAACCGATTTCCACTGGGTGTGGGTGGCGAAGCTTGTCATGGCTCTTGTTGACCATGATGATCCCGTGCAACCCCTTTTCTTTGAGTCTTTGACGGGAAAATCCATCACGACGGCAACCGCATGCACATGGGCAGCACTGTGATCCTAGGCTATGTGTTGCCGTTGGCATCGTCTTCAGGGGGTTCAGGAGTGCCGCATCCAAACCACCCCGGGCTTCCCTGAAAGTCAACAGTTCATGATCGTCCAACTGCAACTGCTGATGTTCATCATCTGGCAAGTCAAGCATGCGAGGAACCAGGTGCGTGACTGTGGGTTGGAACCTGTGACCTGGCAAAGGCTCCACTTGTGCATGTTGTAACACTGTATGTGCTAGGACAGCCCACCATCTGGTTCGGTTGGCTGTCCAGATGTCCTGCAGTGTCAGTATTTGTTGGGCACATGTGTACCCCGTTGCTTTCATGAATTCAGCGAGACAGCGCCGAACCCATTCTGAATTGGCTGCTTCCTTTGTGCACTCCAAGATCACTGCTAGGCTACCAAGTTGATGTGACATGCGAAGGATGCCTGTGAGTGATTCGCTACGGCTGTCACGCTCCTGCAACTGGTCGCCTAGTCCTGAGAAAGGCTGACATGCAAAGCCTCCCGACAAAATGTGACTCTGTGGCACACACTGCATGACCTGGCGAGTGGTATCAGCATGGGCTACGTTGCCAGTGATCACATTCTCATACCCTTTGCCTTTCAACCATGTGGTGAAATGGGGGTTTTGGTCAACATAGCAGACCGTCTGAGCTCCTGCCATTGCATAGCCTTGGTCTACCGCTGCAATGCCTGCACATGTTTCGACGATACGAGACATTCCTTGGATATCAATGCTAGGAACAGCACTGATGGTTGTGTTGTCATCCCCAGTGATCCAATACAGTCCATTCTCCTTCGTCAGGTGTCCATGGAAAAAGGTGAAGTCGTTGCTCTTGTCAGGCAGTGTCAAGCTTGTGAAGAAACGTGTCCCGGTCACCATGGTCTCACAGATTGAGGCTCTTGCCCCTGTCGCAACCAGTTTACATCTGAAAGTGTGGTTCAACCCGATACCTGACTGAAAGTCAGGTTCCAAGCCCAGAAGTCCAGCCATGTGTCAACAAGCCTCTCAGTCGTCAGTGGGAACCGTTCACCTGCTGGTAGGAACTGAGCCGAAACTCGTGAACTAACCAACCATGTAATTACTAGGGGATACCGCTGAACCCACCAGTGGCACCAGTTGCTAATCTGGTCAATCACCACAAAACCAACCGCTGATACACAGTCAGCTGACCAGTCCCGAGATATCCGCTTGAGCTCAAGTGTTGCTGATTTTACCAACAGCCTCATGATGTTGCACTGGTGCGTGCTACAGCTGTCTAGAATTGTCTAGAACTTTTAGTTCAGCCGAAAACCATTCCAGCCTCGCCATCGAATCCACACCGAGTGTATGCGGCTTCGCGTTGAGCCACACCCCCCGCAATGGTTCGCCCACGTCTGCCGATGGTGTATTGTTTTAGGCCAATGGCTTTCTGTTGAACCACATAGGTTCTGCCTCTGCCTCGGGTGTCCTAGCTGAACCTAGAGATCAGGAGACTCATTCATTGCATTCCCAGGACCCTGAAGCATCCAGTAGGATGAACAGCTAATTGGAATGCGGGTCATGACCATGGCTACGGTTCCCACTATGGAGGGTCCAGGTCAGCATAGCTGACCGGTTCCTCGTTAGCAGCTCCAGTATGGGGCCTCCTCAACTGCGTTGATCCGGACATTTGGCTTCCACTGGTACCTGTTGAACGCTGGCGGGCGATTCACCAATGGAACCGATGGCTATCAATGGTGATGTGGTCATTTGGTGTATGGTGGCTGCTTCATTTGTTCACTGTGAGATTAGGATTTATGCTTTAAGTAAATTGTGATTGGATGTGAACGAAAGCAGCCCATCCAAAATTGAGCTTCAAACAAACAATTTCTATCAGTCAAAGATGAGTTGCTGTTGATCAAACATCATCAATGGTAAATAAAAGATTAGGTTGACAAGTCATGGTCAACAAGTGTCAAACAATAACATAACAAGATAACTTAACTTACTGTCTGCCCATTGATTGACCGTAATGCTGGTTGTTTCTAATGTGTGATTATGGTGGACCAGGGCAGTATGCAACCAACCTCAAAGCTGCCATGCATGCTGCGTCAGCTGGTCAGAGATTTTATCACGTTAATGTTGATTCATACGGTTTTGAACTTATAGTGAATCTATAGTATTGATCACCTATGCTAGTAGGAATAAACAAATAGTTGGTCCTATAGTATTCACACAGCACATGGTTAATCAAGCTAATGAATAGGATTGATCATCTATCTTTTGCAATCTATATAGTATTGAATATTGATCACCTAGTATTCATATGTATTCGTCAAACCTATTGCTGATGAATTGTCGGCATACAACTCGTGGTCAACCATGAATAAACCCTTTGAGGCGAGGGCTGAAGGCCCCGCCTTTCTAGTCGAACAATTCCGGTGGTCTGCTTTTCAGGTGATGTCATTCACTGCAAATTGGACGGTGAACTAGTGGCAGCGAATGGAACATGGCCTGTCGCAGTAGTGGACCATGCAAGGCGAATCTATAATCGGGTCCAAGAGAACCCTACAGAATGAAACTCGTAGGGAGCTTAACATTATGGCTTTTGCTCTTGTACTCTTGGCTGCTAACAAACCAACCAATAAGCACCATAGCCTAGCTGTTGGCAGATTTGTTGGGTGGTACTTGGTATTGACCTCTACCTATGGCTGTTGGATGATATTGGTCACCATTGACAATTGCGTAGTATCAATCGTCATGAATTTATCATCATCAAGCACCCCGAACCATCTGGATCCATCTGGAACAATTGTTAATGCGAACCATTAAAAGTTATAAAAGACAGAGAGCTGGACAACTTTCGTGGATGGGTCTGTTGTTTCCACTGATTTGGAAGGAAATGTCGTCAGAGACAAACGGTGCTACATACACTCTGAGAACAATCGACTGTTGCATTTTGATTGAGGTTGCTTTCATGAATCATCGGATCCGAGGTATGAAAATAAGAACACTACCGATGAGATACAACACCACGAAACCCATGATTCAAAAAAACAACGTCATCAAAAAAAACAGTTGATGGATCATGGTTCATGATGTGGATAAAAATAGCTAATCATTCTGGGTCAAACCAAACCAACCATGGTAAGGTGAACATCCCAACAGCTCGATTGGTGTGGTTATTTAGGGACATGAACAGTTGCAGGTACAAGGGCCCTTGCCACACATATACAACTAGCCGCAAGCATCAGCGCGCAACGTGCACCTTTCAAAGAGAAGCTGCGCATCGGCCGAAAGATCCTGGAGCGGTCAGGAAGACTGGTTGCGGAGGTATTGGTATGACTGGCTGTGGGAGCCAACAAGTACTCTTTTGTGTGAAACTGCAAATGTTATAGGGGTGATTTGTTTGTCTTTTTGAGCATGTCATGGATGATGGGTAGTAGAAACGTCCCGACATCGTCCCAACAGTGAGATCATCAGTAAATATTCTTGCTTGGGTTTGTGAAGCACATTCTTGGCCGTCATCCACCTTTGACCACATCTTAAGTATCCTAACGCAGCAATCGTGAACAACCATGATAGACATCAATCGACCGCACTATTGCCAAGGTCACTATTGAGAAACAACAACCACAAAAAAATATCAGGCATAGCAGTTCTTTTTGACAATCATCAACTATATTGATTAGCCACTATAGTTCACAATCATCAACTTATGGCATACTGATCAATTGATTACTTGGCCATGAATATACTTATTAATTGATGAATTGGCCATACTAATCAATTGGCCATTATCAATTGGCGTACCAGCCACAAGTGCCACAATCACAACTCGTTCCTTCTTGCAACGTCGCCTTTGTCGAGTCCCAAGAGGTGAATGATTCTCCCAGCAGCGCTTGAGCCGCTCTCCTGATCCTTCTCTTTCACAACAAACGCCTCCTGCGAGCGAGGTGGTCAACAGCCAAAAACAACGGATGTGATTTTGATGATATAGCTATAATATCCCTATAAGAAGATAGTGTGAACTAATGAGCTATTATCTGCATGGTAAACTGTGGATGCTATAACATGATGCAACGTGGAGTTATCAATCAATAGACTTTGATTGATCACATGATACATTGTTGTATTGAAAGCTTCATATTGATTCAATAATTCGTATTATATGGGCATATTACGCATATTATGATAGTTTGTTTCGTAGTGATTCTTGATAGTTGGTAGTGCTTGATAGTGGCTAATGATGATGCTTAGTAAAGGCCAATACTGCATAATGATGCAACCAAGACTCATGGGAATGTAGTACTGAATGTTGCTTGATAGTGACTAGTATTGGTCAATCATGCTTAATAGAGAGGATCAATCAACGATGATAGAGATAGAAAACCAGCAAATATAAATAGGAATATACAACTAACCAACCCTCAGGAATATAGTTAACACGTACCAGTGACTCGTCTTCCTTGAAGTCAATTGATACCAAGAATCCTAACTAACTGTCGTAAAAGACATGACTAGTAAGATCTATACCAAACAAATGGGAATAAACCTTGTGCCAGAAGATGAGGGTAAAATCATCCATCATTGAACGGTCATGTTGCTGATAGGCAAAAAAATTCAGCTGAACGTACTCGACCAACCAACATCTTCAGGAAAACACACTAACTTCACAATCAACATGATACGAAGCGTGTTCCTGCATGAGGTCAACCCAATTCAATGTGAGGAGAATCATAGAGGACACCTAAGCTTGCACTTACAACCTCTGAGAGTCATGGCCAAAATCCAGTGTGTTGAAACCAGTGCGAAGCCAGCTGCTGTAAAGATTCTGAGAATGTGCATTCTGAGAATGTGCTGAATGAACACTGCATACCAGGTGCATCACGGTGTATCCAAATGTTATTAATGTCTCACACAACGATATGAATTCAACAGCAGTGATTATCCCGTGGAACATCAAATCCCAGTCTTGTTGTTCTTGATGTTACGGTTTTCGTTGTTGTGGTTGATGACGTTGAGTGTCCTTCCAAACATGCATCGTAATGGGCACACTGACTGCTGATTTTTGGCTGCAAAAGTTGACAACTTGTCATGGCTACTGCGACATCCTTGACAGTGTCTGCAAATGATCATACACACCGAAAGCAGTTTCCGTCCTCCCAAATCGCATTCATCAACTCGGACCTGGGTCAAGTGCACTGGAATGTAGAGGAAAACTAACCTTGCAAATATCCATCATGGCTTAACTTATTGAACATAGAGATTTCTAAGTTCCAAGTCAGTTTCCGAAAAGCCCTAAGTACAAGCACGAAAATGGCAATCCCCTGTTCACAAGAAATCGTCCGGGCAATCTCTCAATACCAAAGCCTAGTTGGCTGTAGTAGTTTCATTTGATTCCTACACTATGGTCATGGTCAAAGAGGTGCACAAAAAGAATCTATTTCCACTAAGGTTGGGTGGGTCAGTGGTCGATAATAAACCATAACCATGGCGAGGATATTTCACTGCTGGATGTTCACACTTCACACCCCAGCGCTTCCATGATTTTGTATATACGAACCATCAAGCATGAGCAAGAACCATGCCTGAGCACTACTGCACCCATCATCCTGGTGAATGCAATGTATTCATAATCGGTCACTAAGCACTCCAACTGCTTGTTTCACATCGTTGTTTCCTAAGCGAAGGAAACCACACTCAAGCTTTTCAGGAAACACTTATCTTCCTATGAATCTGTTGATTCAGTTTGGATCAGTTTGCACTCTGATTCCTTTTTGCGGAGGTGACGATCTTTTGAACATTGTTCAATGGACAACCGTTAATCACAACAGCCACAAAAATCACCATTCATTAATAGTTGGTATATCATCCCTGCAATTCTTGCTCACTAAAGCTTCTAAACCAACCGCATCTAGAACCAACCCAACCAAACCAACCCAACTAACCAACCAACCAACCAACCCAACTACTAGTACCCAACCAACTGACCACCCACCCAACCAACCAAATCTACCACCCCAACATCAACCAACATCAACCAACATCAACCACCCACCAAAACACCCCTCCCTCCTTCGTGGCACTTCCTCGTCTCGGTCCCCGGACTGCATCTTATGCAACACCACGGGCGCACGCGGCGCAACGGCTTTGGGCAGATCGGGAGGCTCCAAGCCTTCAAGCTCCTGCAGCAGGGGTGGGCCTATATGGTTGCTAATGATGAAGAATGTGGTTAATACTGGTGAATAATGGTAGTTAATAGTGGCTGATAATTAATGTTGGGATTGATTTTGGTGGTTACAGGTTAGAAGTCAACAATACCTATGGTAAATGATATGCTTAGTCATGATTGATAGTGGTAGTCAATGATAGTTGCCACCTTGCGGACATCTGCACCCCGCTGCTGCAGAGACAGACTGTTCGATACTCCTTTGCATGGAGGTTGTATCATAGCAAGGTGATTGCGGCAACACAAATAAACGTTCAAAGATCTAAATTTCCTGTTCTCTGCTGAATCCAATCTCTGAGGTGCAATACGGCAGATTGCGAGAATAACCTCTCGGAAACCAACAAACAGTACAGAATGAATGAAAAATATAGAAAAACACTAAGACTAAACGTCGGAAGTCATCCTGGTTGTTGACGTTGAGATTTCAACTGCTGCCTTCGAAGATAGTATCTACGCTCCCTAGCCAACCGATTATCCTCGGTAGCTGGGTCAAACTCAACTTGAAACACTGGAGGTAGCTGAGGAATTGAACAAAAAAACATCTTGAAGCCACCAACCAGTTGGATTAAAGAGCAAGAAGCAGCATCTGCAAATTGCGCAGGTGGTCACCCAAAGAAATTGGGAGCTCTTGCCATGCCCTTCTATTAGCTGGTCATAGTTCGTAGAATCTCTGGCCCCTGCAGCCCGTTGTTGGTGACATCTGCTAAAGAGTCAAACCGTACGACAGCAACGACGACAACAACTGCTACTGGTGCTCCTCCTACCACTACTACTGCTACTCCTCCTACTCCTCCCCCTACTACTACCACTACTACCACTGCCGCTTGCTACTGTTACCACGACAACTCCCTGTTGCTCAGGTGAAACAATGGCTGCAGGTCCTTGAGCTTGGAGAGCTTCATTGGGAAAAGCTTCTCTTTCGAGGAAGTCTGGGACGCAGGGGCCGACTGGGCTCGGTGGTGGAGATCGAAACTTGGAAAACTGATCCCCTGACCTGCTCCACGGTGATCCCAAGAATATTCTCAACAGGTACTCATGGTTTGTTCATATGGAATTCCAAGATTTTTATAATTATAATCAAACATTCAGAACGAACAAAGAAAACAAAGCTGGGAACCTTTCCCTAGCGCGTCGTGATCCGAAAAAATCAACAAGTTTGGAAATGCTAGGACTTCCGGCAATGGATGATGAAAATCCCGGGTATGTCATCTACGAATTGTTTGCTTAAAGAAACTTTAATAAACAAATACCATCTGTAAGCCTTATTCTCCGCCCTTGCTATCGCACCTTTAAGCATCATAAATTCATTCTCATAAACCAGTTGTCAAACATCGTCAAGCCCTAGCCATCACATCTGCCGTTTCGTATCGTGAATTTACCCACCGCCTACGATCCTCATCTCACATATTGTCCCCTTGGTCATGATCCCGCCGCTATATCTGATATGGGTCGGTCATCCAAATTGCAAGTACTAGCAGTAGTAGTAGTAATAATAGTAGTAGTACTAGTACCTTGAGCAGCCAGTCTTGTGCAAATATCGAAAGGCTTCACGGAAATAGTTCAAGTCAACTTTCAACTGGAGCACGTTTTCTTGACTGTCTTTGTTCAGATTCAATCTGGTCCCAACCATTCCCAGTCCTTACGCGCTAAAAAGAGCAGCGACACTTCCCAACAAACATCTTGGAATCAATTAGTTCCATGGCAACAATGGTTGGTCTACCTTGACCAAATTCAACATGAAACCTGACCGATGCGTCCACAGAGGCACTTTGCCTCCTGGCTGCAAGCATTTTTGAGGGATCCTATGTCTGATTCCCTAGGCGTGTCTCCAAGTAAACCCAAACTTTTGTGCCTCGTAGCAAGTCTATCGGTGACCAAACTGTTGATCTTTGTCCTCTTCTGACGCCCGCATCAATGCAGCGCACTGATAAACTTGTAAAAGCCATTTTAAGCCATACCAATACCAACATTATTGTATTCTCCCTGAACCAGCCAACAAACATGTTTTCAAATTAATGATAGAAGTCAAAGGAACTTTGGGTGCAAAATGAAGTCATAAGAACTTTGGGTACAAACACGGCAAAAACAAAGACTACTGACCTGTGAATTTGTGCATCCGTCTCCCCGCGGTCAACATGCAAAGTGCATGGTGCCAGCGGTACCGAGGAGGAAGCATACAAGAGATTGCTGGTTCATCCCAAAAGGCCAGCTATGTCAGCAATATGAGATGGGTAATATCTGTCTATTCCACAAGAACGACGCCAAGTGCACAGGATGAAACGGATGAACTACTGAGTATGTTTGGTAATCATGACTCATCAACTGACGTCCGTTGGGGTGATTGTCTGTAACCATTGCTGCTTGTTTTCACCAACAATAAATCGCATCATAGCAACTATTGGGGCATGAACAAGTTGCTACTGATACTGGTCGGTTTATGCTTGCCGTCACCAGCCATTCCAACATCTTTGGCGATCTTTACCTTTGGTCATCCAATGCCCCGCCTCCTTCCAAAGGAAGTTCAGTTCTTTCTCCACATAGTCACCGAACTGGAAGGCATCTGCCTTGACCTCCAAAGACTGCATCCATCTCAACGAGAAGTCAAGCCATGGCAAAATACCCCCAACATGCTTTGGGATGCACATGGGAAGCGACATGTTTTTGTTTCGTTGATTTTTGAGGATCCCCTTTGATGGATATGCCGTGACATTCACTAGAGTGAAAACAAACACAAGTTGTCCAAATGAGCAAATTGAATATGACCCACTCACTAGAAGAAAATTGGCACGTGTTACCCTTGTCATGGCTTTGCTTGGAAGTAATCATTCATCACTTGTAAGTAATCATCACCATCGCCGGGAGAACCTGAAAGAACTGACGTGGGGATAGGTCGATCACTCCTCAACATATACTGAAAAAGGTCCCATTTCCAAGACAGGTTTGTATGCACACATGCATGTCTCTGCTATCCATGTCAACATGCATCTTGCTACGCCACTCGCTGTTCCACATGGACATGCATGCGATGGTCCCATGAAGGCAAGAATGAAAAGGACATATGATGTCCCAAACAGGCATATGACCCAATAATTTGGCCATGCAAGCCATCTTGTGGAACCACACGGGCCATGCGTTGGGTCCCTTTAACAAAGACAAAAACTCATTGGGAGTGGGGGCGGGGGGCTAGGAGCTTGTCACGCGAGCTTTCTTGGTACACCTTTCTGGTCGGCGATTTCAACCCCTATGAAAATATTAGTCAACCAACCATTTGTGAATAATTACTGAGAAAAAATAAACAAATGTTTGAAACCACCAAGCAGTAGTGGTTTAACCACTCTATTCCTGGTCATCATCCCCTTTGAACCACTATAATCCCCTACAACAAACGTCAGTCAAAACCACCAAGCAAATAGTGGTCATAGGCTACGAGTGGTTCGCGTGCAGCTACACCAATCCAGGGCTCCCTGAAACTCGCTGCCACCTCCTTGTTCTTGCTGGCCATTCCGCAAACCACCTGGCATAGCGCTGCTGGTTGGGGTTCACCAGGAGATCCATTGGTTGGCAACTGGAAGGCTTATCAAGCATCATCAATCATCATCAACCCTCATTCACCTTTGTTAAGCTTTATTAACCTTTATCAACCATGATCAACCACTGATGGCATCATGATCAACCCAGTGAGTGACGGTGGTAAATGAGTGACCATGGTGAATTGATCAACCTATCGATATCTATTCACAAGCAGACAAGTCCCTGACATTACCCAACCATAGCAAGTTGATGAACCATACGGGGTACCTTCAAGGGTCCCCCATCCCACTATCTCATCCATGAACCGCCGCCGCCGCACCCGTGCCGTGCATCCCAGGTCCCCCTACCACGTAGCGCAAGATGTGCCCATAAAGTCGGCCTTGGGCGAACGTCCATAGAGCTACCAGCCATGGTTGTGACTTTCAAATGGCATGGTCAATGCTTAGAAGATATAGCAAAAAACATATGTAAGCATGCGATCCATTGTACATCTCTCATATGGCATGATCAATGTATGTTCATGGGACTTTGTCATACTTGTAGAGTCTACTAGAAGACAGTTTGATCCAGAAATCATACACTATCCGTATTGATCAATGGTTACCACCATACAGCTTAGCCATTGATTCAATAGATTTTGATACCCATGAATGGTAATCATTGATCCTTCATGATCGATGTCTAGAAATGAACATAGCTACAGGTCCACATCAAAACAAAACGAGTCATACTGCAGGTGATCAATGATGTGCGTCGAATCTTCTTGAGGGTCAATAAGTGGCTGACCTTTGCCAAGAACAAGTATATACAGCTGGCCAGAAATCATTTGCTCCATGTGCTGCAAAAGGACCGTCGAAGATGTCGCAAGATTCCAAGTGCATGTCCTGCAGTTTGGTGATGAGAACCCCAGACTCCCCATGCAGGTTTCGCGGCATATCCTAGAGTGCTTTAAGATCAGGGTTCGTGATATCCCTAATTTTTGCTGATCTGTATCCCCTATCGACCAGCTTAGCACCCAACGGGGGACAACAGCCCTTGCGCAGGACAAAACTGGGATATGTTATGTTGTTTCCATTCCTCTCTGGCGAAATTAACCTTGAAGTCATGGATTGCGACCGTAAGCCGGCCCGGTCTTTCACAACCAGCCAGCCAGCCAGCCAGCCAGCCAGCCAGCCAGCCAGCCAGCCAGCCAGCCAGCCAGCCAGCCAGCCAGCCAGCCAGCCAGCCAGCCAGCCAGCCAGCCAGCCAGCCAGCCAGCCAGCCAGCCAGCCAGCCAGCCAGCCAGCCAGCCAGCCAGCCAGCCAGCCAGCCAGCCAGCCAGCCAGCCAGCCAGCCAGCCAGCCAGCCAGCCAGCCAGCCAGCCAGCCAGCCAGCCAGCCAGCCAGCCAGCCAGCCAGCCAGCCAGCCAGCCAGCCAGCCAGCCAGCCAGCCAGCCAGCCAGCCAGCCAGCCAGCCAGCCAGCCAGCCAGCCAGCCAGCCAGCCAGCCAGCCAGCCAGCCAGCCAGCCAGCCAGCCAGCCAGCCAGCCAGCCAGCCAGCCAGCCAGCCAGCCAGCCAGCCAGCCAGCCAGCCAGCCAGCCAGCCAGCCAGCCAGCCAGCCAGCCAGCCAGCCAGCCAGCCAGCCAGCCAGCCAGCCAGCCAGCCAGCCAGCCAGCCAGCCAGCCAGCCAGCCAGCCAGCCAGCCAGCCAGCCAGCCAGCCAGCCAGCCAGCCAGCCAGCCAGCCAGCCAGCCAGCCAGCCAGCCAGCCAGCCAGCCAGCCAGCCAGCCAGCCAGCCAGCCAGCCAGCCAGCCAGCCAGCCAGCCAGCCAGCCAGAACGTACCACAACGTATTACAACGTACTACAACGTCCTACCACGTACTGCAATGTACAAAAACAAACTACAACGTACTACAACGTACTGCAACATACTACAGCGTGCTAAAACGTACTACAACGTACTACAA
>VSDK01021480.1:343140-356678 GCA_009767595.1 Symbiodinium kawagutii
GAGCATGAAATAAGGCTTAAACAACACAGGCAGGCCTCAGGGTACCTGGGGGGAGTTGAGCCCCCAACCACCAAAAAATAAAAAAAAACTTTCGGGCTCCGAAAAGTTTTTTTTTAATTTTCCACCCTTCAAAAATTAACTAGCCCCAAAAAGCCGTCCCAGGTCCCAGAGCCAATGGATTTTCATGATGGTCACCGCCGTTCACATAAACAAGAATCTGTTAAGAATTTAAGGGACCCTCAACACATGATGTTGCAAAATCCAGCGCTATTGAATTTAAGAATCTGAGGGACCCTGGGCAAAAAAAATGGAATTCTTGTATAGCACATGCACTGTATATGTCAATGAATATTAACGGATACTAGTGGTACATGTACGGGAATGTGCTGAAGTGTATCGTTTAATATAGTGAAAACATACGTGTAAATAACTACATTTGGAGAAACAACTACGTTATAAACACACATATGTCTATACATATATATATATATGCATGCAAACTGAACACATATGGAATTGTCATCAATTGTCATCTAAAAAGTATGGATGCGGCGTGTGGATTTACGAATAGACATGTAAACACATGCATTTGCATTGACACATGGAGGCTATATGCAGATCACGTCCAGAAGTGATTGTATCCCCCAGCCATGCTCTGTGGGATATCTTTACTAGCAAAACAGCCTTCGGTGGCCCAATTTTTCTGGGCAGATTGCAATTTCTGCAAAACCATGGTGGCACTTTCCAAAAAGCTTACTGCTGGTGGGTTCTGCCAGTCGCGGATTTTGGTAACCCTTTAGAAACCAACTTTGTCGGGGCAGCGGAAAACACTATTATGGTATCATCAATCATCGTCCACACCACTTCTGAGGAAGTGGATTGAGCCCTCAACTACCAACAAGGGCGGGTACTGATTCCATGTTACCATCACCTCCATCAGAACTCATCAGCTCAGCTTACTCCCATGGCCAACTGCTGGGATGTCGAGCTATTTTTGGAATCGACCACGGCAGCTATTCTGCTGTTATTGGTTCGCTTTCCCTGGTACGAACAATCCTCAACCACCGTTGATCACTGTTTGTGAGCATGAACCATCAGCCAGTATGGCCCGGTTTCAAGATCTGCAAAGTAGTTTCTGAAGGAAGTGCGAAGCCAACAAAGTGGGTCCCACCCTGTCAGGGAAGTTCATATCTAAGGAAAACTGCCCTGGATGTAGCTTCATTCTGGACCAAACCTGGCAACCGACAAAGCCAGTGTCATGCTTGGTGGTGTATTCCATTGACGTCTGCAGTTTCCAGGAGATTAAGTATGCAGTGAATACAGAGAATGACGATATCTAATGACTCTAATCGATGTCAATGTGGAATAAACCAGGGCAAAGGTGATTAAAGTATATTGAAGTCATGACAATCCACAATTGTATACCATTATTTCACCAACAATTGGTACAAGATGGGCCCCCCAAACCTTATAAGTTGGTTTACAAAGGCCATTTGACGCGCTAGCCGCTAGTTCTATCTACCATTTACCTCGTAATTACCCTAGACTGCTGGTGAAACGGGGCCCACCAACTGTGACCAACGGTCCCCAGGAAACCACGGCGACATCGTGGGTCCCACGGTATCGTGGGTGCGCCTCGGTACCTTCCAACTTGTTCAATCGACCAAGCTCCTGAGGCGACGACCAAGCGACAAGCTGCGACTTGATCCCAGAAAACTTGATGGATTTGATGGATTCTTCTTAACAGCTCTTAGCAGCTCTTGATTCTTGATCTTAATTTTCGATCATTTCATCATGATGATCATGAGCTGTTAAGAGCTGCTAAGTATTAACCTCTTTTATTATGATAGCAACTGGATGGCATTCAAAAAGTACAAGTACTGATGATCCTGCTGGTGATTAAAACACCGTCGTGGCTTCATGTGGCTTGCAACAGCACATGTGATACCCGGAGGTATCGCTATACAATGACTACTTTGATCAATGTGGGATGATATGGTTTCAGCATGCATTGTTTGTCCACCCAAATTGACTGCTGAAAAAAATGTGTGCATTACCTCTGTTCTCTAGAGTCTTCTTTTGAATCAAACATAGAAAATAAACAACCAGTCAAAGACAGACATGGAACATCCAACGGACATGTGTAGTTCCTTGGCTTGTACCTCGCAAAGACTCAAAGATTTCTACTTACAAGTTTGGTACGAAGCAACATGATCAAGCTTTCTACTTGATTTGGTTCCATGTTTGGGGCGATGAAGCCAACCATATCCCAAGCAACATGATCAACTAGCTGAGTTCCAGCTTTGACAAACGTCATATTCCCAGTTGATCCGTCAAAACAAATCCTCCAAATGACCAAACATATGATCCAATGCAATAATATATATGCAATAATGATATATGATATGATAAGATATTACATGACATGACATGAAATGACATGACACGAGAAATGATATGATACATTCATCAAAGTCAATGATCTTCAAACGTCTCAGGGTCTAGGATTTTCCTTCTGATTCAACAGCAACCCATCACTTTCCCGGGCACATCTCCTGTGCCAAGAAAGGATAGAACCTCAGCCGCCAGGGGGCCGGGATGTGAAACCATCATCCTTTGAGGTGGCTGGTTAATGGATAGTTGAAGGCTGATTAATGGCTGCTGGATCGTTGATAGCCAGTCAATGGCCAGTCAATACTTGGTGAATGGTTGGCTCACAGTGGCTTAATAGTTGGTTGATAGTCGCTTGATGGTTTGTAGTGAATGGTTGCTTCAGAGTCGTTCAATGGTTGAAAAATGGTGGTTCATCCCAGGCTTCATACCGCGACCGGTTACTTCCCCTTTCATGAAAAGAACGACGAGCGCAACCACCGTTTCCACCGGGATCGTTTGGGGACTCGGTTCGGCTGGTTACCATCAGCTGTGAATCACGGATGGGGGTAACCTTTCAGCATGGAGCAATGGCTATGGCTGAGATCTGAGAACTGGTGATGGCCGGGATTGATGGTTAGACTACGCAATCTGGTTGGTTGTTTCAACCCCCTATGAAAAATATTAGTCAACCAACCAGTTGTTAATATATAATCACCAGGGAAAATAACAAATATCAATCAAACCACCAAAAAAAAATATGCCATAGCTTCCATGGTCAGAGATCCATGGCACATGCCTTCCGCAAGTTTGACATCAGCTGCTGTGCTTTCCAAACTCGAAACGGGCCAGAATAAATCTCATGTTTGTAGGCGGACGTGTTTTATCCTGCTTGCTGACTAGGTAGGGAATGTACCTAGTCTAAATGCTAGTACTGTAACTAAGGCAATTCGGCTTCGATCTTGATCAACAGGGAAGCGACATGTTTCGCAGCAATTGTAGGTGTTCCCTGGAATCAACCACAGTTACTAGCCACTGGTTGGTTGGTGATGGAAATCATCCCCTATCATTTCTGACGAGTAACAGTGATTATGACCAATCAGCAAAGGCTCTCCTTGCTGCAAAACAACGAGACACCGGCCGTTCTGTCCCAAACTACTGAATAGCATGGCTGAAGCCATGCTTTATCATTAAGAGAACGGCGGGTCAAAGGGACAAACCATATTGTTCCAAGCAAAATCCTCTTCGATGGCAAACAACAAGATCAACAAATTGTGTTGTCTCTTGTGATGTTAACTCAAATAACAATGAATTGAATCCAAAAAAAATAGACAGAGATCGACACATAGTTCGATACATAGGTCGATGCACGGATGCCTGAAATTCATCGAGACTTCCCACTTGAGTTGATCTTGTTTCGGGGTGCAACAGGTTGGTACCAGTGGTGATCCTGCACCTCAACCAATATGACCTCCATGGACTGGCCGAGCTCCGGACTTGTTTTGCAGGATGGGTCCCAGGTAATCTGAGAACAGACCCCAATCATTGAAGTTCACCGTGGAGAACCTCGGAGCTGCCAAGGATCCAGGCATGACATCTCTGAGGTGAACTTGGCGATGAGAACTGCTTCTCTGGGCAGCTTGGATGGCTTGGAATGTCCAACGACCGTGGCGAAATGTGGGCTAGCACTGCCAACAAAGAGCATGGGGTCCATCATTTTAGAGTCGAGACAACTACCAAGCTATCTAAAGGGTGTAAAGTCATTGTGACTTGTAGGGTTGTCCTGCTTAGCTTGTCCAATTTAATCCGTGCCCAAAGACACTAAATGTCCAAGCAGGCCGATACACTATTTTTTCGCGATCTTAAAGACTCCATCCGGTGCCGTCCCCCTGGTAAATCAAACGATGTTTTATGATTATGATAGATCTCGCATCGGACTTCTGTAAGCTATAATCATGTTATAGAAGGGCATCTATCGTACCAAATCACCACATGTCAACTTGACAGTGTTCATCTCTGGCATTTTCTTCAATACCAAAGGGCTGCCGTGCTCATGGATACAGCGACTCATCATAAGTCACAAGCCACAGCGTATCCGAGTCCAAGCATCAAAACCCCATGAAAACCTAGTGCGGCTGTGTGCTTCTTCTATGCAGCTTCAGCATCCCCCGAGTCTTCTCCGTTCCAGGGAAGCCCCACTGAACCATCTGTTTGGTATCCTCAAGGCAGTACCTGAAAAAAGTTGGTGAACATCAAACCATCAACTAATCTATACTGCCAGCGTTCACACTCATTGGTGGCTCCGTGTAACACATCTTAGCTGAATCAAGTCAACTGCTACTGGTTCAACACGTCATGGCTCTACTGGGTGATTTGCCATGGCTTCTGCTAGTGCAGCATACTGATCACCAACAAGCCAGCGATTGTAGAACCGTTGTCACCCATGATCTAGTATGATCAAGTAGTAGTGATATAAACAATTTGTAACATGATATCTAAATTGAAGACATACAATATTCGAAAATTATTCACAATATTAAAACGAACCAGCTGTTGGTCGTTGTTGGTACTCTACCTACCAAGCATGCATCATTAACCAACCGATGAACGCATGGGTAGATCAGTGCCCTCCACGGCATCAACTGAGGCCCCCAGCGCCCGCTTCTGCAAGGGGATGTAGCGTAAAAGCATCTCCTGCTCAGCCAGGCAGTGATGACATCCAGAATACAATGTGGGCCCCTAATCACGCATAAGTTGGGTTATAGCTATGGCACCAGCTATGGTAGATATAACAAAGTTGAATGTCCTTATCAAGCAAGTTGTAACCAGAAAAAAACACCTTGTAGGTGAAATAATCTAGGACTCTAGGTGGTGACATCCAGTTTGAACAAATCAATTATACTAATGATTTCTGAATTGCCATGTATATCATATATTCAGTGCCCTTGCACAAATAGTATCTACCATCGGTGTTGAGGTCATTATTCTGGTTGTGATTGGTTTCTGCTTGCTCTTGTCGGTGCTACTTTGTTTGCTTTACTATTTATGTTGAATGACAAGTGACATGTGGTTTTCGTGCCCGGTTGTCCACTGTATTACACAAAAATCTGTCTGTAACACTTGATCCATGCAAGAGGAGACGCAGTTCCACGAATGATGATGAACTCATTGGCCCCTTGCAAACTTCAGCTGGCCTGTGCACATATTCCCTATAGTCCTTTCTCAGCAAATCCAAGTATGCGGCGATACACGACTTTCGTCTTAGGTTTTCTCAATTGCACACATATAACTATTTGCAGTAGTCACAGAAAGCAACTTCGGATTCATGTGTGTACGTGTAGCGTGTTGAAAAAAACACCACTGGATATCTCAAGTTGAATAGTTGGTACCCCAAGCGCCAGCTGTGGTAACGACTGGTGGTGACCTTATGTGACCTTTGCTTTGAATTTGACCACTGCATCGAGAACGGCAATATGTTTCTCTTGGACATATCTAGACCTGGTCATATCAATCCTGATCAACCATTTCTGGGACACAAACATGTGTATATATATAGATATATATGATCTTGGACAACCATCCTAGAGCAAATCGAACATCCCCATGTCCACTCTTTGAAGCATTTACCAATTGGGGATTGTCCAACTTGATATCTACTTCAGGATCACTACACATGTAGTTTATATTGTTTAAAATCATGGCATCATAATGTATCATATAGATAGCCATCACCCACCATGCCATCATGTAGCTACTAGTAGTCGTCACCCAAAAAATGGCAACCTGTGAAGCTCCTGGATCACCATAACTCGCACTGCCAACTTCACCAACTCGGACCTCACCAGGTGACTCACTTAGCTGCGGATGGGTGAGGGGAGATTTGGGACAGTTCGCCACCGTTGAGTAACTACCTTGGTGCTACAAGGTAAGGCCCCCAGTTGAAAGTTGCTTAAGACCGTTTACCATGACTAGTAGTTGCCCCTAATCATAAACCAATTTCGCTAGGTAGGTGCGCCACCTTGTTGCTGCGAACGGAGTGGCATACAGTCATGGGTGAAGGGATTTCAGTGACATCAGGTGGTGGGTTTCACTGACAAGTCCACAGGGAGTGTTCTGGTACCACTCTGTCAAGGATGGGCGTCGCCTGAGTTTCGCTGCTTTCGGCACTGTGGTGGGGAACCGGAGGAGGAGAGACTTTCACTCGGGGAACATCGACGTTTCATGACTCTCAAAACCTTGTAGGGCCAGGCCCAACCATGATTCCCTCGCTGGATTTGATGGCTTCCACAACATCGCTTACCGATAACAAACCATCAGGGTATGCGAATCCTTACTGACATGCGAGCTTTTGAAACAATTCCTTGACCATTATCCAATGATGCTTGTTTGGCAGTGATGGCTGGTGCCCAGTTTATAAGCCATTTCGCTATGGTCATTGTATCATTGTATCATTACATCTACCATTTGCCTACTAGTTTCCCTATATTCTGAAGCAAGTTGACTAACGGTTGGGGCAGGGTTGGGGCACCGGTTGGGAAACCGATTGTGGCATCCCTTGTACCATGGCTAACCCGGCCGCACGTCTTTCCCTGCCAGGCTTTCTCTGCTGCCAGGCGGCATAGCATCCTGTACAGCTTCAGCCCGTTCCTCAGTGGTTTCTGACAGCTGACGACAAAACAAATAATTACAAGGCCGATCAGTAGAATAGTAGTGATCTGGCAACAAAACAAATAATTAAAGGGATAGTAGTAGAATATCACAATAGATCAGTAGAATAAAATAGTAGTGATCAATATTGATCAATGGCGGTGTGTAGCATCAGTAGTCGTGGTCAATCTTGATCAGTGGTAGCGATCAGTAGGATAGTAAGTACTATTGAATGATCACCAATTAAAGGGCAGTATCTGGGTATGAACAATTACTATCTGAAGAAGTGATCAATAGTAGTGATCAATATCAGCAGGATAGGAATAACTGGTGTTATATGAATGATAGAAGTTTTCAGTCGATGATGTTCATGGTCAACGATTTGGCAATTCTTAAGAATCCTGATTAATTCGTCATGGCTAATCATAGGGAATAACCAAAAGAGATAGAAGTTATCAATCGTGGTCATTCACTATACGTAATTTGGCTATTGTCAACATCATCATGGATAATCAGTTCAAGGGACAATCGGCAGCAGCAACAATAGAATCAAAAACCCGCAGGCTCTATGCAGCTAAGCCAGGTCGTATCACAAAAACCATCCCAAGTTCAGATCAACCTTTGGGAAGTATCCGTCACCTTGGCAAAACATTCGTCGCTAGCAAGAACCGGTCGGTGAGCCCCCAGACTTTCGAATCTTGAGCGGCACAACCGGGCGCAACTGGTGGTTCCCTTGATTAATTGATACTGTGTGGATATTGTTGCGGTAGAAAGAGTTGTGTGTAAGTATCCACGTCTATCTGCAAGGCATGCAAAGTTCATGCGTGCAAAATCCTAGATAGCATTTGTAAATATACACACAACATGCAAAACACATGCACTTGCACTAGCATGTCCAGAACTTGCTCACGACTGGCTCGCAGTTCACAGGGAGCATGTTGCAGACTTGTTCACTTTATGATTGATCGCATCGGCCATGAGTATCAAGACAAGGAACCACAATCACAGCAATACCCGCAATCACCACAATCAGATCCACAAAAACCCACAAGACAAGGTAACAAACAACAATTTCTACAACCATATGCCCGAAAACACCACTGAGGATAACAAGACAAACCCATACAAAACCTTCGTTTTCAGTGCTAGCTCTACCAACTACGACATCCTCAAACCAGCATGACCAGCGGCCACCTGCCCCACCCGGGCGCGTCATGCTGCACCAGGGCACCAAGGTGTCTTTGGCGAAGCGGCACAGCAGAAAGCAACGGAGCATCGCTTCGGGCTGCACCTCACAGCGAAACACAGCTGGGCTACTGCAACAGGTGTAGCTTTATATATCTATTTGCAGATTTGCATGACTATATATATATATACATGTTTGTAAAACATGTGTAAATACAAAAATATAAATATGTATAAATATAAAAATATAGATATATGTATGTGTAAATGTAAATAAAAATAAAACACACACATATATATATATATATATATGAAATGTATGTATTGAATTTAATGACTTGTTTCAAGTGTTGTTCTTGTGAAATATATATATATATACACATACAATTCGAAAAAAAATATCTAATATTTCAAGCGCAAATGTAATATGTAATATCAGCATTAGCATTCCAACAAGTATATAGATAATCAATGTCATGCATGTAGCAACTATGATTGACCAAAAACAACTAGAAAAAACGGGAGTTCTCACAGCTCATCCTTCGCTTTGCTACATGATTAACATTTCTCAATCTGGATGTATCTATGCACGGATTCTCATAGCTCATAGCTCCATCATATGGTGGTTCCTCAAATAGGGGACCCACCAATCATCCAACATGACCCAATATTGACCATTTGGAGTAATAAATCATGCAATCATCCAACATGATCCAATATTAACTAACCATTTGGATTAATTGACCATCCATGGTTATCCATTTCATCCATTTTTCGAGTCATAAACCATCCATTCTTGGGCTTCCCATGGCTTCCCAATCTTAAGAACCCCCAGGTGTTGAAGTCCAGGGCCCCGCAACTCGCAAGGCCCTTGGTCGCGGCTCGCCTTGTCCCCGGCGCGCTTCTGAAAAGCTTTCAGAGCTGAAAGAATATCATCCTGGATGACCGACACGGGCAGCCCTTAGTTGGGATGTCCCATGGGTAGCCCTTGGGTGGACTTATAGCTATGGATTTTCTGGTAGAGTCAATGGTTGGAGTTGGAGGTATTTCTGGCTTGGAATAATCATCACCCAATATCAACCATGGTAAATTGACCGCGGACCATGAGTCGCAAGCAACGTCAGTCACTGATTCCCAGTACCAAATATCCTTGGAAAAAAAGCACTTGTGATCTGAAATCTGGTGACCAAGCGACAACACAAACCCTTGCTGACTGAAGCTCATCTCCGCCCTGCAAGAAGAAATAGCCATGGGTTGTTTACCTAAGCACTTCTTCAGGTAGGGAATCATCAATAAAAACCAAGAGAAACAACATGAAGCCAACATGATTTTGTTTGTAGAACCTTGGTTGTGGATCATTTTGTTTACCTAAGCAACCACTTGTCTGTTGTAGCTTGGGTACCGCCTGCCATTCTGAATGGAATCCTTCTGCCCGATGGGTTCATGACATCATATTGGTCATGATATTACTAAGCCGTGACTGGCAAATCAAACATGTTAATTTCTGGTCTATTTTAATCAGAACGAATCATGAGGCGTTAGGCTAGAATAAAATGAGTGCCTCAACTGCCATCAACTGCTCTCCTCTTCCTCCTCTTCCTCTTCCTCTTCAAGGAGAGGTTTCAATGCACCCTGAGCGAGCGAATCAGCTGCACCCATGCCCAACTCGTTTCAAGCACACCAGGCGCAAGAATTCATACTTGAAGAATCATTAGAATCATCAGTCTATGGTGTCTTATATAGGCACCATTAGCTAGTGGTGGTAGGTCATTCATAGACGGCATTTTGCAGTTGTCATCAAATGAAAACTGAAGAGTGATTACAGTACTTCCAATACCCCCGGTCAGAAAAACCTCTGATCACTTTGCATATATTTGGAAACAAAAAACAAGAACACAAAAGTGTCGCTACCTATCATGATTGTGGGAAACCCGCACGAATAACAATTGCTACAAACATCCCATGCTGAGAGCAAGAACTCATCACTCTTTGGATTCTGCCACCTTAGTTGGTGGCTTCGTGGGGGATATCCTGGGCCCCTGCTACTGCTGCTTCCCAGGATGTGATGCATTGGGGTTTCGTTTCGTTTGGTCTCGCTACCACTCTTCCGTTGCGCTCGCTACGCAACAGCTCCCACCCTCCCTGAATACTGTTTGACCATGCCATCAATGCAACCGCACCCGGAATCATGTTTGATGTTTGTAGTAGAAATTGATCTTTCCCCTTCAAAGCAACAAATGGTCCAGGGCATCAACAGGGCGCATCATAATTGCACAATATTTTTTTCATGTTTTCTTTCAGCCTCGTCCGTCCTGTTGGTCCAGTCGACCACCAGGGCTTGCTGCCATGTTTGTCTGCACAACTTAGATGATATGCGGTATCGATCCAAACCCACGGAATATCACTGGCGGAAAATAGTCACATTCATAGTGCTCAAAACTAGGGTTGTTTGATGTTGACAACATATGCACATCAGGTATCATGAAAACAGTACATTCATCAGTGTCATGGGTGTCCCTAGGCAACCTGAATCATTCTATACATCTATAGACATCTATAGACATCTATAGACCTGTACTGTTTGTCGTGACCCAGCTCGGTGGTTTCTCAAAATACAGCACCTATACATTGAGAAGCACCCATATTTTGAGAAACAAATACTGAGATTGGCACCTATCCCTTATTGTTAGTTCTAATCCCCTATGATTGACCAACAAATACTATCCCATTTGTAGAACCCAGCGATGACCCCGAAGCGACTCGAACCTCAACGTTGAAGTCGATGAAGGAGTCGTGGTTGTCGGGTTCCACGGTAAAGGCCATGACACCTGCAGCGAGGCAAGCTGTGACGAGGCAGTGAGCCTTGATGATTGCCATCTTCATTAGATTTCATTAGTAGCTTGATGGTGCCCATGATGGTTTATGAGTCTATGAGTTATTGCGATTGATAGTGTAACCATCAAAAACTAGTCATCATGGAACCTATCATCATGATAGTATTGACAATTTGTTAGTTGATCATAGTTAAGCTGATTGATAGCATTGATGGCGTAATTAGGAACTAATCATCGTAACTTGCAACCAAACATCATGGAAAGCTGAGCAAACTTTAAAGCAATGGTGATTGGTCACCGATTACGATTATGGCTTTGCTGACCCATTTGGTCATTTGATCATTGATGTTTATTTTGGGTTCTCACCGTGACAATATCACCTGCAATGAACACCCCATAGGTGCTGGAACCAGGATGTTGCAACAGTGATGGGTAGAATGAGGTCTATTAAAGTCTATTGACGGTAAAAACAGGGGCAACGATACATCCATAGTTATAAATTACAGTATGATGGCTCGGCTCTTCATTCGTTGAATATGTTAAATGGTTTACACTAGTGGGATAAGAAATCAACTCCGCACAAGACAATCTATGGCCTGTACACCTACATGGTGATTGGTTTATCCCCAGAAGCTCGGAATTGATACAACAGCCACCAATTAGCTACCGTTTGTCACACTACTGATGATGTTCACCTATGATCCCCCCTTACTTTACGGTATGACATTCCTAATCGTTTTTGACAAATAATTTTGGTTACCTATACAAAATGGGGAGTGTCCACTATGGTCTATTTCCAATTCTTGGCCGACCAGTGATGGTGAATTGTCCATGGTTGATGCCGGTTAGCGTTAATTTAGAGTTGTTAATGATGGGTTGTTATTGTTGGTTGATGTTAGCTTATATGTCATATATCTTTCAAAAAGAACGGTTCTAGCTACTTACTGCTTCTTGTGATGGTCATACTTCATAGTGACCATCACTACTGCTATTTGTGACAGTTCAGTAGTGACTACTTGTGTGATAGTTCATTCACTGCTTCTGGTTGCTGCTACAAATACATTGGTTGATAGTAACGATTGATGATCTAAACATGGTGCGATGATAGCCGCCGGACACCAGCGGCGCTGCTGACGCTGGGCGTTCCGGCGGTTGCCACGTCGTTGCAAACCGTGGAGCAAGGCTACGTGCACGCGGTAGGACAAACACCTTGTGCTGTCAGGCGCTGCAAGCGGGTTGATGAACCATGGTAGGCAATGGCAGTTGATCATGGTTGAAAATGGTTGGCTTTAAGTTCAACTGCTTCATTGTGGTTGAGAATGGTTGGTGTTAGATTAATTTTAGTTAAACGAAATGATGGCTAGTGATGGCTGATACTGTTCGATGATGGCTGATACTGGATCACAATGATAGATCATGCTTAATTAATGATTGGTAACCAATAAACAACACCTCTGGGTGTGGGTCACCTTCTAAAACATCGGTAGGCAAACATCGACTAACCATGATTTATCACACTTGTTGGTTATAGACATGGATCTTATAGTCCCATAATATCATTGACCAATAATCAACGATAGTTCAGCACATGGATCTACCATTAGAAAGGATGATCATGCAGGTTCCTATTCATGATGATGAACTTGCGATTTATCTGGGATGCTAACCAGCAAGAACCAGCAATCATTCGGTACATCAATGGTGGTTTCCAGCCCCATGCTGCGTCTTAACTCTCTCGGTGTTCAAGGACTTGAACTGATGAGGGTCAACAAAAGTAGTGGTGAAGAGAGACTAGTACTGAATACTGATGGTGAATTACTACACACTTGCCATGGTTCCTAGTAGTGGTTGATGCTTGTGATAATGATTAATAACCACAGTGGTCAATTGTCACAACAGTGGTACTTCACCAGTTATTTTTCAAGGGCCAGCAGGGGCGCCCTCGCTGGTCCCAGTGAACCTCAGCATCATGGCTTGGAAGCTGCCCTTCTTCTTCACATCATCTTCGTCCTGGATGACAGGGACGAAGGGAGGTGCATCCAGAGGGCGTAGTGATCAATGATTCGGGCTTCTTTATGCATGAACAGGTATGTAGTACCCCCTGGTACTGCATTTATTTTCTTTGCTTCTAAGTTGTGTTTTATTCTTGAAAATCAAGCACCAAACGTGACGAGATATCATGAACAACCACCCACGGTGTGCTATGACATTGCTATCACTCATTGGTTGTGAACAGAATGCCGAACCTCGGAGGACAGGATGGCTGAGCATCAAGGGGGGCTTCGACCAGCCACCAGAGATGGGACGAGCAACCAAGCGGGGCTGACCAAGACCCACAGGTGAGATATGCTTATGGGTCAGTAGGGTGTGAACAGCCAGGGGCGCAAGACATTGATGCATATCTGTTGCTTGTGGAACTGCAACCAACGAGTAGCTCACATGTAGATAACCCATGAAAAAGTTGTTTCAGCACACAAAATATGATGGATACTATGATTGGTT
>VSDK01021480.1:356689-367604 GCA_009767595.1 Symbiodinium kawagutii
CAGCAGGAAACCATGCACCAGCTTGTAGCAGCAGTAAGCGGTTGAATGTCACTGATCGCTTCTATTATGCTCCACAGTGTCACTGCGAATAGATTTCATGACAACACACACAATCACACGTAATTACATGATGTTTCTTCTTTCCATAATGCAGCAGTACATTTTGATACTGAAGCTGCCATCCGAGGCTTGAAGGATTGTAGTTTGGGACTGAAGAAGAAGCTCAACAAGAATCTTCCCAACATCTTCATGCATCCCTCGATGAACATGGTATCCTGCAACAAATGGTCTTTTCTTACAATAGGGGTACCCCTAAATCATCCATATAGCAGTTGTTCAACCATTACGGTTGGTGATTCTCCCCTATTCTTAGCCATCATCAACTTCTATAACCACCATATCCCCTATGCTGAAAAACCACCAAATGACTACACTGTTTACAACGGCGGTGAGCTCGCGAGCTCCTCCTCTTCATCGTCGTCCTCGTCCTTCTCACCCAAGGATGCCAAGGAATCATCGGCCAAGAGGAAAAAGGAGGGCCTCAGGTGACCAAAACTACCACAACAGGCCTCTGCATGGGGATACCACTACAGGAAACAAGGTATGACTCACAGGAACCACAGGATAATACACAGAATATAGATTAGATATACGCTGGATTGCGATGCAAATCTTGGAATGCATGTGTAATAGATAGAGAAAATGAGACAAAATACATTCAGTAATACACTTGTTCTGTCTAATATGTTTTGATCTACACGAATAATGGTAGACAGGCCTGACCTACACCTTGATTGGCATCTGACATCAAGACTTGCCATTGAAGGTCTGTAGATACTGTCATCCTGCCCAGTACCCGTGCACCATTAATTTGGAGAACGTGATGTGTAGAAACATGTAGATATGTAAATGTATGTGTATATATATAGAAACATTGAAACATATAGTCATGCTTTGGTTCAGGACTCTAAATGGTTGGATGTAAAGATGTACATAGAAACATGTACACTTCTTTGAATACGCAAATGATATGTGTGTGTGCATATATATATATATACACACCGACCGGGTGTTGGGTGGTTACAACAACCAAAAGCATGAGTGAAATCGACCAACCATCCAAACTACCAATAAAATCAAGATGTTCAAAACCAACATCCTCTAGATAATTCACCGTTGTTGTTGGCGATCTAAATTCATCAATACCTATTTGGATACAAGTAAGTACAAATCCAGTCAGCATTATATACCTATTATTAACAACTCGAATCCCCTATAGTTAACCACCCAGGGGATTCTAGTGCCTACTAGGGCACTGGAATCCCCGCGTATTTGACCAAAGTTTACCATCAAACATAGGTCAAGATGGACCTCCCAGGGCCAGGCCTCCACCTCATGATGTGTTCCTTCCACTCGGGCGCATACCTCGTTCAACACGACACTTCCGACAGCGAAGCGAATGATCCCGGTCGCGGAAGCCCGGGGAAGCAGTTCAATACATTCAATACAGTAGCCACATTGTGGCCAATGTCTACGTATATCATATTGATATGTTATATGTAAAAATATCGAAGAATTTGATTGCATACGAAACAAACATATGTGAAAATTGAGAAGATCATACATGTATATCATTGCATATGTGCAAACATATATATAACCACTACTATGCGGATGATGGCTTCAAATCCAATTTTGGAGAGAACCAAAGATCCGTTTCGATCACAATCAAATTAAAGATTGATTTCTGGCTGAAGGAAAAGCACAAATATAACTTGGGTTTACTCTCTATCAATCTAGGAGGCAAGCATCATTCATGACCAACACTGACTTACCAATCTAGGAGGCAAGCATCTGATCATTGCAGTCATTACGTCGGATCTGGGTGCTACACCAAGAACTCACTCATCTCACTCAGCCTGTTCGTCAAGACTCGGGGAACACCAGTGATCTGTCGGGGGGACTTAAGACCAACAATATTTCTGAGCTGATAACCTGAACCATATGACTTTCAAATGAGCTTGGAGCTCTCACCTTTGATCAACACATCATCTCTGGATTCGACTAAGGTTGATGACCGGGGGAACTAAACGAACCTGAGCATACAAAGACAGGTTGTGTTATCAAATTTCAAGAGTCCCTGGTGGTCCCAACGCCCATTTTTTCATGTGCTCCGAGGCACATGGCTTTTGGCATCTTTGCCAACTAGAAGCCTTCGATCATCCGTAAAAACCATTTCACCATGCTTCTCATGTACTTCGCAGATTCTCGAAATATGCATGGGTTACCAAAAGTCATTCATATTGGATGATTTGGGGGTCCTATTTTGAGAAACCACCTAACATCTCTTTCACCACCAACCATCACCCAGGTTCCACCATCTTCCAGTGTTCAAATGCCGCGGATCGCCGATCCAAACGGCGCGCGTCCAAGCCACCAAGGCAAAAAACCGGCGTATTCCAAGCCATTGGCTCGGCAGTGATTCAGGAAGGCCTAGCAGCGCAGCGCAACGCTTGGGGGTTTCGTGGCACAACCCGGGGCGCCGTGGCAGGGAAGTGGAGCACGGTGTAGGCACGGGGCCGCTGCGGAGATCATGAATTGGCAGCAGCCATCATTGAACCAATAAGTGTTTGATCATGGTTGACTGATGCAAACCAATGAAGTTAACCATATAGTTTCCATGGAACTGATGATGGCACGTTTCCATTTAGCCATCATTTAACCGATTAAGTTCTATGGAAAGTTGCCCATGAATTTGGTTTTGAGTTCCATGGAAGAATCAGAGTTGGTAAATTGGCTTAAGTGATCACCATCATAATTGTTGGGCGATTGATTAACCTGATAGGCAAATTCATGGTAATTAAATCAAGTACAATACAAATCATTTCATGTGCTGGTCCTAAGATTGAGCCCATCCAGGACACCATGTCGTGATGTGTCAAGCCATATACATACAGTCATATAAAATATGTGATATATTTGTGTATTTGTATATTGTGTAATGTTGTGTATGGAAAGACAAGTTTATGATAATAAACATAAGTAAAGGAATATCAATCGCAAACATACTATATGTAAATATATACATATAATAAAATGAGAAACAATTAATGTATGAATAGACAAACACAATTAAAAAACAAGTTAAGAATTGCATACATAAATAAAACATATATATATATATATGCATATGGGTAAATATACATTTATATAATGAACATACATTTATTAAACACACACACATATATATATATATAAAAAGATAAACATACATATACTAAACATATATGTCTATATATATATTGAAAAAACATACATATACTAAACATATATATTGAAAACAACATACGTATACTAAGCATATATATATATAATATATGTTAAGCCTCTGATCCCTCACGTACATGATCTCCACTTATTCCCCACTCAGGACGAGTGATGTCCAGCTGCAAGGCCTGACCTCGCGGAAGGCCCAAAGCGATTCCTCGAAGCTGGCTTCGAAGACCGTCTTGAAGGAATCAAAGAAAATCAATCTGCCAGGAAAACCCCTAGGGAAACCCCAAACTGGAAACCCCAAACAGGAAACCCGGGTGAGTGTGAGAGATGTGCAAATTTTGAGCTGTATAGAATGTCATTGCTACATTTATACATAGATAGACACATAATATACATTCAAAATCATTCAAATATCTATATATACATACATACTAGCTAATTATATACTTATAAATGCCACAGGCCATAAATCATTGACTATTGCAAATTATAATCGCCGCTATAGACCCTTTTTTGACAATCATTGACAATCAATATCAGCATTGACCACCGCCTGTCAACGGTGGACTTCGAGCTATGGGGAGCATCCCGTGAAAAACTGCCCCTGGATCAATGCTGATCAAGCTATTGTTGCACTGAAATATGGACAAATATGTCCTCCAAATATAGCAATTTTCTCCTTGCAGGTACCTTTTTGACCTTGGACATATCTGCAAATCTTGCAATTGCCCTCTTGCTAGCTCCATATAATCCATATAATCTCAAGATAAGTTGCAAGAGCGGAGTAAACAGGTGGGTCGTTCCAGGGCAATCTCTTTCACCGAAATGGAGGGAATAACCAGCCTTTCCCTCATTGACCCACTCATATCCACAGCCCTTGCACTTGCAGTTTGTGCCATGAGAGCTTAACAGTGCACGGCCAAAATTTTAGTAGACGATTCGGCTGACTGAGTCTGGAAGTTGTTCCAGGGACAAAGAAGAATCAAATCCACATATATGTATATACACGTGTGTGCTACGTTCATTCAAACTACTCGAAATCTTCTATTCAGCCTGTCAGTGACACCGAGACCCATGCAGAATACTGAGAGCAAAGAAGCAGCCGCAGCGGGGCAAGACAAAACCAGAAATTGCAGTTGGACAATGGGCATGTGCTTCTGAATGTATACACACACACACACTTTAAACATCTTTAAACTACATACCAGTAAGAGGATGTAAGAGGTGTGTATCAATGTATCAATACCAAAAGGTCACCAAAGTTGGTTGGATCAGCATACCAACCACGAACTGCTCATGTTCTGGCTCAAAGACGCCAGCACATACACTCCCCAGTGCAAAATCCCTCAACTGATCCCAGACATGGTAAGTTTTCATGGCCACGAGACATGAAATCACCCGGACTTGCGCCTGAAAACGCCCCCACAGGACTGCAGACTCGCCAACAATTGCTCCACCAAGAAGGTCATACGTAGGAACTGTCCCTCCTGAGGCCATGGCTTGGTGCTGCTGGGCTGCCGATTGATGTGAAAGCACACAGGGGCTACGGTTGGTCCAACTGAAAAACACTCGATATCATAACCAATATTATCCCTTGCGGATGATTTGTGCCTTGAATATGCGGGTGAATGATCTGAATGATCTCAAGTTCTGTCAGAAGCAAGTCATAGATCTCGTTTCAAACGCTACGGAGATCACCCGATCCCACGGTCGCCGGGTACCCCGGCCCTCCCTGCGCCTCATCGAAGCTGCCTTCGCCCGAGGAGATGAGCAAATCGCAAATCACGGACTCAGCGTTGATGAAGAAAATGTTGGTGGCCTCAGCTGCTGGGTGCGAATGTAGTGCTGGTGGTGGTGGTGATGGTGGTGCTACTACTACTAGTAGTAGTAGTAGTAGTAGTAGTAGTAGTAGAAGTAGTAGTAGTAGTAGTAGTAGTAGATGTTTTGTTGTGGTTGTTGTTGTTGTCGTCGTTGCTTGTAGTGGCAACAATTGTACTAAGAATTGAACACCTGTAGCAGTTTGCAGTTGTTGCTGGTTGTTGCTAAATATTGTTGCTGTGAAATCAATTACGGTCACAGTGTTGTTGTCAGCATGGTTGAGAATTTTCAAACTTGTTTTACTCTAATGGTGTGTGCACACAGCCCGACACGATTGAAAGCAAGCCCGCCTATGGCCCCCTATGGCCCCTTACGGCCACCCATGGCCCCCTATGGCCTTACAAGGCAATGACAGCCATTGTAACTCTACCTGGAAGACGCCGGTTCACCATCATCCCCAACAAAACAACCACAGCAACAACAAAATCATTGGCAACCACAACCCTCCCACCTCCCAAGAGCAACAGCAGCTGCACTGCGCTGTCATCCTGGGCAGCACTTGGTCCCAAACATCCAGCTCTGAAATGAGGTCGACCTGCATAGGAAATGCTCGACGCTCAGATTGAGCCGCAAGGAACGCAGGAGATGCACGGAGAAATGAGAAACGCTTAGGCAAAATCCAAACCCAAGTACGGAGAATGATTTGAGAACAAACAATTTGCAGGAAATAGCTGCTGCCTCATCCAACTCCAAACGCTATAACCACAATAGAGGCTATCAGTTCATTGCCACAACATTGAGCAGCATACCAATTTGAGCAGCGTAAACAGGGCTTCTTCAGCGAGGTGATTTCAACGTGGGATCACTGCCTCAGAGCTCCGCCAGCTCAAACTGGATGATCGATTACTGGTGGCACCATGATACACAAATCACACATTAACAACAAGAATTACAAACATTTGGGGTTCCAAGTTTGAGAAAACCCAATTTAATTACATACATTAACAACATTAAGACCAGGTTTTCTCAATAAGCCATCCTTTTTTGGGATTCCCAAGTTTGAGAAAACCCCATTTAATCTAGGCCACTCTGGGTAGCTCCTCAGCGAGTCATAGCAGAAGACTGACACAAGGTGAACCCACTCCACACTACCGTTGGCGCTACAAAAGGCGCTTTTTTCACGACTTAAGGTGCTAATCGTGTGGACGTACTCCCCTACAAAAGCTCCCCTTTTAAAGGGATCTACGGATATCACCAGCCACATTATTGGTACAGTATGAGAGTCCGGATTGAGATGATGCAATTCCCCTACTGCAACACTACTCAGGGTCTGGATTTGGAGACTACTTCGCACCTCTTTTGGTAGCAGCATCTCATGCCACTTCTCGAGCTGCTCCTGCGGCTGTGATTGGTCTCTGACGCAGCCTGTCGATTGGAACCACCTGGGTTAAGGGGATTTAAGGGGTTGACCAAATCATAACGAGCTCCCGTTCTTTGTTCCAACCCAACAAGATGGAGCTCGTCTTCTAGGCTGCTGTATTTGGGAACTGAATGGGTGGACCTGTGCAACCCCCAAACATATGTGGAATGGTCGTGACTCATTGGAGTTAGTAATTTAATAGCTGACTATGTTGAATGAAATGCTTAATTATGTAGTGATAAACGATGATGGATTAATCGATGGTCAAACAATGGTTAGATGATGATGATGATGATGATGATGATGATGATGATGATGATGATGATGATTAAGTGATGTATAGGTGATGTTTTAACAAATGGTCGAATTTAGTGGTTGAATGATGATGGTCAATAGAATCTCCTGACAGGGTCCTGCCACATGTAGGCAAGACTCTTTGCATTTCGAAATAATTAACTTCGTCAGGAACCAGTACCACGACCCGGCCCCTGCTGAGGGCCTCAGGCTTGAGATGCTGAATCTCAGCTCGGGATAAATGGCCAACCTGAGCGTTTCATCCAGAAATGAGCTGGTTCATCCTGGCTGACAAGCCGATATTGGAGTCAATAGTTGTAAACAATGTCCCAAAGTATCGGCGGGATATTGCATATTGGGGTCAATAGTTGTAAATAATGGTCGGCCACGGGTCATCAACCGATCTTGTTCTCAAGTCATCGTAAATAATGACGGTAAATATTGTTTGATGACTATCGTTGCATAGTCTGGTTGCTCAAAATGGTTCATGATGGTTGTACTGGTTGATAAATTATTTACTCACAATCAATAACATTGTACATGTAGATGCGAGAAACATATTGGTTCATCCCATGAATGGTTCCGTTGAAGTAACCAATGACCTTCGAGACTATCATGTGGCTGTGGGTCAATAGCCTCTACCCCTAGTGAACATCCCCCATATAAACCGATCAAAGTAGGTGGGATGTTCATCTACCGTTGGGATGGTCAATACAATCTACATCCAGTTGGCATATCTTCTACTGTTGCTGGTCATTATTCAGCTAACTATTCCTAATTAAGCAACATTGCCTCAGACACTAATTTTAAAAGCATTGTCTGTCAATAAGAAGAAAAACACAAAAAAATGGTGACGGTTCACAATGATGTTTCTCAAAATATGGAACCCCAAAAATGGTTGGTTGATAGCTGGAAACAGTCAATATTGTATGATTTGGGGGTGCGGCAAAAAAGAATCAGTTACTTATCGATTGTATGCCCGCCCAAGAAACTCCAAGGTTTGCCGAAGATGTGAGACATCCATGCAAGCGATACAGCATGGCAGTGGACATTTTGTTTCTTTTGTGTTTTGGTCATGGACAAATTACCATCCTCCGCCATAAAACAAATTAAAAGAAGGTAACATTCTCTGCAGACAGCCAGGCCTTCATTCTGGTGACAGCGAAAGAATCGCTTAAATGGTTTTAGTACCAGTTCAATTTTCCGTGCTGCAAGACCTGTGACGGAAGCAAACGAGCTGGGACAGGCGGCCGATTCTGGTGGTGCTTCAAACAGTGATCTCAAGAATTCAGATGCAAATCTTGGACCGAGGCCAAACCACTCAAAAGCATCAAATTGATCATCAGTTGTGCGAACCACAACAGGGTGCGGATAATTTATCACTAGAGTATACTATAAATGGTTCATCCTAGATGATTGGGGGATACCCCTATGACTTGAGAAAGCACCATACTGACTATTGAATCTATGAACTATCCTATATTTGTCTACTTGTGTTACCTGATTGTTGTGATTCTTGATTCAGGTTGCATGTCTTTGTTGGTTTGGGTGTCGCTATGGCTGTGACCGTTTTGCTACAGCTACTGATAATCCACACATATCTGTATGATCCTGCAGAGAATAGTTCATAATTTTTGAAAGTGGTTTCATCATCAGCCTCCAGGATTTTGCTCCTCAACTATTCCAAATCACTAAGCACAAAATTACAAAACCCGTTTCCTGCAAAGGTGCTGCAGGTATTGTCGAAGTTCATCATCTGTTCAAAAAATATGATAGTTTCTCAAAATAGGGATACCTCCAAATGAACCTATATTCTATAACCACTACTAGTAAACAACCAACCAACCATTCTGAGTCAAACATCATGGCCTAAGCTGGGTACTGCCACTATTTAGGACCACACCCTTGCATCCATATCGAAGTCGTCGCCGGCTTCATCCTCTCCTCGGAGCCGCATTTCATTCAAGGATGGCATTGATCTGGTGGTTTCTCAAGCCAGTTTGGGGACCCCCAACGTGGATGGTTTATGATCTATGAATGGTTAAGAACTAGATTGATTTGGGGGTTACCCCTATCTTTATCTATTGTGAGAAACCACTATATATAGTAGTTGATAGTAGCATATAGAGTATGCTGTATGCTTGATAATCGTACTTCATGGTCAAAACATGTTGCTAAGAGTGGAAACATGACTAATCAATTAAGTATGACTGTCCTTGGTCATGAATGATTGGTGATGATAAGCTCGCAACAATTCGCGGGTTTCAGAATAAAGCAGGGTTGGGCACGACGGTATCAATGGAGCATCCCCTGGAGATTCATCCCAGTGGCTGAAGCAACAGGCACTCTTTTGTAGTGGGTGATACTGTTTCATCGTCCTTCAGGATTTGCTTCTCTGATTATTTGCCACAGTGGCTGCAGGATCTGGTTTGCTGATTTACCAAAGTGCTTGCGACTCTTGATATATATATATATATATACATATATTATATTATCAACTTGAAATTCCTATTCGCCTGTTGCAAAATGGTGGGGCCAACTATGGGCCATCCAGCGGATGGCCCATTGGTGACCATCTGTTGCAACTGTTTCCCAATAGCTGGTTACGAACTTGGATGATTAGTAGGTACATGTAGGTACCTGTTGCAGCTGTTGTCCTCTAGCTATAGCTGGTTATGAAGTTGGATGGTAGGTACCATGGACCCGCACCCGCTCCTCGGTGCATCACATCGCCCACCACTTCGCTGAAGGCACAGCTATACATTTCACTGGTGAAGCAGTTTAGTCTACAGATGTGGCATGGGTCAATATTAATCAACCCATTTCATGGGGAATAATAACCAACAATAGTAGTGGGAAAACAATGAAATGATGGGGGAACCAGGGGTACGGGGTACTCCTGTGAAGTGTGGTTTCCTGTGAAAAAAAAGAACTTTTCTGAACAAGGTTTGAACTTGAGAAGCTACACTTCCAACACATCATATTTGCATGAACCAACAGCCTGGTTCAAATGACCCGCCGTGGATCGTGACCCGCAACTGATCATCCTGGCCCTGGCCATGGCCTGTCCTTCAGCATCTTCCAATTCCACTCCGCCTTCCACCTCACTCGCCTTACAGTGTGCAACGCTTGCCGCTGAACCCGTGGTTTTCACCAGCGACATGCAGCTACTTCAACATACGAAACAAACATCAAGAACCAACTAACAATAAATGATGACATCCATCAATGCTCAGAATTAATGGCTTCAATGTTGGGATCTGAGCTACCTGTTTCTTGGATGGTTTATATTCACACACAACCCATCGAAACAGTTTTCAATGCGTTGAGTGGTGTTCATCCCATCCAACAGCGTGCAAATGTGCAACAGCTAAATTTTGACTTATGATTGAAAATCGATTCAAACATGGTTGACTAGTGGTTGAGGAATGGTTTTTGAACTAGCACTTCATCATGGGAATGATCCTCATCTCGTCCTGTTCCACAGGTTTCTCATGGCAACGTTGACTGCAGGACACCTGGATTTAACAAGGGAGCAGTTAAATCGAGAAAAATTTCCCCTTTCGATCTCTTGGAAGGGCCAAAAGCCAGTTTTGAGAGCCTCAGTCCAAATCGTTTCTTATTTACAATTTGCCGCAAGCTGAATATTGGTGGTTGTGAATGACAACCAACGCTCCGGGCGGGTGTCACGACGCGCCCCGAAGAACGTCAAGACGTGATCAGCCAAGATTGAAGGAGAAAAGTATATCTAATGGATCAGGCATGTTAAGAGTTGATGCACCAGCCAGCGACCTGGGAACCATTGCGCTTTGATAGCATCTTCTTGCTTTATTCAAGTCCGCAGCCAGCTGTTGCCTTTCTGAATGTCCAGGAACGCCCTTGGGTCCGCTCCCAGACAGCCACATCTGTGCACACGGACACAACGCAATGCCAGGAGAAGGTTCCTCAGTCCCGATTTGACGAAGTGTAGCGGACCACCCACCCCCAACCCCTGACGTGACGCACCATCCGCTTCATGACGCAAGTGCAAGGTACGTTAACATGCCCCAGCTGCCCAACACAACCCCCAACCCCTGACGTGACGTAGCATCCACTTCATGACGCAAG
>VSDK01021480.1:374564-526399 GCA_009767595.1 Symbiodinium kawagutii
CAGGAATGGAATCTGTCCATCTATGATGTACGTCAAGATGTCCTTCCTTTCACCATTGAAAAAGGTGGGAACCAAGGCACACAGATTCGTCTTGCTGTGGTTGCTGTTGCCAAAGCGAAATCCCTTCCGGCAACTCCAGATGGGAATGGAGTGGATGTCAAAGCCAGCCGCCATCAGCAGGGTAAGATACCTGCAAAGATGCTTCTTGGACACGAGAACACTGGCTGCACCGCAATCCCACAGTGCAGTGTCATCTGGCTCATCACCATCCAACTCTTCATGCATCTGCACCGCATCATCATCATCGGAGTGCACCTTGAAATCGCTGACCATATTGATGTCAGCAGACTCAGCCTTCCGCTTACTTGCACCAGCAGCTTCTGGACAGTTCCTGGCTTGATGGCCTGACATCCCGCAACGCAGGCACTTCGATGCTCCAAGGGCAGCTTTTGCACGAGCTTTGGGATTCGGAGGAGGGCGAGGTTCCTGCTTGGAACCTGTCTTGGACTGTCTCTTACCCTTTCCTTTCTTGCCCTTCCCCTTGCCCATACCACCAGCTGAACCACCCTTGGAACCACCAGCATTGGGAACCATTGCAACCACGGGGTAAAATCCACGGCTCACTCTCAACTGGTTCAGCTTTTGACGAGCATCTGTGTATGAGGCGAACACTTCATCGTATTCAGCAGCAGCCATTGCAGCACTTGACTCGAAAGCTCCAGCATCGTCATAGTCATCTTCTCCATAGTAGGCTGCATCGGCATCCTCATCCCAGTACACCTCGTCATCGGCAGGGGCTTCCTCATCTTCATAGTCATAGTCCGGCCAGTCGTCATCATCACCCCAGTAGACAGCTTCCTTCGCATTTCCTTTAGTCCAGCGATTGTTAGAGGAGGCGGTGTCACTCAACGTCGCATCCTGTCCAATCACAAAGTTCAGAGCCTTGCGAACTGTCTCGAGTGAGATGGTTTCCACGGCCAGTGTCGACATGATCATCTGACGTTGCTCCTGTTTCAATCCAGCACGCCTGAGATAGAACCATCCAACCACCTTGTCCGGCAGCTTCACGCTGTGAGTCTCCAGTTTGCGAAGCTGCTTCTCGAAGTCGGCAGTATACTCCTGTATGGATTGGTTCTTCTTCCGAAAGGTGTGCATGAAGAACGTCTCGAAGTCATAGGGCAATTCTGTCAGGGCATCATACTTAAACACAGCGTCAAGACGGGCCAGCAGGGTTTTGACTCCTTGCTCACCTTCCAAGGTCGCCATGTCCAGGTCTTCGCAGCTATCCCAAGCGCGGCCTGTGAGGGCAGCCAACACATTGAATGCTGTTTCGCCTGAACGGTTCGCCAGTGACATCTTCTTCTCATAGAGGAGCACTCGCTTTCGGAACTCCTTGTAGTCTTGGCTCTTATTGCTAAACTCCGGAACATATTCGTGGGCTTTCCCAGCAAACGGTTTCGGGGCAGCAGTGGTCATGGCACAGTGAAACAAACAGGCTCCGCTGGCCAACAACAAGATTTGGACACACTAAGTTCCAAACACTTCAGTCCTAAGGGCAGTGGCGCAGCGCGCTTTTGGTCTCACACAAGCTTGAGCCCTCCCTGTGGGGCGATGCACATTTCGTGCGTGTCATCCTTGTGCAGTGGCCATGCAACTGAATGGAAATTCAGGAAGAACTTGACAACTATAAATGAGCAATAGTGGATGATTTGGGGGTACCCCTATTTTGAGAAACCTCCATTTTATCTATGGATAGTTATTGATTGTTGATCTATCTATGGATCGTTCTAAGTATATATGGGTCAAACCTACGGGTTATTGACGAATATAGCCAATATAGTCTTTATATCTACCATAACTGGTAGTTAGCGAACTAACCTACAGTGACAAACTAGCGGGCCGCGTTTTGTAGCCTGTTGAAAACAGCCATAGCCATAGCTGGGGGTTGGTCCTGGTCAATTTCCTGTGGTCTTTTCGCAGGGAGTCCTGCCTTGGCTTTCAACAATGGACCTTCAAATTGCTTGCCCGCTGATGACTTCCGAATCAGCAAACAAATCACGAGCCGTCACAACGCCTGATCTGAAAAATCGTAGTAGTAGCCTAGTAGCAGTAATAGCAGTAGTAGCAGTAGTAGCAGCAGCAGTAGTAGCAGCAGCAGCAGGAGGAGTAGTAGTAGTAGTAGTAATAATAGTAGTAATAATAGTAGTAAAAATAGTAGTAGTAATAGTAGTAGTAGTAGTAGTAGTAGTTGTAGTAGTAGTAGTAGTAGGAGTAGTAGTAGTAGTAGTAGTAGTAGCTGTTGTTGTAGTAGTAGTAGCTGTTGTTGTTGTTGTTGTAGTAGCAGTTGTTGTTGTTGTTGTTGTTGTTGTTGTTGTTGTTGTTGTTGTTGTTGTTGTTGTCGCAACACAAATTGTAATTGTGAATTTCCCTCGATGTATCAGTATCCCAACAACGTAAGAATGTGCAACAAACAAAAAATCCTTGTACATAAATCTTTAGAACAACATATCTAAATATGTGATGATATGTAAATATATACACTTGATTACACTTGTATAGACTTGAGTATCTGATGTCGACCTAAATATAATAAGCCCCCCTAAATAAAGTACGCCCGATCATCGGGTTTGTTATAAACAGGTAAACATTATGTCAAAATCAAACTGCTTAACTGTACCCCTGGTTCCCCATCATTATCCATTAATTTTCCTGTTATTGTTGGTGATTATTCCCCATTAATTGACTCATTAATATTGACCCATAGCCATGTCAATCAATGTCAATTCACTGCTTAATTGAGGGGAGAGTCCTGCCAAGCCCAGGCACCAGGCCTTTGCTACAGCCCGGTGCTAAGCCCTGTGACAGCGGCGCAGCGGACGGTAGATGCTACCTGAGACGCGATGAATCACAGAGAGGACATACCATCAACCCCGTGATTAGGGCTGGTTCATGTTGATGAATACCGGCAGTGTTGGGTCAACACTACGAGGGAGTCAAACGGATCAAATATCAGATCATTGATCATAATCACAAAAAATGAACATAGCAATATACAAATTATAATCACGCATATGCAGGATGTTGAATGATGTTGATCAGACTGATTGCGCTTATTGTAGTGGTGAGCCTAATGGCGATTATAAAGATGGAAAAATGTGATGCTTGTGATAATGATAACCGATGACGATGACGGTGACGATGACGATGACAATGACGATGACGATGAGGATGATTTTGATGATGATGATGTAGTTGGTGATGTTGATGATGTTGTTGATGATGTTGTTGATGATGATGATGATGCAGATTAATGCTGACGCTTATGGTGATGATTATGCCAAAGACGTCGATTCATCATTTTGAGTGGGCAATGATGATGGTAAACACTCGTGAACGGGTGATGAACCAACAGAATCAATCACCTATACAAATGGTGAGCTATCCGTTCCTGTGTTAGATTACGAAAGTGTACCCACATAACCAGCCATTGTTGGCCAGAGGCTCAATCAACAAATGATTGTTTTTGATCATTTCCCGTGAATGGTTTCAGATTGTAGAGGTGGGATATGACCTATCAGGGATAGGTGCTGGCATCATTGGCCGACAATCGGTTGAACCTATTATGTGAAAATACGGAGACAACCAAACAAGGGGAATCAGCTGTTTGCAATTCATAAGCAAGACTTGGCGTGATAGCAAACAATGTTACACACACACACACTTACACTGATGTCACAACAAAAAGGAAGAAAACCTGGTCTCGTGAAACATGCTGTCGGTGCCAGCAGCTATTATAAAATTAACCACAAACAAACGATGATGGTATTGCTGGTTCATAAGAAGTATGATCATATCTCACAGTGGTTGCAACCATGACCAGCAGCTGCTAAGCTTAAGGTAGCAACTTCTGGCTGGATATACATTACCAACTTATAATCAGGGTCCTCTATCATTAGGCGAAAATTGTCCATCACTCAACATATCTAGCGATTCTGAACCATTTTAAACAAGTAGTAAACAACCATTCATGTTAAGCTGAGGTCAAGCCCATCACTAACCATCATTAATTAATCATTGTTAAGCCCCCTTGGGTGGGCCCTGCCGATCTCACCCAGATGCCGTTGATCTCCAGTGGCACGGAGCACGGCCACGAACTGCGCTACAGGGAATTGCACCACAAACCCCAACTACTTGATTACTTGAGCCCACCGCGGTGAACCATGGCTGGCTGATCATGAAGCTCGACCAAGCTTCACCACTGCATGAATCACTACATCCAAGGCTGCATCGATATGGGTGTGCAGGTACCACCATCTCCAGGCAACCACAATTTTTGGGTGACCAATTTTGGTAATGAATTAACTTTCAGAAAGTCCTCTCATCTTCTCCGTCAAAGCTACCTCCCCAACGGTTCAGGGCGGCTGTGACATTGCAATATATGATATGTGTGCAGAGTACGTCCTAGGCCGTTTACAGATTTGTGGCACGGCCCACGGGGTTCCGCAGCGGAATCTCGTGAGCGTCTTGGGATTGACCAGCAACTCAGGTCCAGTTGAACGAGCTGCTACTGTCTCAAAAGGTGAACATTGAGTCAATGACTAAACGGTTCTGTTCAATAGGTAGAGATGATCCAAGTGGCCGTAATATCTAGAGAGATAGGTCAAAATAAAGATTTCATATAGGTTTCACATAGATTTGATATAGGTTTAATATAGGTTTAATTGATCTTCATGGCTTGTTGCCCCCAACGAAACGGCTCAGATCATGGCGGCGCGGCTCAGCGCATTTTTTTGTTTTCCGCTCAGGTCTTCACTTCCTGGGCGAGGACTGCGAGGGACCCAGGGACCCATGGTTCGTTGATATCAAGCTCCCCATGGTTGGTGTAGCCCCAACGCTCAACTGGTGAGGCCCCAATCAACTATAGGAGGTGAAACATGTGCAAGGGGATAAACATGAATGAACTAACTCTGACATGTTGGATAAACACATGCAGGTGATGAAATTTCGCTAAATCACACAACACGTCTGCGCTCCCTAAACTACTGCTGGGACAAGGTGTTTCCCAGCCATCTGCTGGCGAGACCGTCCTGGGGAACGAACCTCCTGAATCCCCGGCCAGTTCCATTGCACAGGAAACCGTTGGAGGCTGCTCAAAAAAGTTGGTGCTTATCAGTCATCATGAATCATCATGTTTGTTCATAAGCCACATGACTGCACAAAAAGCGATGATCGACTAGATGATGGCGCGCATAATTTAAATATCACTAACCATATTTACAGACTTGATCATTAAGACTAACAGTTATCATCGTAAGTCAAACATTGTTGTCATCATTAATCATTCATCATTCATAGCCACCATTCATCGTTATTAAGCATTGATAGACGAATATCATTAATTTATCAAACGTCGTTCGCACAGAAACCGCTTGGAAAGACTTGATCAAAAGAACCATCTTCCAAGTCAAGTGGGCTGGTCTTGGCTGGTTGTTTGGTTGCTGGCTGATTGGTCAACCAAATGGGTCAACTGTGTGGATCGGTTGACTAGTTGGTTGGGGTGGTTGGATGGAACAAAGATCGTCCCCCGAGTCTGGATACACCAGGCCAACTAAGCATGGAATCCCAAGCGCGCCAAAAGGTCAGAATCATCCCCTTGGGAAATATTAGAATCTTAGAAAATTTGATGACTTCAGTGATATTCCTAGCTATACTCAGCGACCCTCGCCTTTGATCTAATAATTAAGTGGTTGGCTAGAACAACAGTGTCTTCATGAGCAACTCCTGACCCCCCTGACCATTCTGATGCTGTCCCAGATGCGATGTACATGTCACGAGTGGATCGGGGATGGACGATGGTTCGTCCGGGATCCTGGAGTAGCAGCTGGCGAGTGGCCAGAATTGCTTGCAGTGGGTGGTTGGTTGGTTGCTTTGTTTGTGGGTCTGTTTGTTGGCTATACTTCGCAGGATTCAAGATCATACTTGGCTGGTCGCAGCGGGATTCAAGATCCTTGGGATACAACAATCTAAAATAATCTAAACAAATTAATGTTTGGAACTGATTTAATTGGTTTCGCCAGTTGCAATTCTCAAACATCCTAGCAAAAACTGCGGGAATGGTCACCCATAGTCTCTTTCATCAGGTTTGGTAAGGGTATGAAGCATAAACAAATAGTGTTCCATCCTCTCAGAAACCAATGTTCAAACTTTCAAATGGGGGCTTCAAGACTAGTATCCTACTTGGATGCTGTTGAGCTGGTCCAACAATTGGATTCGAGGTCAAAAAAGAGTGTCCTAAAGTCTACTGATCTGATTGATTTCTGCTGGTTGTTGCTAAGGCATTCCCATCGTGACAACCCTAAACCCTACCTGATCGGCTTGTACCAACTGGCAGTGGGTGACCCCCCCAATGAATCTCTGGTCTCTGCAATAGCTACAGTAGTAGTCTTTTCATAACCTGAAAATCAGTTTGTGCAAGTCCGACTACCCATCAAATCGCCCATCACCAAGGCCGGGCGGGCCGCTAGAAGTCACCACATGTCACCACCAAACAATATCATTTTCTATTTTGCTACCTGCATCACTGGCCCCAAGCGCCCTACCAAAAACCATGACAATGGCTAGGAACAGCAAAATCCGCCGCTGACTCCCCGTTGCCTCTCCCAACACGAGACGCTGGCGAAGGGGCCTGTCAGTTCGATTGACGTCGAACCATCACCAGTATCAAGGGCACATGGTTCTTATAGTTTCTTATGGTGGCAGAATGTTGGATACTTGCGGTACATAATCAATATTACCAATAAACTGGAACTGGTTCATAGCCGCAAATGAGCTGGACAAGTGGCTCATAGTGGTTCGTATAAATTGTTGAACTGATCTTTAAATATAGCAATGAAACTGAAACATCTTCACAACAAGTGTCTCCCGCCTCCATTGTTTACTGTACTGACTTTTCTGGGCACGCTGACGGTTGCCGGATGACAGCTCCCTTTTCGAATTCCACCAAGATCAATAGCATATCCAATCAGTATTGAATGGAAAACCAGGTGTGACAATCAACATGCAAATCAGTTTGTGATTGCTAGGGGCAGTATTTGCCTGTTCTGCCAAATTGCCATGAAAAAAATAGGTGGGCTCTATCGGTTGTGCGAAGGGTTTGCGTACCCAGCCTCCGTTCAGGCTGGTCCTTACTTGTTTGTTCAGGCAAGTCCTCGGCATATATTTGTTTATATGATTTATATGTATCTATGTAGATATATAAATATATATATACATATATACATATATATATATTACTACAGTACCCTGAAAATCCCGATGACGAAGTTTACCCTCCCAAACCCGTCATGACGAGTAAAGTCAGTCATTTGACGATTTGACGCTTTGACGCTTTGACGGCGTTTTGACGCTTTTGCTTGTGTCCTCTCAACCCCCTTTTTTCAACAGGTTTCTTCTGTAGCTGCGTGAACCCCAGCCACAAGCGCACATGTTTGTGCAGCCTGCTCAAACAAGGCAGCGGCTGACATGAACATAGCCCTAGAGCATGGGATTCTCACCATCTTGAACCCTTGAAATGCTACATGAAAACTGCATTTGTTTGAAATATTATTTTGGCATATTTTGACGGTGTTTTGACGGGTAAATGACGTCATTTACCCTGATTTTGAGGGTTGCTGACGGTGTTTTGACGGTCGTATTTTTTCTTTGGTCCCACGCAATCATCAAAGTTTGCCACAATTTCCGGCAGCGGGAGCGCAAATGTGATCCAAATGTTGAATTAAGAGAAAACAAATGGCATGAACCGCTCAGCGGTCACCCCTGGACTAAGGGAATCACCCAGTTCCCTCACATCCACATGAACCCAATTGACCGGCTGACGGAAATCCACTGCGGGGTAAAAGCAGTCATTGTGGGGTAAATATGGTCATGACACAAAAGGTAGGTAAAATTAGTCATCCGACGTTCAGGGGTATATATATATAATTAATATAAGTTACACTCATGCATACTGCAATAAAATGTCCGCATGCTTCCCCAAATAGATGGTGAACGAAGCACATCATGGGCACAAACATCGTGAAGGGACATGACAATTGATGATACCGATACCATAAACAACAAAGGCGCACACCACCAAGCAACTGGGTATATAGAATCATCGCCCAGCAGGACCCGGCATTGAAGCAAAATTATCACTCTTGGCACGGCAGGTATCACCCATCGCAATTCTTGAACTCCTGGATAACCTCTCATGAGTTCCCTTGGACGTAGGTGTCATGTTTTTGCATTTCTGTTGTGATTGTGGATCTCTTATGATTCAAAAGACCCACTCTGGATGAAAAGGTTGCCACATGACCTACGTATGAGGTGGCGTCAGTCAATTGCTTGGGATGAATTCATGGACGTCTTACTCTGTCCCTATGGCTTTCCACGCTTCAATGGTTTCGATACAACCAACGAGATATGCATGCATGAGCGCTGCAAATACTGTACCAAGCTGTTTCTCTATTCTTCGAAGATCGAGCTATCAATCCAGTAAAATCCTCTGTGCCCTTGCACTCTAGGGCTTTGGCACGATTGGAGCACACGCTTCTCAGGCATACTGCCGTTGCGAAGCTGAAAGGAACTGCTCCGTCCTATAGCACACGTTTCCAGGTGGCGTCTGGTGAAGCTTGTCTCGTCATTTCCAGCGGGACGTCATGTTGCCACCTGGACCTTCCAGAAGCCTCGGCGGCGCCGCGGAGTCTTGGCACTCCTCTGCATCATATGCGAGGTCCTGGGAGGCGGTCATGTAGTTGAAAATGTGATCGCAAACCCGCACTCCCGAACGGGAGCCGGCAAAGTGCACAGACCAATGAAGGTCCATTGACCTAAGTTGCTCGTCCTAAGCTGTGTCCAATTGACCCAAGTTTGTTCTCTTGAACAAGGACATTGGCCACCTTCGAGTGCACAACTCTGTTGCAAGGCAAAAGCACCACCTTGTGAGTGTAATAATGTACAGGAACTTCATGGAAGCTACAGAGCCTCACACGATCATAGTCATTCAGAAAGTTTATCATGTAAACCAACAATAGCACATCTCCCTGAACCCTTCCGATAGTATCAACATTTTGTCTCCAACCGAAAGCCACCATACGCAGTGGAAGCCAAGCACAGGGTCCCAGGACCAGGCAGCTCTTCATGGATCTTTCTTGGCTACAGCGGCTACATGTCACGCCTGCAATTCATCATGCAATAAAAATGGCCATGTTTCAAGCGACATGATAACTATTTTGATTGCTGAGTACCCTTGCAAGCCAAATGCTTTGCTCTTCAAATCTTCAGAACCACCAGGCCATCTTGGTGACACACTGAGCAACGCCCAAACACAACAACCACCCACCTGTTCTGAGCAACGTGACCATTACACTATTCTTTTGGCACTCATGTCCATCCACCTATGCGATCTAAATCTAATGTTCGATAATCAATAAACCACCCATATGGGTGTTTCTCAAAATATGGGACTCAAAAAAAAATCCAGTTTATGAACCATTCAAAGCAATAAACCATAGTAAACCAACCATTTTGGGGGTTCCCTCTTTTGAGAACCAGCCAAATTTAGGAGAAATCCTCCGCTAATCATTCAAGCAAGTCAACTCGCCATCAACAAACGGATCTGCGCTGCTTTGCCTTGGCGCGTCCGTGCTCACCAAATGGGCGAACTCGAACAAAGGGCCTGAGCACCGCCGAGTGGTGCGGCAGTGGGGGAGTCAACAAGTTGGTGTCACGTGACATTGATGAACACTTAAGGATAGTGATTAACAACAATTCTTGGTGATGATTCACAATCAGGCTCAATGATGGCGTATGATGTTTGATTGTGTGTTGAAAAAATCAACAACAATTTGTAAATATAGTACGTGTTAAACGATTGTCAAGGCTAATCCCCAAAGGTAGAGGTATTTCCCTCAATAGTGTGGATTGATAGTGAAGAATAAATGGAAATGAGAAAGTACAATCGCCATGCGTTGTAAACTTGAGAACATATCATGATCTCCACGAATAATGCACCATCAAAATCACACATCCTTGATGCTATATGGTCTGGAGTGGGAAGATAGAATGGCTCTGGTTGGTGAAACCACCATTGGAAGGCAGGACTTTCCTACTGCGAATGACGAATGGCAGTCATAACCAACCAACCAACAAAAATCACAACTTCACCTTTCATGGCAAACAAATGTGACTTCAACCCCTGTTCGGTGGGAACACGTAACGATTACCCTTTTTGAAGGAACCAGGGTACCAACTTACCATCAGCACCGGGTGGCTACCAGGGAGTTCCTTGGGTTCCTACACCTCTTCCCAAGGTGTGGTAGAAGTAAGATCCTGGAGTATACCCCAGTAATGAGCGCGAATGAATGTCTCACGGATATAATCATGGCATCTGGGGAATGATTCATGATTAATGATAGGGGTTGACAGCCAAGAAACTTTGTCAGTGTCAGCCAAAGACTACAACAATCCGCGGCCCATGAATCCCAGGTAGAGAAGGTAGGCCTAGCAACGTTTTCACGACAACAACCACAGGCATTCCAATAACCAATTCTGGCACGGCCAGAAGTGGCACGCAGGGCTGAACCGAAGCCAATGCGTGAGCTTATAAATGACACGATTTGGTTGTGAAAATCCGCGCGGAAAGTGCTTCAGTAGACCTTCCAAAAGGTTCGAGTGGTATGGTATACACTTTATTCACCATCATGAAGGATATGGGTGAAACCTTGATAAGCATCATCACAACTATCAAACATTGTCAAGCATCGTTTGCCATCCAGAATCATCATGAACTGTGACGATCAAGAAATCTCCCATTATGAACTACGACTACGATTGGATCTTTTCCATTATTACTTGGCAGCATTCAGCATGAGTCATCATTATCCTACCATCATCAAAAAACGTTGTGTTGCATAACTAATCAATCACAGGATGTTTCAAGCCTGGATCAGGCTTTACCAAAGATTGCCTTGCATCAAACGTCAATAAACCATCATTATATAATCATCATTGATCGGATGATATATCGTAATTTTCAGCTTGTCTTTAACCATAATTTGCCCTGATGTTCAACCGTCACTTCACCATCAAACATCTATCTGTTCACCACTTGAAAATGATTAAACCATCACTTCACCATATGATTATATAAGCTTTTCCTAACACCTCATCACCACATGATTGACCAAAACGATAACCACCATCATCAACCGGCATTTAACGACCATCATCAAAAAATATCATCGCAAAACCATCATCATGAACAGAAAGCACACTTATCATCAATCTTCAATCATAACCATCCCATAATTGTCATCAATCATATCAGCCAAAAACTTATGATAACCATCATACAGTAGTGGTTCAACCATTTTGATGGTGATCCCCCACTCTTAGCCATTGTTGACCATATAGTATATAACCACCATCCTAACCATCATTCAAAGACCATCTACTTCAACACCCCATCCCTCAGTCGTCAGCTGCCACGGCACCGATCAGCAAGCCGGACACCGCCGTGGTCACCACACGTGCGGTGGCGCCAACCCAGAAGCCTCGAAAGCCTGGGCGACAGATTTTTCCTCAGGAATTCAAGGGGTTATGGTGGGGGTTCTGGTGAGGTTTCCAGGTTTATGGTAGGTTTCTGGTGGGGTTATGATGAGCTTGTGGTTTTGGGTTCGCCACGACACTTCACTGTTGAGATTTCTTGCCTAGCAGGAATCCAAACACTTCGCGCTTCATCGGGGATTGGCATGGCCAATTCAAGTTTGGGGCCCCCGCAACAGTTAAACAGTTTGACACCCAGACGTTCCATCGTTAATCAATCAATTCTCCGCAAAGAATTAGTTTCTTAGGCTGACCCCGACGGTTGATCAAAAGAATTAGTTTCTTCTCTTTGAACCTTGACTAACCATCATGAACCCTCAACTGTAAGCATTCTGAGCCAATACTAACTAGTATGAACTATTCTTAACAATGGACCATTCTTGACAATGAACCATTCTTCACAATAGTATGAACCACTCTATTCTAACTATAGTACTAACTAGTATGCACCATTGTTAATGTTTCCTTGGCATTTGTTTCCCCACGTGCCCCCCCCGAGCTGTGACCGAAGAGCGGCCTCCGCCTGCTGTGGATCTGATCTCTCTCACCGTTCGCCAGGAGCGGTCTCCGCCTGCTGTGGATCTGATCTCTCTCACCGTTCGCCAGAAGCGCGGCGCCTCACCGCAACAGTCCCAGCTGAGTGCCATCGATCAACCGTGACGTCAACCTCATCCGTAATGCTTCAGCCATTGGTAAAGTATCAATTGATACTAAGGTGAATATAGTGCATCAATTGGTGGATACAGTAATATGGCTGATACTCAAGTAGCTTAAGTATCTGTGTATTGAGGTATCAATTGAGTATTGAATTACAAATTTATCACACTGGATTGACCGCTACTCACCAGTCCTAACCTTTGCAAACCATTTCCAACCGCTCTTAGCCATGATGAATCAGTATGAACCATTACTAAACGTTCTTAACCAGTGCGAACAATTGTGTAACCATGATTGACCATCATGAATCCTATTTGTTTCGACATTCTTAGACATGACTTACTAACCAGTATGAATCATTGTTAGTCAATCTTAAGTATCACATCATATCTTGAACATTACTCCCTAGCCATTATAGCCAGTAAGCGTTGGAAGCATTTTATGAACGATTGTAGCATTCATTCCTAAACATTTCAAACAATATACGAACTGTGATTGGAAACGATTGATCCATATTGGCTAGGATCTTAACCATTATTTGCTAGTAGGCCATTCCCGTTGGCCGGCGGTTCATGTTGATGAGCTGGTTAGGAATCGTGAATTCTGGTCTCCGTTGGAATTTTCACCTCAATTTGTTGGTACACTCACTTTGTGAACTATGGCTGTATGGCTAGTATTGGCCAATGACGCTTTATATAGGCTAATAACGACTAATAGCATCTTATAACAAATGTTAAAAAAGACTTGCCCATCATCTCTTCTAATCAATTGGATTCGGCACGATAGGCAGAAATATTGTGATCGCATTGCTAATGTACTTGATATAACACCTAATCACGGTCAAGAATGGTTTATGCGATGGATGCAATGGCTGATAACGTCCATTTGCCACTGATGATATCACATTTGAATGTAACTCTATCTGGGGAACCTGTTTTTTTCTGCACGCGTGTCCCGGGACACACCACTTGTCGGAAACACCGGTGGCACATGTGCTGATATAGCCTGCAGAGATCCCATGCACCAGGTCGGTTCATCAGCCACAGCCAATTTTACCAAGTCGTCAATCACCATGGAACCAGCCACAACTCAAGCGATCCCAAGGGTTCCAAACCACAACTATCCTTTTCACTTCCAATTCAGGGTGCTACTTTTTTGAACGCCCTTCATTGCTGATAAATTTTGAAGCAGAATTTGTTGCAACATCTACCACAGATCTAATTATGTCCGCCAGCTATGCTACCTCAGTCAGGGGCACCAGTGTGTAGGAAAGTCCCAAAATATTGGGGCAAGGAATCATTTACCAACGGTTGCTCACCATGTAGTTGGTTGTTGGGACAAGACTAAATCCCAGGGCTGAAAACATACAGCATTGAAACCACCGCCAACAACAAGAACCACAACAGCAATCAATGGAACTGAGCTTGTTTAAGCAGCTAATTGTTGGTTCTTGATCCCCTACGATTTACCATTATCAACCATTTCTACCTACCGTTGACCATAGAAAATCCCCATGTTTTCCTGGTATGAACTGCGATAGCCCCTACGTAAAACCCCCATTAAGCCACCATCAACTGCTGCGAAAAAAGTCTCAGACGCCTTGAAATAGGTCCAGCCCTCATGGTGCGTGACCATGCGATGAACCTGGCAGCGACCATGAGAAATGAGGGGCACCGAAGCACCAGGAATCTGTAGATGTTTTTTTTGCTTGTTGTGTTTGTTAGATATGTTTTTTTCAGGATTTGTTCGTTGATCGTTTCGAGTAGTTCTCGTTTTTTGTTTGATTAAAGTGTGTACAAAAGGTGACCATGACGCAACAATCATCAACGAAACATGTCACTCCCTCTCTCCCCTGCGGCTATGCACATCAATGAAATATAGTGTTGGTCATCATCTCCTGTAGCTAACCCTTCTGAACCATGATATTCCCTTGTGCTGGTTCTCCATTTTGAGAACATTAACGGTCAGTCATCAACCCTTAATCACCCCCATATACTTGTTGTCCCCCATGGTTAACCATATTCCCTACCATTGCTCGGTATCATGCTCTATGCTGATGCTTAGTTGGCTATCAAACCCTGAGTAGCCATGATATTCCCCACTATTGTTGCTCATTCTCCCCTACAAGTGTGGGTGTTCAACCTCTCTGTTTGTTATCATCCTCTCTGGCTAACCCTTACTGACCATGTTAATCATTCCCTAGTGTTTGTTATCCTTTCATAGGTTTCTTGGTTATTGCCCCTATTCGGTTGCTGGCTTCAACCCCTTTGAAAAATAATATGCTTGTCAACCAACCATTTGTTGATAATAACGAGGGAAAATAAAACAAATACGAATCAAACTACCAGCCAGCTATGTGTTGGCCATCCCCTGTGTTTCACTTCAACGTTCGCCACCTGCATCCGCGTCTTCACAACATCCATGGGCTGCGTGATCAACGCTGCCGAGGCTGCACAGACCTCGGGATAGACAGTTTCGAGTGATGAATAGATGGCCAAATGATGGTTAAAGTTCTGGTTATTAATCATGAATAGATGGTTAAACATCAATTTAAATGTTCAAATGATACTGAATTAATGGTTGAAATGGTGGTCCAAGATGGTTTGGTAGTGATTAATGGATGAATTATGAAGGTTGGTACTTCTTCATGGATGGTTACTATGATGGCTCGCAATGCTTAAAGATAGTCTATGGGGATAAGCTGTGGTTCATACTCGGAGAAGTGCTTGTGATGTTTCAGGATGATTGCCTCCGATGGGAAAATGGTGCATGATGGTTGACAGGGCTTAACAGTAGCAAGGGAGTAGTGATGGTTCATGTTGGCAAAAATGCTTGGCTGGTGCTGGCAAATACTGCTTAGTGATGGCTATCCATGATTATATGAAAACATCTATAACATATTACCTGATACTGGCTATGTTGTTTGATACTGGCAAATGCTGGATGATTAACTAGGGTACTGCTGGGAACGTAGCAATCGTCGCCAATTTGTTACTAAGCCATTCAACTATATAGTTATATCTACCATAGCTCCCCTTATTAAAAACCAACTTATCTCAGTAGGGGCCCCCACTCTGTTTACAGCCAATTCCATTTCTGAACTGCTGAGGTTGGCTCAGAATCTACCAAGAACTTTGCAGGCAACCATTTTTTTTACTGGCCACCATCATATAAACCAAAATCCTTTTGGTCAAAGTGATGGTTTGCATCAATGGCCAAAAATCATCCATCTCTATAGCCCACTATGAATCATTCCTTTTGATGGCGATGAAAACGTGACGTGTTTTTGGCTTTACCCGGGCGCCCGCCTGACAGCCCCGAGATTTCTCGCACCTCTCGTTGAGGCTGTTGTGGGTCAGTCCCGGCCTCTCTTACCCTGGCTGCCATGATCAAACGTCTCGTGGAACAGTTGGGATGTGAGCTACGACCCCTTTTCTTAGTTATGGTGATGACTCAAAGAAGGCATTTTTGTTGGGTAGAAACGGGTCGTACGTACCCTGTTTTGGTCATGGTTAATAAGTTACACCGTTCTACCCGTCCAACTGTCGGGAGACCCTGCCGCCTACAGTCCTACTACACCGGAGAAGACTGAGCTTCCACACCGAGCTAATCCCCGCACACATCATGGCTCTCTGCTGCATGGCTTTCTTGTCGAACTCCTGGCATATCGAACAAATTTTGGGAAGCAAACCCTAATGTGTTGGATATGCAGGTGGGGTTACTTCCCAGGTATGTTATAACCCTTATCACCATGGGTAGCAACCAGGCACTAAATGGGGAAGCAGCTAAAAGTAGAATCTAAAAAACAACAAACGCACACACTGAGTAAATGCCAAGGCATAGGGTGAAATGAGATGAAATGATTTTCTGTGTTTCAGGGTCACTGGGTTTAATCTTTGACGACTGAACTCTCAACACACGGAATCAGCTGCACTGAACGACTGTCACTCACTGATGCGGTGGCTGATGGAAACACGGACAGCGATACACCAATAGGCTAAACCATCGGTGACACATCCAGGTCGAAGCAGGTACGTCAAAGGGACGTCTCCCTTTGATATCACTGTGATCTCTGGCCGTCTTCGTTGGCACAGGAACCAGAGTCACACCTGTGCCCCCTGCTTTCTTTTTGACGAATGAATACCCCTTGGAACGGGGGGTGACACACACAAGAAGCCCACTTGGGCATTGATATTGATGCCAAATTTAGTTACAAGAATTCGTCCAGTAACGGTGAGACAGAAAAAGTCGTGGGTGCAGCCCAGTGGCTCTGAGGTTCCGACCAATGTTTGTATGGATGACCATTAGCTGCTGCTTTGTGATCAAGGAATTCTGGGAAGGACCACCAGCTGCAAGTGCTTTTGCCCAGGTGCATCCTGCATGTGTGAGACCACCAGCTGCATGAATCTTTGCCCAGGTGCGTCTACACGGAGCAGAAGGACCACCAGCTGCAAATGCTTTTGCCCAGGTGCATCCTGCATGTGTGAGACCACCAGCTGCAAGAATCTATGCCCAGGTGCGTCTACACGGAGCTAGACAAATGAAACTGGTTAAATCTGGGCTTGGATGACTCAAGTCTGAGAAACCTGGCTATGAGAGCACATAAATACTGTGATCATGGTGTCTGGTGCGGAACTGGGCAAAATGAGTTGATTGAACCCGGTGCTTGGTACATCGGAAGGCGTGGCTCTGGCCACTTCTCACTGTTTGATTCCGGTCACTCTCCAAGCATCACTCAGCACAGCGCTCCCTTGAGCGAGAAGCAGCAAGAGAAGGTAGTGACATAGAGGGGGAGACAGCGCAGCAAAGGAAAGAGAAAAACAGAGCAAGGAAACAAGCAAAAGACACCAACCCGGCGGGGCGGAGAAAGCACAGCAGAGAAAAAGGGGGGCAGAACCCAAGCCCACAAACCACCACCACAGGCAACAAGGAAGCAAACGACATCAACCAAACCAGCCAACCAGCACCCAGGGGAGGGGGATTGAACAAATGAAACTGGTGGAACCTGTTGGATGACTCAAAATTCTGGGCAAACTGGCCATGAGAGCACATAAATGCTGTGACCATAGCAACCATGAGAGCACATAAATACTGTGATCATGGCGTCTGGTTCGAATCTGGGCCGTAATGGGTTGATTGTACTGCATGGTTAAACCTGGGCATTCATTCGAATCTGCAAAGGTAGAAACCTGTGACAGGGCTCGGAAATGTGGCGCTACACATTGAGTTGGCAGTCAGACAGCCAAAATCTGCAGCAACTGGTCAAAACTGGTTTCAGGTTCCCCATCTCCGAAAAGACAGTACCACTCGGGCAACCTAGAAGGATAGGCCACGAGGAAAGTTTCACACACTGAGTAAATGCCAAGGCATAGGGTGAAATGAGATGAAATGATTTTCTGTGTTTCAGGGTCACTGGGTTTAATCTTTGACGACTGAACTCTCAACACACGGAATCAGCTGCACTGAACGACTGTCACTCACTGATGCGGTGGCTGATGGAAACACGGACAGCGATACACCAATAGGCTAAACCATCGGTGACACATCCAGGTCGAAGCAGGTACGTCAAAGGGACGTCTCCCTTAAATCACTGTGATCTCTGGCCGTCTTCGTTGGCACAGGAACCAGAGTCACACCTGTGCCCCCTGCTTTCTTTTTGACGAATGAATACCCCTTGGAACGGGGGGTGACACACACACACACACACAGCGGTTAGATGGCTCAACTAGTGATGTAACCATTCCGGGGTTCTATGCTTCCTTAGAATGACGGAGCCGCCATAACTAACCCACCACTAAGGGTTTGTAGGCAATTATTGTCGTTTGCAGTGGTTCATCTCCGGACTACCGAGTTTTGCATTGGCTTCCCACTTTCATGAGACTGACAAAATGAACTCAAAAACAACTCACGCTGGGTTAGTTACATTTAAAACCTTGTTTGATTTGCACCAATAGTACCTAAAATCAAGGAGTGGTCCTACCGAAACCTATACACATTTGTAGGTCAGGCACATGCAAAAGCATTCAACGCATATGAAAAAAACAGTTTTTGATCTCAATGTGCTTTGACTGTCTTCTGTCACCGAGAAGTGTCTCTCCCTCACTGGTTGTTCCCCAACAAACTTAACTCTTGTTTCCTCACACAGAAGATCTTTTCTGGACTTGATCGTCTTGGGAGGCTGGAACAAAGAGTTCAAAGCGGGAACTGAGAGGGTGTGTTTTTACAGTTCCGTTCAATGGGCCGTTGTTTGTCCAACCACTGAACATGTTGAAACAATGGGGAATGACGAAACCCTTGCAATGAATCTAAAAGAATATATGGAATGCTTGTGAGATCATGCTTTATTTGACTACCGCCACAGTCAAAAATAAATTTGGATATGTAAATCCGAAGTTTTGATTGTTTCCAAAGTTTTAATTAATGTCTCGGCAAAACTATGGGTCCGGTCTTTCCATGCCTTGTTCTTTCCGAATGCAAACCTCACACGAATTCACATGACGTGTGGGGTATGAAAACACCGGTAGGAGGCTGATTGTGATTGGTTATCCTACCTGTTTGAGAGGATTTACCACGACCCATTCTGATCGGATTACCGTGGATTTCACCAGCAAGTACTGGTGGACATTGCTGGTCACCCTCTGATCACCGCCTCACCGGCGTCCTCGCTGCGCTTTCTCGCTGCTATCCCCCTACCCCTAGCTGCCCTAGCTGCCCTACCCCTAGCTGCCCTAGCTGTTGGCCCTATCATTCTCAATCGTCATTGATCAACCGTGCAAGCACCCATCGGATCAGCCAGCCGAACGCAGCTGCTGCCATTTCTGACACATCGCGTGTGGTCGCGCGCGTCAAACCGCGCAGCACCACCTGGAAACAGCACCAGAATGCACTGCTTTCTGGCAGGTGGGCAGTGACAATGGTACAATGGTTCAATGGTTCAATGTTTCAATGGTTGATGTAAGTTGATGTGCTACAAGTAAGCCGATGTTCTGCCAATCAATGTGAACTGATGTTGATAATGCTTGACATGGCGCTGATGATGCCAACTTCAGGCAACTTGTTGTTGATTATGGTACAAAGTTCTCTGGTTGCTGGTTGAACCACCCCTCTGCAAAATATTTGTGAACCAACAATCCAAAAATATTTGGGAAAATAAAGCATGCGTGAAACCACCAACCGCTTCTCATATAATGATGATAGAGGATAGTGAACTGTAATAAACTGCAAAACGTTACACAATTTACAAAACCCAAACAACAATCCACGTGTGTAATCTCCCTACAATGAATGGCTTATAGATACAGTATTCAACAAAAATCCATGATGGGCTGCAATAAGCCATTCAATCCAGGTAATCTAATCCGCTGTTTTTTTCCGAAGCTAGGATGATTGGCCAGTACTATCTTACAACCACTATCATCCATGAGTCAGCTTTAGTACCACCATTGAACATTTGCTTCAGCCATTCAACAAATGATCAACTTGCGACATTGACCACTTGCCCACTTGCCATAACCATGGGATTCATCATGACTACTTACTGGTCCTTTCAACACATCAACTGGTTGGTGGTCTCAACCCCTATGAAAAATATTAGTCAACCAACCGTTTGTTAAAAAATTACTAGGGAAAATAAAACATGTTTAAAACCACCAACTAGCGTTTGGTATGAGGAGGAAAATAAAACATGTTTAAAACCACCAGGTGGGTGTTTCTCAAGTCATAGGGGTACCCCTAAATCATCCATTCATAGTCATTTATAGCAATAAACCATCCATTTTTTGGGTCCCCTATGACTCGAGAAACACCCAGGGAGTCAATCATGAAAAGCCCATGGCTCACACCAGTTGCACCAGCTCGAGTCCAGTGACCGACCGTCATGGCACGGCTTCAATCTCGTTAGGCCCCAGATTCACGGCCTGATCCAACTGCGCGTGCGGCTGAAGAGATGTTTGAAGCTGGTTAGTAATGGAGTATAGGAGGCTGGTTAGTATTGAAGCTGATGATTATAACAGTAGGGAAGTATAGGCACAAATATCAGTGCTATAATTACTGTGGTTGTTTCATTCAATCAATTGCCGGTACCTATAGGTCAAATGGTATCAGCAACTAGAGTTAGCAATGGTATAGGAATCAACACTTGGTTAGAGAAGAATAGGTTGTACTTCCTTAACGAGTTGGGATGATAAACAGGTAACTCGGTCATGAACTTGAAGGAAACACGAGTGGGAGTGTGTATGGTCAACAACGAATGGTACTCCAATGGATTCAAACACTCTCGGATTAAGCCTATTGCAGAATCGATGAACCCGGGTGCAAATATGACTTACCGATGCTTATAGGGACTAATGGCTTATCACTTTAGTGGGTTTCCTCTTTCCATCTTCCTATCATCTTATGAGAATCCTCCAATTTTCTGTAGGATTCGCTAGAAATCCTGCAGAAATCCCTATCAATCTCCCTTGAAATCCTTACAATTCCCTCTAAAATCCCTTAACAAATCCTCAAAAAATCTCTCTAAATCGAAAAACCTGATCAAATCCCAACTAACCCTATAAACTCCCCATAAATCCCTCACAAAAAACCCCATAAATTCCATAAATCCCTCTAAATTCCTTATAGAATCCTTATAAAATCCGCATAAATCCCTCGCGAAAACCCTGGACGCATCGACCGATCCCAAACGTGGGGACTTCCCCCCGACCCCGGCCTCGGAGCGACCGTCCAGGCGTGTCTCGAAGCGCACCACGAGGCGCGTGTCGCTGTACTCGCCGAGCACAAGGCCCTCGGTGCCCTGCTGCACCAGCACCGTGTCCTTGGAAGATGAGGTGCTTGGTGGTGATATGGTGGGTGAGTTGAGCTTCAGCTTCGTGGTTGGCGATGTTGCAGAAGCGCAGGTTGAGATTGGTAATGGTTCACCACTTTTATTTGCAGAGTTTGGCCGGGGCAAATTGGTTGATGGTGACGGTCTCAATAGCAACAATGCAAGTGCAACTATGAACGAGCAGCAAAAACAAGAATTGGCCCCAGTGATGGACAAACATCTGTGAAAACCCAAGCCGTACTGAAGAGTCCAACAATGAGCGAATTGCTGAAGCTGCAAGAATCTTGGACTGGATGCATACTTAGCCTATAGCCAACGGTCTCACTGTTTTTGTGTCCACGCGCCTGTTTATGGGCTCACGGAACCAAAAAAGTCTTCAAGAGGAGTCAAAGCTTGGATATGGCTGAGCCAAAAAACAAAAAACAGCCTTCGTTCAAGCATTAACAGGTCACCCATCATGAAGTGCTTCTCATCTAAAATGATTCAGGTAAGGATGTTCATCACCTTTCGACTTTTCTTTCCGCTTACAGCGTGGGAAACTGACGTCTACACAAGGCAAAGTGCCAAGCATTTCTAGCACTGCCATCTCCACACCCCAACAGCTTCCAACCAAGAGCCACATAGGAAAATTCACCCCTACACCTTCGGTTCACATCTTCATCCACTGGGTTGGTTTAAGAAAAAATGCAGGAAAGCCTGAAACTTGATGTTTACAATCGTTCTTCAACTTGAGTTTCCTGTAAATATTCCAACCAGGTTTCGTACATATCAAAAAAAAACCGAGTTTCCTGTAAATATTCCAACCGGTCATTTCTGGCCCTCAATCATGGCATGATTGGCATGGCCCGCCTCAGCACAAATGTCTCGAAATGCCTTGACCCTCTGGGCCACTCGAAATCCACCTGATGAGCCGAGGCTCTAGTCGAGAGCTTGAAAACACACAGCTTGGGGTTTAGACTATGGGCTATCAAATTATGCTTAATCAAGGTTGAGAATAGTCAATAAGATAAATTACAACTATAGGTTTAAGTATCAAGGCACGGGTTTAACTATAAGGTCTACCAATTCATTTACCATATAGGGTTGACAAAAGTAGTTGATAACGATTTAAAAAGACTATGACTATGATTAATAATAAACAAGTCCTAACAAAAACACGAGACTATATGGCGGCTTCTCAAAACAGGAGATCCCAAAAAAAGGACTCTATTTCTGCAAATGGTTAATATATGTTGATATTAGGTTGTTTTGGGGGTCCCCTAATTCTGGCCAAAAAAAAACACAATACAAAAGACATGCTTATTTTGAAATAGTTCATTGTCCCCGAACTACACTTGATTTTGTTCACAAGAAACGTATCCAGAAGGGAACCTCATTTTCAAATAGACTATCGCCACCGAAATATGATCCATAATTGGGAGAATAGAAAACACCTTCTAGAATACCATTTACTTCTGAATAAACATGTGACCAAAAAATAAGTAACATATTCCGATTGCCAGAATAGAATCCGTTTCTTTTTGAAGTATTTCAATTTCATCGAAATATTATTCATATCATATATCAATATTTCAATGAAATCAAAACAACATAGTGCAGAATGGAATCCCATTTCCAAATCAACAATCGTCAGTAGCGCCGCAAAGGCCCAAGCAATTTGGGTGATGCTTCGGAATCCCATCCCCAACGCAAATGACAAAGGCACCCAGCAAAGTACACAACAAATAGCAAAATTGTGCTTCTTAAGACGAGATGATGAAACCAGCACGGCATCAGCAACAAGAATCAAGTCCAATATCTGCAACCAACGACTTCTCGGACACTGCTGACCTACAAGTTCTTTGGCAGGTTGGATCTCAAAGCATTGGACGTTCAAATTCTTCGCAGGCTCCGTACTGCTTTGGTCGAAGCTCACCTGTCAAACAGTGCCCCGGTGGGATGTGTTTCTGAGCTTCACAGGGGCGAAGATGGAGCTGTTGGTGGGATGTCTTTCTTGGGAAGGTAATGGTACGAAAATCATTCCCAAATCTGTTGGTGACTTTTTCCTGAGAAAGTTTATTAAGATCCAGGCTGGGTACAAACCAATGATAGCATGTCATGGCGCAGAAATTGCTCCGTGAAACAGCTTGTGGTTTCGGGCGGTCCAACAACTTACGGTTCTGCCCAGTTCCCTTGGGTTGGTTGGCATCACCATGGCAACACGCGTATCACGCACTCGGCTACCGCTGACAAACGGATGTTGACGCTACAAGTGGCGGACTTGACGATGGTGTTCGTCAGTCCACAAGTTGAAACATGAAAATACCCCCCATCCATCCACATCCCAACCTCAATTACCATGGTTGACTTTTAGGAATCCTATGATGAATTAGAAGAAACATATGTGTGTGTTTCTCAAAATGGGGCATCCCTCAAATCAAACATAAACACTCCATGTTAGGGGTTCCCCATGTGAACATCAAATATCTTGCCATATCAACAAAATCAACACTCGGAGTTCATTACATGGTAGTAAACAAACAGCCGCCATGGCAGTTCTATCATTCACACTCTGTTCACTGGCCAGCGTGACCAGTAAGGAAGAAAAAATGGGAAATGGCTGATGATGAACTAACCACCATTTACAACGCATTCTTCAAAGGGTGCCGGATCCCCTGCATTTCACACTGACTTTGTTCATGAGAATTGAGGATCTAGCGGATCCCCTTGTCAGGGTATTGCAGAGTTGAGCGTCTGAAAACTCGGCAGTTGAACCCCTCAAAGCACACCAAATCCATGATAAATGGTTCGGGAGCACCCAAGGCTTCAGCCTGGTTAGTGATCCTGACTTTGTCCTTAACCAGTGTGAACAAAAAATCGATCTATCAAGCACTGAAAACTAGTCATCATTCACCACTTTACATCATCGCGCGTTGGACATGATTCAATTATCAGGCACCATCAAGCACTCTTTATCAACCTCTAATCGCCACCATCTACAAGACATACAGTACTCTAACCACTATTGACCACCATTTGTTGACCACTACCACCCGCTATCAAGCAAAATCAATTCACCGTTACCAACTTGTCTAAACAATTCGTCTTCACCACTATCAATGACCCTGAACCACTACCAACCACCATCAACACCCTTGAACCGCTATCAACCACTAGTACCCATCATGACTTCATCATCAATTCAACCACTCATTCACAACAATCAGAAACTACGAACCACGATTGGTAACCATCACTAATATCCTCTAAAATGACCCTCAACCATTAGCTGGTTGGTGGATGAACATGGTTGAACCACTTAAAAAACGCCTATCAACCACCAGTTTCCATCACCTTCACCCGCCTTGATGCGACCCTCAGGGCCGGGGCCCAACACGGTGCCATGGGTGCCGAAGGTCACAGCGACCACGGGACCGGTCTCCAGGTTCATGGCAGCCACCTGGGTGGTGACGGTGGAAAGGGCATTAGATTTAATGATAAACCATGCTTTATGATGCTTATTAATGCTGGTTGTTGATGGTCAAGGATGGTGAATATGTTATGTTGGTTAATGTTGGCTAACATGATCAGTGAATGATGCTTATTAATGCTGGTTAATGTTGGCCAAGGGTTCTGAATATGTTGGTCAATGTTGGTTTATATGATGGATTAACGGTGTGTTATTCATGTTGGTTAATAATGCTTAATGTTGCTTAAGGATGGTGAATATGGCATCCAAATATGGTGATCACTTCAATGTTGGTTACGTTATTGATTGGTAAACTAATTCAGGTTCATGGAATTATTTGCCCAGATTTGAGTAGTTATGATGACGGTTATCAAAGTAGTTATTGATGATTTATGGTGATGCACGATCACTTTATATAATCTATAAATTGATAGGGTCAACTGATATGGCGAAGGATCACTTTGATGATGGTTGATGGTAGTTAACCATTACCTGGGTATTATCACCATCAAGAACCATCATTAATCAACCATTAACTGAGTACTACTACTGATCGTTAATGGAGGTTAATTATGGTTCATGATACATGTTGACGATAACCAATGGCTAATAATGAACAATGATGGCTGACGGTTTATGAGAATTGAAAAAGGTCTACAATGCCAAATATTGTTACATGTGATTAACAATGATTGATCTGGGATTCTGATGAATACATCCCATAGCATTTGATGATCGACTGAGTGGTTATGATGGTTATTGATGTTTAAGCAAGGTTGATGATGATTGACCAATAATTTATCAGTGTTTAGTGAGATCTTTTAAATTATAGAATATTAGTTAACTATTGGTTAATGATGGCAAATGATTGTGTATGGTTAATGATGGTATTTGAGTTGTTGACCAAAACATCAATGGCTCCTCGTGGCTTATAGATCCCTAATCCCTAAGATTACTAAGATTTTGATTTCGAGTGTGCATGTGATAACCTAATCCAAAAAATGTCAAAAATCTGATTCCCCAGACCGGCATAATAATTATGACAGAATCATTGGATAAATTAGATGGTTGATTGTTATGAAATGTATGTGATAGGTGATTGTGATGAAATTTATGTGGTGATGTATGATGATAGGCTTTGCTGAAAATTTATGTGATGATTCATGATGATAGGCTTTGATGAATTGATGTGGTGAATTATGAGGTTGGCCGGCTGGGGGGGTATTAAAAAGATGGGAAAGATGTTCTCTAACTATATCAACATTAGCAAGTATGCAGTATTGATACCCTTGTGGTTGTCCTGTGTAGGGCATGAACTATTGGTCACCAATTCGATACTAGAACTGAAATCTGGATGAACCAATACATTCACTTTGGCATATCTCAAGTCACTGTCACACCAAAACATCAATGGCTCCTGGTGGCTTCTAGATCCCTCATCCCTTACTTAAACTTTAATTTTGAGCGTGCATGTGATGACCTAATCCAAAAAAAATGTCGAAAATCTAAGCCAGTCGCAAGCCATCCAGGCTGCCGATTGAATGGATATCCCAAAGGCTTGGGAGATACCCAGCCAAGATCCTGGCCTGGTGGCCGTTCAATCCACTGGTGTCACAAAGAAGACGATGGATTCTTCTAGAAATGAGGATTCGCTAAGAAAAGTCGATAATGGTGGATCCATCTATACATCTAAGCATATTAAGTGACTTTCAAAGATAATGGGCATATTTACAAAGTCTTTAGTTTTTTATAGATAAAAAAAACATCAGTTTCAGCAAAAGTAGCGGTTGATTGACAATCAAATATGGGCGGTTTATGAATATGGACCTCCCATTGAATGTGCATGGTGGTGGCAGATATAGGTATTGCAAGAAGAAGAAACAAAACAGAGAAAACAGCAACAATAACAAGAAAGACCAACAACAACATCCACCACAACAAACCTGACGAAAAGAAGAAAAGCAAACACCAGCGACAACAACATCATATTGGAGGAGCGAGAACAGGTGCAACAAACATACATGGCTCGGAAGTAAATGATGCATCGTTTCATCAAGAAGATTCTGCCCAGAATAACCGCTTCCACCAGAAACACACCAGGACCCAGCCTTAGAAACAAATCTGTGGCTGCTTCAGGCGTTGCAGCGAAGTGGCTACGTGGTCTCCAATTTTCAAACCCAGTGGGTTATTGGGCAACTGTGGCATCAGGTTCTCTGGGAAGACATTGACCTTGGATGAAGCAAGGTGGCTATGGGTCTATAGTCACCAACCAATTATGGGGGAACATAACCAACAAATCTAAAGGGAAAAAAATGGTTAATGATGAGGGAAGCAGGGGTACAGGGTGAACTGACCCACAGCCAGGTAACAAACAACAATGCCCGTCAAACTCAACGGATCATAGACCAGAATGGTTGATAGTATGGTCTGGTATGGTATGGTATGGTCTGGTATTGTCTGGTATGATATGGTAGGACCAAAACGACTGCTTCAACAATTGCGCTTCCACCCGCCCAATCTGTGGTGCATGATGCTAGTGGCGAATGGTGGTTCATAATTTTATGCTATGCTTTTAATCAAAAGTTACTGATGGTCAGTTATGGTAACAAGGTTGAACCTTCAAAGTTGAAAAAGGCAACTGTGACAGGCTAGTTCTCACGGTTGTCGCCAGTCTCCCAGTAGAAAAACATCACAAGGCGTGATAAAACATAGTGACAGTTGCATCGAACAATAAAACCATTGAACCCGGTATTTCCCCCTTTCATGTTCTTTCAACCCCTATTTGCCTGGCTTGGTGTCAGATTGTGGCGTAGTAGAAATGGGTTCAAAAATGCTGTGCCGCAAAAACTGCTGGGCTTTCCCTGGAAATAATGGGGTTGTTAGTGGATGGGGTTGATAGGTTCCACCTGTGAACTGGACGAACCCAAATGATAGTTGGTTAACCATGGTTCTTACTTGTCATCCTCCATGATTAAGCAGTATGAATCATGGTTAACCACTCATAATCACTCATAAGCTCCTATCAAACCTCCACTAGCCATCATATTGAATATTGTCAACCGGTTGGCAACCATCATGAGTTAGTTCTTGTATATAGGTTTTTTATCTCCAATGACTAACCACTGTAAAACCTCCAGGAACCATTACGAGAAACCCATCTTGACCGCCCGTGCCGCATTTCACAGCTGCTGCGAGCCGCAGTGCCCGTGCCATTCACCGACGCATCAAACTTCACCTCTCAGGCAAATAACAGGGGATCAGCACCCACACTAGTGGATAAGCAACTACTATATGGCGGTTTCTCAAAATAGAGGGTTAAATGGTTGGTTTGCATTATAAAGGTTTAATATATGGGATGATTTGGGGGTCCCCTAGTGTGAGAAATAACCAAATAAGAGATATATGCTATGGGCTTTCCATTTCCATAATTCTCAGCAACTATGTATTTCTTTGAGTCAAATCCAACACACATCACACATACCGATCGATATAGGTACAATGCACATACAGCACATAGGAATGGGACATATCAACAACGACAATATATCATGTCTCTATCATCATGCATAATCTTCCTAAACCCAATGTCAAGTCTATAACCCCACAATGTGTTACAAGCATGTACATCATAGACATAATATATATATATATATTTATATTATATAAATATATATATATACATAAATATATGACCACAGGCACATAAACAAGATTGAAGGAAATCTCGAATTGGGCAGCCATGTATTCCCAAAGATTACGGATTCTGATGGTCTGCCGCAAATTGGTGGTAAGGCCCATGAAGAACATGAAAAGCAACAAGTCTCACATCACACGAACTTGTATTGCGCCATCCATGATCAATAATAGCCGCAGTCCCAAACATGGGGAATGATGCTCCCCTCTGGTTGCTGACTGGTCTACCACTGTTGATAGTCTAACCGCGAGGACATCCACCGAATTTCTTTCTGAATGATGCTCTCCTCTCTTACAAATTGCCTGGAGCAAATTATCAACACCGGCCAGCTGGGAGTAGGATAGCGACGCCGGCCAGCTGGGAGTCGGTTTCCCACAGCTTCAGCGTCAGCGGTGATTTGAAAACCATTCTTTGCCAAATGATTTGAGGTCCCATAATGATATCTAAATGTATGAAAACAAATGTACCTTGCCAAAAGATATGAACAAAAACATGTTTCCCATAATGAGGTCCCCAGCGGTTGCCAATGGTTTCTCCTTGCAAGAAAACTAGGACCCAGCCATCGTTGGATACGCTTGTTTTTACCGGCCGCAACGGCACTCTGGCGGATTTACAGTTGAAACAAACATTGGGAACATTAGGAACAAGGATTCGTCATTAACCTTTCTTACCGTCATCATGCCCATTCCCCGCCATGCCCAATATTGACCAGTCTTAATTGACTGCTGTCAACCATAACCGAGCACGAGTAACTGTTCTGAACCCGAATAATCAATCATTACTACACCCCTGGTTGATTAATATTGGGGACTATCCCCCAAATTGACCCAAGGGTTTCCTATTAAAATGGTACACCCCAAAAATATCCAAAAATTGATTGGCTTATCAATATCAAAATCTACAAATATTGGAATATTAGGGGGTACCCACCCCAATGAAGCTGTACAAGTGGACCCCAACCGCACCACCAGTGCCTTAATGTGAGTCGATTCGTGGTTACAAAGCACGATGCCACTGCAGCCGAAGGCAATCACCAGCCGATCTGCCGCGTAAATGTCCTTACCCGGGAAGCGACAACCGAAGGAGATGCTTCAGAATGGTTAAGGGTGGTTTGTAGCGGTAAATGATGGTAATAATGGTCCTGCTTAATCAGGGTCAATGATGGCAATAACTGGGTTAACAATCGTAAATGGTTGAGAATGGCGAATGATGGTAGATGATGGTAAAATTGTGGTCAACATTGGATATTCATGGTAAATGGTGGTAATAATGATTGACCATGAATGATGGTGAATGATCTTGAACAGTGAATGATGGTCAACAATGTTAATAGTGGAGAATGGTTGACCATGGTCGTTGATGGTAAACGCGAATAGGAGGATGAAAAAAATAATTGATAGTGTTCAATCATGGAAACAAATAGTCCATCATTTATTGATAAAGTCGCCTGGTTTCTGATGGCTACTGATGGCTACTAAGTACTAATGGCTCAGCCATTACCCAGGGTTGAACCTACCTATTGAATAGCACCAATCAATACCTGTTCACGCTGGTCAAACAAAGACTAGGAGGTAGCTCCGGGTCATGTTCGTTTGATACTAGCTACATATTTCATTCATGTTTGATTCGTTCTTTATGATGTTGATGGCCAGCAAGACTTGATGAAAACCAATAGCTGATTCAATAATATTGATGAAGGCAAAATGACCTGGTTTTTAACATTTTACAATCAACAATGGCCATCAACTCATTAGTGTACCAAGCAAAACTCAAACAAAGACTTAAACCTCACGGCATTTTCAGCCGTGATGGTCCTGGTCTCGGGGGTTCTGGTCGACACCGACTGATTGCTTGAGTATGTTGGTTTAAGCGCCAGTTTCATGTTGGATTTAGCTTGCTATATGTGGGTTGATAAAACAACACATCTAGGGAAATACACCTCTCTGCACCAAGTTTCAGATGGGTTTGCCGGCGTAAAGATGGAGTAAATGGTGGCTGTCCTCAACCAAGCCGACATGTTGCTTTTCCAACAAGTAAACCACCCGCATTGGCACGGTAGCATGAGGATCCAACTTGGTATGGTCGCTCGACTCCTTAGTTCTGCGACACCTTTCGCTCGTGGATCATCAGTATTACTAATCAACAGTGATCTACCAATCAACAGGGATAATGATAGCACTAATTATTCATTCATCTCAATTAAGCCTTGGTTGACATGTCCTTGCTTTGCCCACTAACTCAGTTGATAAAATACGCATCATCCATTGTTGGTTCAATTAAGTTTTATCCACCATTCATGACCCATTGATTTGGATTCTCCATCATTTTGTGAACCATTCATTCCAATGAATACTTTTAGTGCATGAGCTGGATACTACTCAATCGTTGATTAACAATTGATTTTGATTGACAATGGTTAAAATTCATGATCAATCATTAAACCAATCACTACTCGACCACAAATGACCAATTGACCATTCTCAATCATTTTACTTGAACACTAATCGTAGTAAACATGAATTGATTAATTCCAAACGCTACTGAACCGTTCACTTTATTCCTGTATTTTCCATTCATTCATAAAAATTGCTCATTATCCGTGAGTTTCCCTATTAATGAACCACCCGCGAACCAATTCCTTAATGACAGGTTTTTTGACAAGTTATTAACTCCAGCCAGCTATGAACCATTCTGATAACCACTTTCTTGACCATTGTTTAACCATTGTTTAACCATTGATTCAAACCAGTAGTTTGCCCATGAATTAACCACTGTTTGTTAATCATTCATTCACCAAACCATCTTTTTAAACCACTATATAGTCAATGACTGGTAATTAACAATTATATAATTGGTGGTAGTGATAATCTTAACCAGTGAACCATTAATTGATAGACCAGTCATTATTACTGTACCAGCAAATTACCCACTATGTACCTGGTTGGTAGTTTCAAGCCCTATGAAAAATATGAGTCAACCAACATTTGTTAATAATTAGGGAAAATAAAACATGTTCAAAACCACCAAGCAGTAGTGGTTTAATCATCATATTGTTGCTTATTATCCCTATCATTGACCATTATAAGCTGGTTTTGACCCTTGGTTAACCATCCAAACCACCAACCAGTTAACCCTTCACTTCCTTACCATGCTTGGTTTCCCTCCCCCCGCTACGCCAAGCATCGCAGGCGGCCGCAACTTCTTGCCACACTTCGAAGCCACCGAGGATCGCCTCCTGCGGTGAATCTGCGACCGGGGTGGTCAGCTGGTTGGGGTGGACAGGATTCAGCAAACAGGTCTTAATGGTGGTGAATCGACTAATGATGTAGGACATATAGGGACCACAGTTCAAAGGGGTACACAACAGTCAAGATCAATCAAGATTTGTATACAAAATGTATACGGTGTTGGCAATGCACATATATTCAAAGAGACACAATTAAACTACCTTGTATTATGCTACATTTCATTGGAGAGAATACAAAGCAAAAACATGTCACCTTACATCCGCATTAGCACTGCATTGGACACACACAGAGTCTGAAAGAGGCTGAGTAGTTTCTGCTACCGATCCAACACCTAAACTCACTCCTCCTCTTCTTCTTCCTTTCGTCTCTCTTCCAATTCTTTGGCATGCAAAGATTCCTGAGGCACAAACACTTGGGTGTCTGGGCACTGACTAGAACAGCATGGAATGACATGTGATGCTCTGTGATTTGTTTTCTGCAAACATTCCGAGAACAACTTGATTTATAGGTTGATCAAAAACACAACATCCATTAAACCAAACCTTGCTTAAAATCTAAAATTGTGCAAGCTCAACGGCATGTAGTTCATTGAGCAAAACATTGCACAGTCATCTGGTCACCACCATCTACTGATTGAATCGCGTTCAGTTGGGTGGTTCTTTCCTGACAGAAAAATAGGATCCAAAGTCACTGGCCAAAAAACATCAGAAGAACTGGGGTTTGGGATGATTCCACCCGATTCCTTCCAAAAATGAGCGGACACTCCAAATGCTGAGGTCGTTTACTCAAAAAGGTGGTACCGGACCATACCAACATGGGTATGGACTCCAATCCCATGGCAGCGTTTTTGCGAACACAACCCATGTAGGACCGTCGACCGTGTCATGCCTTAGCTGGATATGGCTTTGGGTTCATTCTTGTGGCTGAGACATGCTGAGACTGGTTTCATGGTCAGTTAAAGTTGTAGGGGTTGTCCGTAAAAATTGCCACATTGTCAACTGAATATGCAAAACATCTACAGTAGCGTGACATTTAGATATTTAGTGCATGCTGCACAACGTATTCCCCAAAAATGCAATGCCACACACATGTAAACTCGATGCATTTCGAAGTTTGCCCATGAACTGACAATTCCAAAGAAGAAGAATGACCAAATCTAACCAAGATTGGTGTTTACAGCATGCACCCATTTCCTCAAGCGGTATTTGTATGTGTGCTGCTTACCTCTGGATCAGTTGAATGATAATTCCCGGTTGCAAATCAATGTGTGCGTGTGTTGCTTGAGTCACTAATTAAGCTGGTGCCTGCTTGCTGCTTCAAACAATTGCTGCCATGAGACTTTCGCTGCTTCCATTAATTCCGTATCCTTGCAATTGTAATTAATGGCTTCAAATGTGGCTGTCCGTCAAAATCCTGTACCCAGGTTCCCCTATCATTACTCATGTTTTCCCTATGATTGTTGGTTATTATCCCCCATTATTGGTTGGTTAATTGCTTGACCCATAGCCATGTGTCACCATCGCCAAGTCGCCAGCATTCGAAGCAAGACTTTGGAAACGCTTGGCAAACGATGATCGATCTTGGCCCCACAAGTACTGGGACACCTGACCCGCGAGGAACAACCCAACCACAACAGCTGGGTAGTGCTGCACTTCTCAACTATTCTGAAGATGTTTGAAGCGATTGAAAACAATAAATCCATATATGAATCTGATCCATGCCATGATGTCACCAAATAAAACTTGATCCATGACTTTGTCTGATCTCATTGGGCTCGAAGAACCAAACAAAGGATTAACACTAGAAAATTGCTGGGCAGCGAAATGAAACCATCTCAGTGTGGTGAAAATGAGACAGATCGACCACGAAAACAACCCGCTAGTAGTTCAGGCTGTGGTAAGTTAACATACAGATTTTCGAACCTTTCTGCCGTCAGAAACCTGTAGAACATCTTACCTGTGGCCCATAGATTCCTGCTGCTTTCCCTCAACGGCTGAAATTATGTTTTCGCAGTGCCTCGCGGCGGGTGCGCCGTCATCCAATTTCGTCAGCGTCCACTGGCGCAAGCATTGCTGGCAGAAGGACCTGTGGCTGCACGGCCCGGTGGTTTGTTAGGGCTCCATGGGTACTTGGGCCTCATCATTTCAATGGTGACTGATGTCTAATCTACAGAATCCATAAAATCTATAGCTATGGCCATGGAAACAATAGGGTGCCATCCCAGTTGCTGACACTGCAACTGATCAGTTAGAGAGGGAAAATTGATCGGTTTGGAAATTGATAATCATCGATGTGGGTGTGAGCTGAACACGTTTCCACATGACAGGTTTGAAGAGCCATAAGGATGTTGACAATTTCACATACATGAATAACTCTTACTTCCATAAATCATGACAAAGATATGATCTATTTACCAATACATCTGTCCCTCATACATTTACTTGTATATACGTGGTTGTTTCTCAAAGTGGGGGTACCCCAAAATCATCCATCTACATAAATCATCATGCTACCTACTTCAAGTTGATTATCCCTGCCCTCAGCAAAAGATCACCACCGAGACACTCTCCGCAGCAAGGCAGCGTCACAGGGTCCAACAAGATCTCGCTACACAGCTCGCAGAGCCATTCCGCAGGCGCCATGAGGCGTGCCGAAACGCGCGAGGCCCGTGAGTGCTCAGTTGTCTGTTGATGGGATGGTGGGCGGGTTAGATGATTGGTTGGTTGGGCTGGGTGGTTGGGCTGGGTGGTTGGGCTGGGTGGTTGGGCTGGGTGGTTGGTTGGTTGGCCAACTGGTTATTATGTAGTGAGTTTTACGCCTGAGGCGGCCATGTGAAAAGAGTGTCCAGGCCATAGACTTAAATCATCTTAAATCACCATCATTTGGCAAGATGGTTGTGAGTCTTCTACACTTGGTGCGAAGAGTCTGTACTTGTGAAGATCTCAACCTCTTAAAAACTCAGTTGAAAGAGTCTTCAGCGACCCCGGAGATGCAAGCAAATGTCCATGTTCTTTGAATTGTTGTTACTGATGTTGCTCATTTGTTCAAACACGTGCAAAGATGAGCCGTGTTGAAACTCAGCGTTTTCACGTTGAAGAACCTATGCACTTACAATACGCTTTCAATGAAAAAGACATAAACGCAATCACATTTGCTTTTCTTCTGATACGGAAAAACAAAAAGCGCGTTGGTTGACTAGAAACTCCAATTTGGAAGGCCTCAGATTTTGACTCAATCCGGATGTCAACATAACTAAGCGATTAGACCGACTGGGTAGGAACGACTTTGACCAGGACGAGAATCCTCCTGACAGCCGAAACCTGCGAGTCAAAGTGTAGAAGATAGCCACTGGGTCGGGAGACCAGTGACCGAGCACGACAGTATCCGAGAAGTAACAATGTAACACTTGATGTACAATTGATCAGTACAAGTGACCAACAAATCAGGATGGGAGGTTCTAATCTATCAGTATCCAAAACTACTGGGGAAGGCTACACTCAGTGGCTTGGTTGATGGCAAAATCCATGGTGGTGGAAACCCTTCCTTTGACAACCAATGATAGGATCTCCTGGAAATTCCCCACCGACCATTCCAGGATACACTGCATGGTTCAGGTTCAGCTGGATAACTTAGCTTTCCTGAATGACCAGGTAGATGCTGGATGTTCAGGCAGCCGAGCATTTGACCGAATCCGCTAAAAAGGACCCGTTTCGGGGGCGCGACCATCTGTGGAAGAATCTTGGAACGTGATAACAAGAATAACCTGAAGCAAGCGTCCAACTTGATCGCGCCTAGCCCAACTACAGATTCGTCAATCTTGTCTGGCAAGATCAAAGTAATCTTCCGGCTGCATAAATCATGCTTGACATGACGAGCCACACTACACGCATGATCTCTGGCAAACCAAGAAGTCCAACCTAGGTACCCAAGTCCGAGATCAGCTTCATGTGTCTTAGCAAATTTGTGATCTTCCATGACCTTCCCAGGACTCGTCCCATCCAACTTTCAGCTAGCCATGTGCGACCCAACAACCCACTTGTTAGCGAATGTCCCCTTTGGCTGCTGAACATCACCTACAAGTAACGATAGCTTGAAATGGTTTCCAGGCCAATTCAGGGTAGGTATGATAGACTTTGCCCTTAAACAACTAAGCCTAACAAACAAAGGTAGGTTTGTTCGTATAATATACGTTGCTGCCAATGAATACTGATAGCAACTGCTACCACGACCAAACGCCATCCAGCCATGGCTGGGTCCTCCTCCTCGTTGAGAAGGGCAGCGCTCAAAGACATGTAGCTGGACCTGACAGTTCCAAGGCCCAGCAGGGCCCAGCAGTGACCTGCCTTCCAAAGGAGGGAACCGAGCATGAACCACTACAATGTAATCACTGATGGTGATGGTGGTGGTGTTGCTGTTGGCATTTGTGGGCTACCACTACCATCAATCGCCTAGCAATCATGAATATTGTCAGCCATGATTCGTTTCTGCTGGTCGTAATCAATCAGAATGGAACACACACCTCGTTGGGAACCATCATCGGTTTCTTGTTGTTGTCCCTGTTGCTGTAGTTGTACTTGCTGTTGGGGGGTGTCGCCAACACATGACTGGAGCACAACCAGATTGAGAATGTATGTGTGTATATGAATACAATGAATAAGATACATATACAGTCTATACATATAGATGCGTATGTGATTACATGCTTTCACAAGCAGTATTTGTATTTCATATGCGTCGTGGCCATCAATTCGTCTGCTACTTATCGCTATGGGTCTAACTCTTTGGAGTGTGCTACTATAGAATAGCTGAATCAGAGATTCAATCTCTTATACCTGCTTATAGTAGCGAAATGTACGTAATTAATTGATTACACATTTACGCAATTATGTATTTACTATATGATACTATGTGTTGCTATCATGAAACAAATGGAAGAAGACTAGGTAACCACCCTTGTTGCGCCCTGCCGCAGAGCGCAAGCAACGTGTCACCAAGCGGCCAAAACAAGCCCGCCGCTGGGACATCGCGAAGGAGTGTGGGGATGAAGCCTCTTCAGCCACGGCCCATGCTTGAAGCAAGAGCTTCACCCAGCAATTGGTCAATGGTCGCAGAGGATGATCAAGAATCTTGAATGATCAAAGAGGGTTCACTATGATGGTGATACTTTGCCTAAGAATGCTCGGGATCCACTGCTTTCCCCAGCTGCAATCGGGGATGCAACCGGCCTCGCCACATGGATCGCACCTGTTCGCTGCGAGCCACCTGGCGTTCAGCGGTGCAGCTACGCGACACCCCGCGCTGCCAGCCATCCAACGGCGGTTTTCCATGGAGTCCAACACTTAAATAACTACTTTGGTGACACATGGTACTTATGAGGTTACAAGTGAGTAATTTGTAAGTTACAAATGAAGTTGCAACTCAGTCATTATCTTGAAGCCGTAAAAAGTTAACTTAACCTGGGATAACTTAGGCTGTAAAGAAGTTACAGTATAACTTGATCATTTCTACACAAGACCAAATATAATATACCAAAGCAAAGAATAGACTGCAAGAACATGGATGATGACCATCCCCTAGCTCAGAATATTGAGCCTGATTCTGATCGTGGCAGTGCCCGGATGGAAGAACAGTCTCTCAACCGACGGCCATATTCATCGCGTAGGCTTAGGAGTACAGGCGATTACTAGCGCATAATATGAGCAACAAATATGTTGACTATCGAAAGTTAGGTAGATAGATAGCTAGGTAGATAGAAAGACAGCCAAATAGCCAGATAGCTCGATAGGAAGAAAAAGGAAGAAATATGGCAGTGGGTCAAAACCCCGTACCCCTGGTTCCCCTATCTTTAACCATTGTTTTCCCTGTTATTGTTGGTGGAAATCCCCCATTACTTGGTTGATTAATATTGACCCATAGCCATATAGATAGACAAATAGATCGACTTGACCTCCAACCTCTTAAGGGGTTCAGGGGAGGTCCGGGGGACCCAGCCACTGCCGTTCATCAACGGTGCCGCGTTATTGACCCGCCTCCCAGGGAGTCCGCTGCAGGTGTAGGGTCTCTTTCTCGGGCAGCAGCACCACTGCCTGACGTCACCCAGGTGCCCATGCGGCTGCTGGTGGTGGGTGATGATGGGTTGATGACTTGGTTGATGGGCCAAGCAAGGCCAATGGATATGGATGGCTGGGGCAAACCAAACTGACCAAGATGGTTGCTATTTCCATAGCGAAATGGTTGTATACTTTTTGACTGCCCATTTCGTTGCTCATCGGAACTTCTCAACGAGTATCAACCAAAAAACATCAAGGTATAAATCCCACAAGCCACTCCAACACCAACCAGCCAAGGTCACAATGATGCCAAGGCACGATGGTCTCGAGGTGGATTCATCACCTTCTCTATAAAATCCAAATAATTCTACTCTCCCGGAAACTAACAGCAGGACCCTCCCAGCAGGGATAAGCAACTGGTCATTTTAACCTTTTCACCCCCTACCTGGGAAGGTCAAGCCGGTCAATCTGTTAGTTTCCAGGAGTACTCCAACTTCTTCACAGTGACAGTCTCCGCGGTGCCACCTGGCGACAAACTCGAAAGAAGTCGAAGGGCTGAACCACGGACACTTGGACCTGGGAGCGCGTTGCGCAGCAGAAATTCCATCGAAGTCGGTGGTGTTGGTTCTTCCAAGGCTGGCAGAACCTGGTACCCCAGCTGTTCACATCCGACTAGTCTGACTGTTGGGATGTGAACTACTACACATTTTTTGTATGATGAATATCGACCAACTGGTTGCTGGTTTCAACCCCTATGAAAAATACTACTCAACCAACAATTTTTAGTGATTGCTAGTAAAAATAGAAAATTACAATCAAACCACCAACCAGCCAATAGCCCGAAGATTCTCAGAAGGTTGCTGTTGCTATGATCCACACCTGGGGTTGAAAGCCTCGCCCCTGGGCGTTCTTCAATTCAAGCATTTTTTCAAAGCTAGCTCTGCATCGATGGCCTTATAACTAGAATGGTGAAATAGAATGGTGGAGTAAGTAGAACAGTTAAGGAAACACCTTTGCTTCTAGAACGATTATGGGTTAAGTAGATGGCCTAATAACTAGAATGATTAAGTGAGTTGAGTGCATAGTAACCATCTTTGCTTTTAGCCTTTGAAAACATCTTCAGCCCTGAAGATAAGTGGGAACATCACCGATAAATTAGAGGACTTGGTGTCCACCATGGTGTTCCAGCGGCCACGTAGTGCGCCGGTATCACTTGCTATGGGAATGGGTACTGGGATGGCGTGTTAATGGTTCACCTAGATTACTCACCAGCTATAAGTAACTATAATTGTGAACCAACCAGGTATTTGTAATTATAATTGTGTAATGGCTCATCATCAGCTGTATAATATAAGATCCTGAATATTTGTAGAACAGTCGTTGGCTAGTGGTATCAGTTGCAAATATCACTGACAAGGTAAGCTCTTGCAGTGCAACGCCTGACACGGAAGGACTGACAAAGGTGGGTTCTTGTACCAGTGAAGCGCCTGACGTAAAAGGAATTGATGACATCAACATCCACAAGGTGGAGACCCCAACATTACTTTACAACTGATGAAAATCCTAATTACTGGACATTTGCAGCCATGGGAACTATGGCCCAAAAATTTACGGGCCAAGAGCCATGCCGGGCATCACTTTTGTGCTTAGTTCTACGTTGATATCCGCCAGGAGGTGGAAGCCTTAACTGAACGCGATTCCTGGCTCAAACATCACAGATTTGCGCATCTTGGATCATCTTGGTCCGTCCTTGAGGTCCTTTCCATCATACAACGGCAACGGGGGTCGTCAAGCTGCCAAAGAGAACCCTTGAAGCTTTTCACATCCCTTGTCGGTGAACAAAATGCGTGCTAGGCTGTTGAGATGTGAAGTCATTTGGGCTGAGAATTGGTTCCGACCCTCGGTATGACCAATCATCTTTGACAATATCTAACCATCCTTATTCATCATTGAGCACTGCTGCATCCGCATGAACCATGGGTCAAATCACTCAAAGGTATCCACCAAACCTTCACCAGTGTCAAGCATCACTATCCAGTGCCAAAGGTCAGCATGATTTTCCATCTTTACTACCATTTGGTAAGGGCACTGCTGGAAGCTCCTTGGCTTCCCATTGACTAGGGCAGGATATCCCTGGCTCCTGGCCTCGCTCCCTCCCAACCACCAGCCAGTAACAAAAAGGCATCAAACATCACCCATGCCACCAAACAGGCGGCTCAGCCCCCCAGCCGGTCCCCTGAGCTCCAAACAGCCTTGGAAATCATCGCAGCTTGAAGCACCTGGGGAGGAAGTGAATGGTGAATCTGAAGCACTGATCGACCCCCAGGTTTAATAAACCACCCGATTAATCAACCTGGGGGTTGATGATGAACAAGGGTTATCCAGAGTGTAATTGAACCGTCTAGGAGTATCAACAAGGATCAATTCAGACTCCTTTTTAGTGAAACAATAGTTAATCTGAATCTCTGGCTTAGTAATCTGAACCCTTAATGATGATCCCGTGGTTTATGAATCCAGAGTTGGCAGTCATGAGAAATATCCAACATGAAATTAACAAACTACAAGTAGGTTCCTCAGGGTTGTCAATTGAGGCAAACCCTTCGTGATTGGTGGTCTCGCGACAGAAGTCATCAACGCCTCGGTCACCGCCGACAGCAGAGGCGGCACCTCCGTGGAACCTCTTTGCACCTGGTGCAGGTCCGAACTGGAACCACTGGATCCACATATCATACACCACGGCATATGGGGTGTCTTAAAGTAGGGAGCCCCCAAAATGGTTGGTTTATTACTATAAATGGCTATTCATAGATGATTTGGGGGTAACCCTATTTTGAGAAACACCCATATGGGAATGGAGCTATCCAACATGATCAGCCATCAACTGTTCCTTACCAACCCTTTGTGACCTGCACACCATCAACAATCATCAACCACAATGAACCATCAGCAAACAGAACTACCAACCTCTTCGATCGAATACGCGTGTATGTGCACAGAACTGTTTAGAACTGTCAACAAAATGAGGTATGCTGTTGAGCAGGGTCTACCGTAAAGGTCAAATGAGGTCTAGGAGCTCAGTCGACGACTTGGCGGTAAAAAGGTGACCCGTACTAGCACAACCCTTAGCATGAAAAAAAACATATCAATCTGCATCTTTCTCTCTGTATATATGAGTAGACAATTGTTACATGTCATACATCAGCACCAAGTAGTTGATTTGCAATGAAGGATCTTTTAAATGAATATACATAAATCATTATAGACTAATGTATATATATATATACATACATACGAATACACATATACTTGTATATGTATATGTATATATATATATATATATGCATATCTCACCTTCACATCTTCACCACCCTTACCCACTCCATTCACCACTTCTCTGCTCACGCATTCAACGCTTACCTCGTAGCTCACGAGGAAGGTGACGGGCGACAAAGCGGAGCAACACAGCGCCTGGGCCCAGGTCCGGACAGCTGATGGCCGAAACTGAGGTCAGCCAAGTAATCTGATGAGGTGAAAGAATGGCTGATGAATGATAGGTTGAATGAATGGTTAATTAGGTTAAATTCACCAAAGGTTGAGTATAAATCTGTAATGAATGGTTCATGAATGGTTCATGAATGGTTAATGAATTGGGTCAATCCATAATGAATGGCTGATGATTTATTCACCTACACACCAATGACAAATTCATTGCGTGAATGAATTGGCTGATTGATTCGGTGAATGAATTGGCTGATTGATTGGGTGAATGGCTGATGATTTAAATATTAATTTTAATGACCATGATAAATTAACCCAGGTTGATACATGGTAGGTTGTATCGCTTTTAACTAGGTCGATAATTAGGGTTAATAAGTAGGCTGATAATATGAATAGCTCATGATCATGAACCCAATGTTAATCATCAAGTGATCACTAGTGAATACAGATTGGTCAGTGAATTACATGAATGGTGACTGATGAATTTATCTATCAGATTCGCTTATATAACGAATGGTGAATGACTAATCTGATTAGTGAATCAAGTCTGATAAGTAGTCCATCGTTAGTGAATCAATCTAATTTGTTATATCATTGGTGAATGGGTAGTGTATCGTTATAATCATGACTAATCTGGCAGTCCATCATTGGTGAACCAACCAACAAGTTGGGGTAGTCGTGAAGCCATCCCAACAGCTGGACGAAGCGTAACTGGTGCGATGTGAACAGCTGGGACACCAGGCGACTCACAGGCACCGCGGCGATTGGTGCATGGTTTTGGTTGGTGATTGATTAAAAAATGTCAAACAAAGAATGGTTGGTGTCTAATCTTTGCAACAAGGCTATCTATGGTTGATTGACCAGAGATTAGACAATGATCAAACAACAAGGCTATCTTAGTCATAGGCTAGTTGATGGTTGAAGAAAGATCAAACAATAAGGCTATCAATTCGGTTGAACATGCAATACGCTGAAACCAATAATCATGGTTGGTATATTGGGCTAAGCAAGAACGATTGGTGATTGATTGAGCAAGGATTCGACAATGATCAAACAATAAGGCTATCTTAAACATGCACAACCTTGAAACCGATATATAAATATGGTTGGTGTCCTGGGCTGGGCATGCATGGTGAAACAATAGCAGTTGATGCGTGAATTTAACCACATTGTCAGCATTAACAACCAAAAACCCTGAGGAACCCTGCCTCAATCATGGTTGTAAAGTCAAGAAATCATGGCTAATGCTTGTTCTGGGTGGCAATAGCTGATAGGGATCAGAACGAAGTGCCAAAATGTGCTTGGCTCAATGTCCATCACCAGATAAGTTGGCAGTGGGTCAAAACTCTGTACCCCTGGTTCCCCTCTCAATGACCATTGTTTTATCTGTTATTGTCGTTGGTTCTTATCCACCAATATCGGTTGAATAATAGATAGTGACCCGTAGCCACCTTGTTTCGCCGAAGCAATACCCCTTGTCATCTAGCCGTGTCCACTCCAGTGCCATCATTGTTCGTTCTATGCTTACGACTAGGGACAATGGGATGAACATGGTAAACCGATGGTTCTTGTTGGCGTTATAGCATTTGGTACGAGTAACAGGACAATATCCGGGAAAGTTGCCAAACTATTTGCCGTCATTTTAACGGTGTCCTGGTATTGTTCCTGTAAGGCAATGAGTTGATGGCTACATCCCGATTGTGTTTTATAGATGTTCAAAGGGGTGTTTCTCAAACTAGGGCTACCCCTAAATCGTCCGTTACATCAATCCTTTATAGCAATAATAAACCAACAATGTTGGGGTTTCCCTATTTTGAGCAACCCCCCCATATCCCTAAGTTTGCTGGTTCGCAGGCGTCCACGCGTTGGCTCCTTCCCCGCTGTGCTGCCACACAGGCAAAAAGCCGCGGAAAAGCCCACCTGAGTGGATGAGCCCCAACGTGACCTGATCAACAGAACATGACACAACTGATGACCAACTACTGTAACACTTGTTGAAGGGTTATATTTGTGCTTGAATACCTGGAACTAATATCACTACAATATTCAAACATCATTGTTGTTATTGCCGCTTAATGAATATTAATACCTGTTAAACTAGATGGTGAGCATCCCTGCGATGTGTAACAGGCTCGCTGTTCCGAGTTCACTATCCAAGTGGAAATCTTGATGTGTCACAACGGCTGTGCAACGTTGACCATCTATCAACCACTACCCGAAGTCACTTTCACTCATTTGTATCCTTGGCCAATATCAACTATGACTATAATTGTCCTTTTTGTAAACGTCTGTTTCGTAATGCCGAACTAGAGTTACCCTTTATCAACAGGCTAGAGATTATCCATGCTTTTTGGTAAATAAAGGTTGCGGTATGAACACTAACCGTTCACTATTCATTAGCCAGGGTACTGACCAAATCAACCATTCTTAATCTGGAGAGCACCAACCATTGGTTGTTAGCTAGGTTAACAACAGCCATTCCTTACCTTACCTTACCTTCCTTTAACTTCATCGTTGGCCACGTTTCAAACCATCAGATTGACCAACCTTCACCGCTGCCGAAGGATGCAGCCACCGCGCAAGCTTTCGCTGAGGCGGCCACTCTTGGGCACAGCAGCTGCTTTCAAAGCCTGACGCCGAGCTGGCGATAGCAGGCTCCAGCCGGAGCAGGTACAGCACTCTTTGACACTGGCGAAATCAGCTGGTTGGGCCCCCGAAATAGCAATTCATCAGTAGAAATGACTGGACTGGACAAGGATAACTATTATATGGAACAGCAAGCTAGCTTCTTGATTGGCAAATTGAACCAGGTTATAGCATTTGGGGGCCCCACCTTGCAGCTGGTACAGTCAAATGTACCAGCTATAGTGTCAGCCATGGTAGCAGCTATGGCCTCAGCTATGGCTTACACATGTTGTCTTGAATCATCCTTGGTTCCAGCATGTTCCAGCCATCTTTGGTGATTTTTCCGTGGTGAACCATACTGGATACGGCTGGATGTACCAGCTGTGGCGAACCAGCTAGATTCACTGCGGAGGTGGGCAAACTCCAGGGGGAGGGGGTAAGCACCCAGTTTTGATAGGGAAACGATAGCAAGCATGCCACCCATGGAACATCAGTTATGAACCTGGCTCATGATGGTTGATACCTCTTGATTCAATTGAGTTTACTGGTTGGTTGTGTTCCAACCGATGGCAGCCCCAAACTACTCAGTATCCATAAGCTGGTCATCCAAACATCATCTGGCAGTGGGTCAATAACCTGGTACCCTAGTGAACATCTCATGAATGACGGAATCAGTCATTGCAGTGTGAACCCATAGTTATTGACCATACTTGTGCGGCTTATCTTCATATCACAAAGCTCACCTGTATGGACCAAGACCAGCTGCTGCTGATCACTGCTACCAGTCATTGAGCGTAGCATTAACGTACAAAGCGTCAATAATGAATCCATATGTAGAAACAAATCATTGATGAATAATCCCCTCCTATCATTCACTATCAGGGATATTGTTCCTTGTGATCTAATAGTGATCAACCAACATCAGCCTGACAACCTAACAACCAATTCCTAATAACAACATAACCGCTCTCCCCGAACCTTTCCCTTAAGAACCGCTGCTTCCTCAACATCCTTCACCGATGCACATCGCCACGCCTCCCTCAGCCCAGGAGTCGGCGTCTTCTTAGACATCGCTGCCTTCAGCCAGGTGCAGAGTGGTAGCCCCCAGGGCCTGTTAACTTCTGTTAGTTCACGTTTGGGTAACTAGCAGTTAGGGAAGATAGATTTTTTTCGCGGGGGATTTAAACCAAGGAAAAGAACCAGAAGGGTACCACTCTGTATGAGAACCAGGTGCAACACCCAGAAAAAAATACAGATTAAAAACCAGGAACACCAGGCAAAATACCAGATAAATTCAGTTGTGACTGGAGTTATTATGAATATTCTTGTGGCCTGCAACTTGGGAACATGGCCTCGAAAAGGTGTAGCAGGTCCTTATGGCTATCGCAAGGTAAAATGCCAGCAAAAGTAATTGGTACGGTACGATCTGGTCAAAGGAGTTGGTAAGAATCTCAATGGCCAATTATATTATTGCCAGTATAATAAATCAATCATATAGTTGAATAAGCTGCTAAGAATGGAGCCACTACTCAAGACTCGTATAGTACCAAGTGTGATTGGGCAAGCGGTCCTTTTGACCGTCTGGAAAACTATATCTCCGTTGGCTTACCAAAGGGTATGCTGTTGAGTCTTCTTAACTTAGCAAGCAGGTGCTTAAAGTGGCTGTGTATGCACAACTATTGACCGACAATTGGCATAGACAGCAAACAGCAGCTATAGGCTATAATTGCCAACCATGTTTGTAAGCCAAGCAAAATCATGATAGTTTGCATCCAACAAGAAACACGTGATCAACATTCAATTCATAGGTGGATGATTGGTACTTGACCCAAATGTCACGTTACTGATAATTTGTCCCCTCTACTTGATTGGCTGCCAGCACACATCACCGGTGTTCTTGCTGAACAATCATGATTCGGGAAGCACACACCAATGATAGGAATCATATATTTATAGTAATCAGCATATGTCAACCTGAACCATTGGTCCAGATATTTCGTCAATATAACAGGGAAACCCCGGTAATACCACATCTCCAAGACTTGGGATTGTTGAACGAGCACTTGGTACTGACAGGGGTCATGCAATCAACACCCCAAGCATAGAAAAGCAAGCACCAGTCTTTTCAGTGTAGGTCCGGTATCCACCATATGGGTTTGCTCCAAAATTGTCCCCGAGGCTGATAGATTCCCACCCAGGAATGGCCATGAACTTAGATAGTTAGGCATCACACCATGCATGGACAAATCCGTATGAACGATCTAGAAAGCAGCAGGTCTGTCAAATATCCAACAAATCAACTATATCTCTGGTTGGTGGTTTCATCATGAAACATGTTTTAAAAGACAATAACAAGTAGTTGATTAACGATCATTGTTGGTGAATGCCCCTTATCATTAGACCTGGTTTCTCAACATGGGAAACCCCAAATTCTCCAAGATTGACCATTTATAGTAATGAACCATCCATTGCAGTCTGCACATCCCTATTTTTGCATGCCTGTTAGCCATTATGAGCCATATTCACAACCATATCGGCCATATAGAAACCATTATTAGCCAGTGCAAACCAAATCAAACCAAAAAAAAAACATCGACCATAACAATTGTTGGCTATTATCCGCTATCACAAACCATCAACAATAATCATTAACACCATACAACCAAAAAAGAAAAGCATACTCAGCTATCCTGCAAACAATCATAAATGATCGGTGAAACATCATAAACTATCGCTAAACATCATGAACCATCATCAATCATTAGCATCTATTAGCTGTTGGCTGAACCATCATGAACAACCATCATTGGCCATTTAAAATAATCATTAGCAATTTAAATCATCATCATTAACCATTTATAGCAGCATCAGACCACTATTAACCAGCATTAACCACCATTAAAATCCCCACTAACCACTATCAACCATTGTAAATGCCTTGGTTTCAGCACCCTTCACCATTATTGACTTAAAATCATCAACCATTACAGTATTAGCCATGTAAAATAACTTAAAAAATCCTCTTGCATTAGCCAGCATTAACCACCATTGAAATCCCCACTAACCACTATCAACCATTGTAAATGCCTTGGTTTCAGCACCCTTCACCATTATTGACTTAAAATCATCAACCATTACAGTATTAGCCATGTAAAATAACTTTAAAAAATCCTCTTGCATTAACCAGCATTAACCACCATTAAAATCCCCACTAACCACTATCAACCATTGTAAATGCCTTGGTTTCAGCACCCTTCACCATTATTGACTTAAAATCATCAACCATTACAGTATTAGCCATGTAAAATAACTTTAAACAATCCTCTTGCATTAACCAGCATTAACCACCATTGAAATCCCCATTAACCACTATCAACCACTATTAATCAGCAACAAAAAAACCCACCATCCTTCGGCAGTTTGAACCCGATGCTGTGCGCACCTGCGCAGCATGCCTTGCCACATCCAGGGGAAGTCCTAAGACCTGGCAAAGGCCGTTTGTTCGGTGTGTCCATAGCTGGTGAAGCCGAGTGATTTGACTTATAAATGATGGTGAAACCTGTGATTTATGTCGGGAAATGGTGGTGAAGCTCATGTAGTGCTTATGATGGTTAATCAGTGGCAAATGATGTTGTTAGTAACGGATAATGACTGATGATGATGATGATGATGATGATGGTGATGATGATTATGATGATGATAATTAGTCATGGCTATTGACTAGTTACTCATGGCTCACACTTGAGTGATGGTTGATGGTTCACACTTAATGAAAATCATTAGTAATGGTGTTTAGCGATGATTGTGAATGATGGTTGAGTTGAACATGATGTTTTTTTATGATAGATGTTTGATGATGATGAAAACGATGATTGACTATATAAAATCAAATGGGTTAATTGATGATCTTGCGTAATGATGGTCAACAATGATGTTTAATGATACTGTTCACTGATGGTTTTTGAATGGTTGATAATGGTTCAGACATGAAGTTAGTAACATTTTAGACTTCAGAATTTTGATGATGTTTCTTACTATTGATTGATGGATAGTTAATGTTGATGGTTAATCCACAACTAGCAAATCAGGTTCAATGGTGTTGGTCAAATTAAAGATGGTTAATTAATCTCAATGGTTACTAAGAAATGGTTTGTGATGGCTTATTTATGATGGTAAATAAAGCTGCAAATAACAAGCACTTGCTGATTAACCCACAACCATAGGGGGCCCACGGAGCAAAAGTGATGCCAAACTACTGTCTTGTCGCAATGCTTCAATCTAACCAACACTAGGGATCAAAGAACAACCAATGGCAAAAAAAACAACATTGATTTGTTTACTAAAAGGCTCATCAGCTAGTGTTGGTTGATGATGATTCAATATTTTATTCATTGTCGAAGACAACCCTAGAGTATAACTCTCTCCACTTTGCTTCTCAACAATGGTCAATCTCGTTGGAGTGGATCAAATTTGGAAAGTTGCAGTGGTTGCAGGTTAAGCCTGACCTGTGGAAGCCAAGCTCCACTGCAGAGCAGCCGGCGGCACGTTTTTTTTTCCGAGGGACTTTCAAAGGACCGCGCGGTACATTATCCAAACCTTTAAACGCGTCATCTCTGTGATAACCGAGCAATCTGGCGTTTCCAGACTGGTCCTATTGGTTCGTAACTTGCAATTCTCAGTACAGGGTCCACTTTCCCCAAGATATGTAATTACATAGATCGTACCAATCTATACATATAAACAGATAAATAAATATACTGCGTGTATATATACTGTAAATACAAATATTTGGAGAGAGAGAGAGATTTACACATGTGTATACGTTGTAGTAAAACATCGTACAATTAGAATAAATAAATATATATATATATATATGTATATACCAATATAATAGTACACCATCCGTCGTAATGGCTAGCAAGAGCGGTGCCGTGGTCACTGCGCAGTCACTACGCCTTGAAGATCAACCAATATGCTGCTACAGTTGTTGATCAACCAACAAGATTTATTCTAAACAGCTGATCTTGTAGCAACAAGTTGGTTGATCATTGTATTTTTGTTGGTCGATTTATTAATGATCATTGTATCAACCAGCAGGACTATGCTCAACGAGTTGTTGCCACAGCTGATCAAAGTCTTTCAATACTGATGGTTAATATTGGTAGCAACATTGATTAAGTGCTGATCATTGAAGCGTTATCAATCAACCAATGGATTCTGGAAACACCGTCGGCAACAGCCATGAAATGTGTCAAAACCCCTTTGTAGTCACAGATTCCTTGCTAAACCGAGGACATTTTCATGTTGAATAATGATATTGTACACATTGAACATTCTCAATACAAGGCGCTACAATCCAAATATCCGTGGCAACAATAAACCAACACCAGCTTACCTGCAAACTGATCATTGCATTCAAACTTGACCAACAACGTTCTAACCGACGGAAAAAACAGACAAACAAGATCGTAATGATGATGATGATGATGATGATGATGATGATGATGATGACGACGATGATGATGATGATGATGATGATGATGATGATGATAATGACAATTTGACGGTAATGATGATGATGATGACGACGATGATGATGACGACGATGATGAAGATGTTGATGAGGATGATAACAATGATGATTGTTTGACGTTGTTGATGATCATGATGTTGATGATGATAATGATGATGATGATGATGGCGATGATGATGATAATGATAATGATGATGACGATGAGGATAACGACCATGATGATGTTGATGATGATAACGATGATGATTGTTTGATGTTGTTGATGATGATGCTGATGATGACGATGTTGTTGTAATGATGGCTTTCTTTGTTCCTCAGGGGCCCCAACCCTGCTGAGCACAAATTGAGTTAATAATGGCTAATGATGGCCGACAATAGCCAACTACTAGCCATTCAAGTTCAGTTTGCCATGATATATTTATCAGGAAACCACAAGTTATGGGGGAACATCATTGATGAACAGCACCAAATGTTGGTGGTTTGTCACGATGCATCTCAACCACAAATACTGATTGATTGCAAATCAAATGCAAACAACAACAACAACAACAACAACAACAACAACAACAACAACAACAAGCAAATTATAGCAGCAATCACAGAAGGCACAACAACAGCAACACTAGCAATAGTAACAGCAACAGGAGCAGCAGCCACAACATCAACAAGGAGCTATGGATGGTCGAGCTGAATGTCGACAATGGCTCGTGACGAAGGATGATAGCCAACAACAACATGATGATCAGCAATGGATCAAAAATCCAACAACAACCACAACACCTGCGTGTAATCTGGATTTTGAACACAACTGAAACTTCAACGCTGCAAGGATCGCGTAGCCGCTCTCTACAGCACCGCCATTCTTTGGGCGGTGGTTGTCCATCGCGGCGCAGTCGGTACCTGGTGACCGTTCTAGAAATGACGTCGCCCCGCCCTCAATTGGATTAGACAATCACCCCCAGGTATGGTTGAAATAAGCCAAATGTTTGAAACCACAGACCAGTCAAGCATTGACAATTCTCAAAATAGGAGTACCCCCAAGTCATCTAATATTTGCCATTCGTAGTAGTAAACCAGCCATTTTTGGGGGTTCCCTACGGCTTGAGAAACCCCCTTATTACAAACCAAGCATCATTGATTACAAGCCAACCATCATGACCATCATTCACCATGAGGGTGTTTCTCAGAATAGGGGTACCCCCAAATCCTCCAATACTAAACATTTATAGTAATTAACCGACCTTTTTTAGGGGTTCCCTACTCTAAGAAACAACCATTACTACCCTATCATTATTAGCCAGATTATGAACCATATCATTAGCTATGATGATTAACCACATATACATATATATATATATATTTATATTATCCCTTATTATTTGCCATCATTAACCACTACTACCCTATCCTTTTTGGGACGTTTTGGGGTGCCCTTCCCATGTGAAGCCTCGCTTCGCCAACCGACCCCGGAACCGCCGTGGCGGAACCTGCGAGGTCAAGGCCTGTGGTGGGCCTTGGCGCTTGAGAAGTGTTGTCAGGCGGCCCCACTATACTGGTGATGGAAGATATGATTATAGTAGTTATATAGTTATGATTCATACTTATGATAGTTATTACTAATAGTTATGATATGATTATAGTAGTTATGATTCATACTTATGATAGTTATGATTCATGATTACAGTAGTTTTGATGGTGGTAAAAAATGACATACTGGTATGATAGTTACACTGGTGATAGTAGATAGTTATGAGATAGTTATGATTATACTGGTGATGGAAGATATACGTATGGTCATATGGTAATGATTCTAGCATATTTTAGCTACTGGAAGATTATAGTAATTAAAGCCAGTGATGATATAGCTACTGGAAGAACTATCTAGTTATAGCTTACTAGCTATAGTAGATGTGATTATGGTAGATATGATTACAAGGTGGGCCCAGCTATAGTCGTTGATAACTAGGGCAACTACTAGCTATGATAGATATCACTAGCTTGTGAAATGATTTATAAACCAAGTTAGAACCAGGGGGCCACCTTTTGACTGGTTTGTCATACTTTTTTGTGGTTGATATTTTTTGTAAGCAGTTTCTATTTCATAAAAGAGATACATGATTGGGCATGTAATAAGAGAATGATTATTTGAGTAGTACATATGTGACAACAGTGAGAATCATATTTGAGTAGTGGCCAATATCAATTTATAATGCATCATCAATCGTCAAGAGAGGTTCATAAATGGTGATGTAATGGATGCTGGCGCTTCTGAACCAGCAATAACTAGAGTTGATCAATACTATCTGGTGGCATAAACCAGGCTTATCAAAGCTTCATGGTGCCTCATCATTCACAAAAAAGGTTTAGACGGTCCAGGCCAGCTATCTTTGCCATAAAGAGCAAGACCGTCGATATTCAAGTCTATCATGCGACGACTGTGTGTGTTTCACAAAATTCGCCGGGCCTCCGAATATATGGTTTTGCCATAGCACTCAAGTGCACGATTGATGTATGCTGCCGGAGTTATGATCTGTCCATGAACCGCATGCCCCAAGGAATCAAATGTTCAAATTTTGGCTACAGTTTGGCTACTAAATCCCTGGTTCATACCCAGTAAATTGCCTACCCAGTTGCCTTTGCATTTGCGAATTTATTCCTACATACACTTGAACAAAAGAACGATGGACGATGAACGACTAATGTACTGGCTGTGATCAGTCCTCAGCTCCCTCCCCCCACCAGTTAAGATGCTTATAGCATAACAACTGAGCAAACTCCATAACCTGACCTAACCAGCCATAAATCACCTTTCATATATCACCATGAACTATGCTATTCATCAACTTGATCTTCATCATCTTGATCATCATCTTTTTCCTAATCATCTTCATCATTATCTTTAGAATCATTTTCATCATCATCCTCATCATCACAGATCAATTTTCGAATGATAGTGGTCCACCTCCACCATCCAACTGGAGCGACAGGCAATCAGCACTCTCGAAATGTCACAAATCACCATCGCGGCCAAGCATCCATCATCTTGGCCAAGGTCGTGTTAATGTTAGCTCTCAAGATATAGGGAATTGCGTCGGCAGTCTCTTCCATGACACTCCCCACTTCCTTGGCGACCAGCGAACCAGTGGATTCTCAACGATCAAAATAAATCAACCGAGTACAACAACGTCATCGAAATAAATAAGCACAAGGACATCGAAGCTCGAAGCAGCGAACGTGTCAGTAAAGCAGTTTCATGCAAAAGCGGACTACAAGTGCTCTTGATATCACCTGATTTCTTCGACCTGTTTTGTAGTTTCATGGTTTCACAGAGCTGGAAGATACGCAACACTTCAGCCATTTGCAGTGGCCACCGTTCCTGTGGAATGGTTCGACTAGTTAGTCAAGTGCTCTTACAATAGAGGATACAAACAAGTAGCAGTATTGGTTTAGAAGAATACTTAATTGAACAATCACTCACTGTACAATTTTCAATCATTGCACGAATACAAACCCGTAATCAATACACCATGTACAACAATCATGCGGTCATGGTACTAGCAACAAGTAGCGTCTTCTTTGGTTGATAGCGGGTAAAACCATCCCAATGATGAAACAATGACCATCTAATTGAGCTGCCTAATGATCCCTGGGAAACCATGAAGTACCTACTATCATCTACTATCCCCATCCTAGATTGCTCTCCATAATCCACCGGAGGCTTCCTGAAATGCACCCTTAACACTCAAGGCAACTCCCAAGAGTCTCCATCAGCCCAACTGCAGGGATCGACTGGGCCATCTGGAATGGACATGCAGCCAATTTGCACGTGGCGATAACGCACATTAAGTCCTACAGTAGATATGTTGACTATAGTACTTACCTACTTTATCTACCATTCATATCTTGAATAAATCTGATTTGACCGATGTAACCGGTCAATCATTGAATGGTTATCATGGATGGTTGACGGTCTCTTTATCCGTGGAAACTATCAAAAATAGCTAGTTGGTTTGTTTGTTAGGCTCCCTCTCATCTTATGTGGACAGGTCGGACATGTGACGCCTTGCGCACACGTTAAACCCTTTCTCTTGTTGGCATGCTGCCTACTACGCTACGTCGCAGTTGTGAAAGATTTTCCGCCCATTTGCAAATGATGATCCCATTGAACATTTGTCTATCTTCGTGATTCTGAACAGTACAGTAGGGTAGTCCCCCCTTTTTCTGCCAATATAATCAACTCCTGTACTATTAACGCAAAACGCGTCTTAATAATCATCACTTCACCAGTATTTGTCATCATCAATGAACCACTAAACTATATCACGTAAATCTATATTTGTATGTGTATATACATCAACTCTGTCAACATCCATCCAGCAACGCTACCTAGATCTACCAGCGGCCCTACCAACAGACTCCGGTGATTGTTGTCGAGCTGCCATTCGAGTCCACATTCGAATGTCAAGGGCAGCGGCCGCCGGCAGGGAAAAGGCCAGGATAATTCCAATCACCTGCGGGCATAGCTACGAACCTAGAGAAGAAACTAGCTACAAGGTGGAACCCATAACCAGCTATAGGTTGGATTATCACTAGGGTAACTACGAGTTGTGGAGGGGCCCGCCTTGTACGAACCTAGAGGAGTAACTAGCTAGCAGCCACGGCTGTGGCCTATAGCCAATAGCCGAGTTTTAAAAAATATATGATTCAAAAAAAACAGCTCACAAATAGCCAGCAGCTAATAGCTGAAATAGGTCACCAATGGCTGGCCAATAGCTACCTATAGCCTATAGCCGAGTAATTGCAAACTAATTGCTAACTTGGAATACCGCTCCTGATGTCACACTAGAGTTGCTTGCTATGAATCTCATCTCTTCAATGTATGATACCCCACAAAAATGAACCACGTGTCGTGGTTCAACCTCCTCAAAAGCTCCAAATCGCTCCAAAACGCCGCTCGCATCACCGCTTGATGAACTCGAACAGATCCCCAACCATATACTGGCACTTATCACTGGCCTCATTGATGTTTAGGAAAAAAAACTTACCACGAAACATGAGGTATACCATCATGCCGGCAGATGTTTCCCTGAATGGTTCTGGGAAGTTATATGGCTCTCGATAGTTTCGCTAGAGATCAAGTTGGAACTAGGGGTGGTGTGCTGATACTTCTTAGCTTCCTTGGGATCATGTTCCCGGAGTTCTATCACGGGACGACTGCTTTTAGCTATCATGGGCATCCAGCTCATATTCAACCAAACCGGAACCACCACGTTGCTGGTTGCGAAGTGGTCCAATCTTGGTTTGTCTACCCAAAGAGCACGACCAACAGGCATCATCAGAATGCAAAGCAGATTTCCAACATGTGGTTGCTCTCAAGTTAGGCAATGGCTGATTATGGTGTGATGGTGGCAAATTCAAACATTGTTGGAAGAAAAGTCACCAGGGATGAACCTGAACCCCCAGTTCGTCATATCTGGAAACCTCGTAGCCTCTACTGGCCTAGCAAACAACAAGCCACATCAACGACCTCCCCGAGAGCCTCTCCATAGTAGGAGACCAAGGCAACCCACCACCTCTTGTTGGGCCCTTAGATGAACATCACAGGATCACGGAAGCTAACATGGTAATTACAAGGTTTGACCAGTCATCACTTAGTTGCCACACAAGTGGGACGCTTGCAGTTTTTGTATTCAAAATCCCAGTAATTTATCCTGGCATAAACTTGGATTTTGTTCCCACTGTGTCTCTGTAGCACTAGCATGGCCACCGTGCTGGCTCCTCAACATCGTGAGCATTGGTTTCAAACGGCAACATCAGGTGTTTTGATGTCACATCCGCATATAAACAGCTTCGCTACCAAACAATCCAGAACCAATGCGCTGTTACCCTCAGTCTCAATGATCCTTTCTGAACCCAAGTCTTCAGTAGAATTTGAACAACCATGCCCAAGATATCACTCGGACACAGTGTCTCTTCACGGTGTGTGAAACATCGAAAATGATGCCAGCAACCACGAAACTTCGATGAACTTTTCTCAACATGCCATGTACCATGGTGCATCCACCACTGAAGTCCTACCTGAACTTGTTATGGCATGGTATGAGTATGTTTCCTTGTTATGGCATGGTTCATCCTTAACATACCAAGTTCATCCACCATGCTGAGGATGAACTTCTTTCACTGCTGCTCAGCAGCTCAAGTACAGGTAGACTTGCACCTTGGTAGCACCATGCCCTGCTCCATCCAAGGGAAATCTTCCAGGTGCTGTGGGTTCTATGCTGGTGTGATGGTGGATGAGATTGATGCAGTGATGGTACCCGTATGGACATGTGTTTCAAACACACATGTATATGCACATTATGATGCGTCTACAATTAAAGACTAAGACACTATATGAACTCAATGTGGGCTTGTCCACAAATGGCGTACTCCTATAGCTGTTTAGATTCCTTTATGAACGGCTTTGGATGGTGATTGTAGGTTCCGCCGTGGATGTCTGATGCCGGCGCAACCAACCACCTAACAAGATCTCACAAGTGGACAGCTTTTACTGTTTCCCCATGATGTTTGACCTATGAGCCCACTACGTATGAAATGTGCGTTTTCGCAGCATTCATTGACATTATTTGCGTTCTTGGTTGGCCATTATTCAGCATTATCAATTGGCCATGATGTTTCCCATTATTCGTTGGTCATTGATTATTGAGTAACCAGTATCAGTATAACCATCAGAATTGCTATTGCTGGTGATCAGCTCAGTTCCCATTTTGTCGAGTATCAACTCACGACCAACCAATTAAAGTACCAACCAACTCCAGCTATTGTTGATTATTCTTGGTAACTCACACCTCAGTTGTTGATCAATGAAATATGGCTGGAGTTGGCGAATAATGGACTGACAATGAGCAATAGATTACAATGTCAAATTTGCAAGCTACCAAGAATCATAAATGGCTACTAAGACCATGGTTAGGTAGCTGGTACTGTAGTAATTTCCATGATTGCAGGTTGCTAAGGCTCATGTGGTGGTTTCTTAAAATAGGGGTACCCCCAAATCATCCCATACTGATCATTGTCTATGAATAACCCAACCATTTTTGGGGCTCCATATTTTGAGAAACATCCATGTGAACCTCTGACCGACCTCCAGTTGTTGCTGCCATCCTCCTACCATCGGCAGCGAGGAACTCCCAGGAAGATGACTCCAGCGGTCCAGGCTTCGAGGACCAGAACCACTCTCAGGCGTTGATAGGTGGTCAGGGGTCCGTACACCGGATTGGCAGGCCTGGGTGTCGCAACTGCGGGACCCGAGGGTGGCTTAGCATACTGAGATTTTTTATTTTTGAGGTGGTGGAGAAAATCGGAGAATGTTTTTTGAGGGATGTTGAGATGTTCATGATGATGATGTTGTTGTTGTTGTTGTTGTTGTTGTTGGTGGTGGTGGTGGTGGTGGTGGTTCTGCTGCTGCTGCTGGTGGTGGTGGTAGTCAAGTGGGAAGCTGCGGAAACAGGCAGCTTAGTAGTTATAACACTTTCAGGAACTGACCTTTCGATGAGGTACCGCAAACATGCGCATGAAATCAAATGAATCTATCATAGTCTATCTACATGCTTGTGCAACTAGGTTTCGAAAAATGGGTCATGAAGATCCCACTATGAAACATGAAGCAGTTGGACGACCATCATCAGTTGGTTTTCAGACATCCGGAAATAGCATCACCGTTACTCACCACCACGAGGTGCCCCTCTCAACATGTTGGTACTGGTGACTTCTATGCAGCACCAGCTACAACGGGTGCCACCCAGGATCTCAGAGGAAAAGAAGTACCAGAAAGCATTCCTGAGCTGGAAAACCCACCGCAGGCTGATGCACTGTGGTGGTTCAACAGTATGTGATTTGCAGCACATGCTATATAATAAATGCCGGAAAAACGACATGGAATATCAACCATAGCTCACCATAGCTCCCCAGTTTCAATCGAGTTGACTTCACCAAAGGGCCCTGTAAGCCCAGCAGGTTTTCTAGGAGCTGGCCAGGACACTAACAAGCAATAACTCACCAGCCTTGGGTACCTGGAGCTGGGTGCTTTGACAACACTGGGCATACCAATGAACCAACCTGTAGAAAGGGAATCTGTCAATGCCAAGGGTAGATATTCAGCAATGAATACCAATACCAATAAATCAACAGGTGATTGTGCTTCAAGGCTTTTGACACTGCTGACGTTCTGAAATCACATGTAGATCAGCAACGACCACAAACAATTCCTTGGTTCAATTGCGCAGGTCTGCAACAACAACGGAAGTTTGATCTGGGCTGAGAACCCAACTGGGGTCCTTCTGTGAATTCCCAAGCTGTCAACAGGTACCTTCCCTCGATGTGAATCACAGCTGTACCCATTTTTCGTTCATGATTTCTACCAGGCTCTTTATGCTGATTTCACATGGCCACCCTGTCCGTGACACGACCAATTCAGCATCCAAATTTCACAAGGAAACCAACCAGAACTGGGAGTGCCATCAGTTCTATGGATGTAATCGCTGGAAACTTTGCTATAGGTGCTTGTTGCTGCCGGCTGTTCTTTACTATTTCATCTTGACCATTGAGTCCTCCCAAGCCTGCCAGTTGGATCACCATGAACCCCCATCACCTGGGATGTCAGCCCAAGTGACTCCCCATAGCCCAGCTGGACGGTTTCCATCACCATGCAGAACAGCATGGACAGCGGAGCTGTGACGTTGTGCACCAAGGTCAACACGCCTTGCAGACCATGCGTGTCCTGGGGCCGAAGGCCTTGTGCTGGGTACCCAAGATCCCAACATCACAGGATCCAGGATCCAAGAGGCAGCCCAATCATTTAGACCATATTGTACCAATCACTGAAACCACAGCCCACACTTGACCTTTAAGGTTTGGGTTTAGGCATGGGACAGGGGACAGGGGACAAGCAAAATGTATAATCCACCACACACGGCTGGTTTTCATGGTGCCGTTTTAATCGCTAGAGCCTTTGTACCCTTGTTGCTGCAACATGACGTCCCTCTCGCTACTGCTCCACCAGGAAAATGATACTGAAGGACCAAAATCGAAGATGATCGATGCCGGCGGCAGTTTCTTGTTGGTTCCGATAGTGGTTGAAGCTTCTGCCAAGCAGGGTGAACCTTGAAGTACCAAAACTGGTAGTCCAAAACTGGCACAAATCCACCGGGTCAGGTCCAAAATCGGTAGTACAGACACACCCTGATCACAAATTCAGTACGTTCACCTTGCTCAGTTCAACCTCCAAAACTGGTGCCTCCACACTTGATGGCTCCCCATGGACCCCGGGCAGCGCCAGGGCACGGAGAGGCTGGGGACCATGGCAGCCAGGACGAAGCCCACGTTGGGGACCAAGGTCCAGGCCGTGCGCAAGCGACGCTCCAACTTCTGCTCCAGCACCGAGGTGGCCAAGGGGTTCGTGTCGAAGGAAACCAAGGGATACCTCGAGGCCGAGGCCATGGGGGAAGATGCCCATGGAAGATGGGATGCCCAGCGAACATCCAGGGCCAGGTGACATCCAACGAGGTGACATCCAGGGAGGTAAGCAGGTGACAACCACGGCAAAAAATGCCAGCACCCACCAACCTGCCAACCATCCAGCCAAGAGTGATGTTGTATTTCATTATTCTCGTTGATGATATACCATTTTTTGTGGCTCATGATTACCTACCGGTCACCAACCAACCTCAACCTAACATCTCCCAAGATTTTCGCGGCGAGGGACCAGCACCGATAGATCCAAAAAGTGTACCTCAGCAGGTAAACGTCAGACCACTGCGCACGTCATCCCAAAAAGTTTGTGAGCGGATCGTGGGGTAGCACGATAGATCATATGGTTAAGCATTATCAGCATTGGCACTTGGCAAGCATGGTAAACACCTTGATAAACAAATAATATGTGCTTCATCATTGTTAAGTGAAACATGATCAAAAATGAATACTTATGATTGTCTTCAACATCGGTATGTCTGTAATGTCCATTGGGTTTGACCCATATGAAAACTCCTCATGCAAGAGCCTTGGTTCAACTTGTGGCTCGTGTGATGGCTGTGAGCCAACAGCTGAATGTGACTTGAGAATCTGCTGTGGACTCTTCCACAGGACAGGAATGATCCAAAGATCTGAACCAACTTCCGTTACTTCAGATTTAAATGGAAAGTAACCTGGTAAAACGTGATCCCAAAAAAGGAAGCTAACCTGGTAAATTTCCCGAATACCTCACCAAGTCTGGCATTTTTTTCTAAGATTTCTACCTACAACATATCATAAAACGGCATATTCACTGACATCATATCAACATCTTTAGCCATACAATCTTACATATATGTATAGCATATCTCTGCATATCTTTACTAAGTTATTTACTGATAAAATCTTAAAAATCATGACCCTCTTTTGTAAGCAAACCAGCTTTATGGAGTGCCCAAAGCGTCGGATGACCTCTATGGGCTCGGTAAGCTGCAGTTATGCCGCATTGTCGACACCAACTCATCCCCGAGTCTGGCTGGGTATCCTTTAGCTTAGAATCCAGTACTTAACTCTAATTCGAACAAAGTAACCAATAGTGCACGAGTATCAAGTAACCAACTAACTAACCAATAGTGCTCTATACCGACCAGCCCGAGTAATATCCAATAGTGGTTGATCAGCTAAATACTGACCAGAAACAGTAGGGGTTATACCAACAATATATGCTTGTGGGTCAAGATTCACCAGCCAAGAAAGATGTAGATGAACATGGCAGCAAGGGCTAGATTGTTGGGGTATGTTCACCAGGAGTGCCAGGGAAACTGACAACAATACATCTCCGTACTATGAGTTGTTCTCCATGGTCCAGTTGCATCTCATTACCCCTGTGGGTTGAAGAATCAACGAGGTCAATACCAAAGAAAGCCACAGCCTGAAGACCGGAAATTACAAGAAAGGGATCAATCCCTTTGATCCAGGGACTAGATCAGAACCAACCAGCCAACCATGTTCAAAAGATTTGCCACCTGGAAATGCACATGTTGCATTCTGAAGTCAATCACGAAGTTTGATGGTTGGACTTTCTTGCAATTCACTTGCGTGATGGGAAAATCTATGCGGAAACCCAACTGCTTCAACCATCAATTCTAGGGCTTCCTGATGTGTCCCAGGTCGATCGTCCCATCAGCCATTTCTTGAGTCACCAAGCTGGTCTAATCTTAAAGGGTCGGAAGCTGCGCCTGGAATGTTCCGATCCGATCGGCCACATAAAGCACCCAGTAGCAAGCCTTTAGATCATTACCAGACGAGAGAGTACTGGTTGCCAATACACATGTATTATCTATTGTGCATTTTTGTATTGACATATTATTTTGCATAATGATCTGTAACACACACACACAAACACATGTGCACAACACTATGATGAAACTTTGCTATTACAGTACCTCATGTTCGCTGTGGCGCAGCTAGTACCTTCATTCTAAGGTCAAAATTTGATCTGCAAAGTATATACTTGTATGTGTGCACGGTCTTGTTGGGTATGCTTCTTACTTCTAGCTGCCTTCTCCACCGTAGATCCACATCCAAAGCTCCACAGCTGATCTTCATCTCCAACTACATATGTGGGTATCATTTGTACTTGAATGTGGAGTGTGTATAAATATATATATATATATGAATATTTAAATATATAAACATATAGATATATGTAAAGGTAAAAAACATATATATATATATATATACATATATATATATATAGATAGATAGATAGATAGTGTGCATTCATGTTTATGTGCCCATGCCATCATAAACATGTGTGAATATAGCACACTTAACCAGCTCATGACACAACCGGCTCCCACGAATGCCAAGTGGCATAGAAGCGGTCATCAGGATGGCAGCCAAGCCTAAGGATGTCGTCCAAAGTCTTCCTGCGGAAGTGGCAGGTGCCTTTTGCCATGACCCACGAAGGAGAACCGGACCCAACCATGAGGTGGTTTCTCAAAATAGGGAGCCCCAAAAATGGTTGGTTTATTACTATAAATGGTTAAACAAGGATGATTTGGGGGTACCCCTATTTTGAGAAACGACCATGTGGGGATTTGATTGGCCAGTGATGAAGATCAAACTATTGTGACCCTTGATGGTAGTTGCTGGTAATAACTGGGTTGCTACCTGGTTATTGATGATCCAGGATCGACAAAAAAAGCACCATGAGACATGAGTCACCCTGATTAAGCAACTATAAAAACGCTCTTTAGCTCATCAACCAACATCCAGCGATGTTCTGAAAAGGTTAGCATCAATCTTCTTGAGAATGGCTAATTGAGGATGGTTGAGGTTGGTCAATTATGGTCAATTAAAAGGCAAAAACTCAGCTCACAATCAAAGAGGCGACCAGGTGTTTCCAAACACCTGCATCGAGCAGCCGAAATGCTGATATCGCTGAAGCCGAATCGAAACAGACGCAATATGAGTCCGTATGTTGCCAACTAAGCGGGTGGTTGCCATGAAGCTTCTGCTGTTCAAAGGCTGGTGCTTGCCTTTTGAAAGACTTATATGAATCACTGGCACAGTGATGATGGGTTTGTATCTTCCTCCAGGACATCCCACAAGAGCAAGCCGTCTGACCCCAACAGGGTGATCTGTGATATATATAGAAATATACATTTATATATACATATATATATATACATATATATATATATATGTAAATATATGTAAATGTATATCCAGTTTCCACGGCTCTAGACTTCAAATGTGGATGTTGAACATCTTAGATGGATGTACTTCAATGGATGCCACAAAGAACCGAATTGGTAACTGCTCTGGATTTCATTGTGTTGCTTGTACTTTGGGCTGTTCTCTTTGCCGCTTGCAGTGTTTTTGTCTTCGCTGTTGTTTTTGTAAGTGCTGCCTCGTTGAAATGGATGCTGTTTTCCACAGTTGATAGTTTACATGTCGTGTCTGTAAACATCCAACGTTGGATTTGGTTGTACTACATTTGTGTGTTTCTTAAACTAGAGGTACCCCCAAATCATCCCATTTTGACCATTTTTAGATATTTATAGTGACAAGTGATAAGCCAATCATTTTTTGGCATTCCCTATTTGAAGACACCACCATGTATATCTCTGATTATCTCTGAATATGTGTCAAACGGAGTTCACAAAACCTGACATGCAGGAAATTGGATAAAACGGCACCTTGTCTTTCATCAGCAGTATCACGTTTCTTGTTGGTAATCAGTTTCCGCTTCTACACCACTGCACTGTACTTCACAATAATGAAAAATCCTGGACCATCGCGAACCTATATATGAACTGGGCATGAAGCATTATCCATCATCATCAATCGTAATTAATTAAGCATTACGCTAACATACTCTAACAATCATTAACCATCAAGCAGTTTGACCATCACCACATCCACGTGATCAGTTTCTGTTTCCCAACCGGTGCCTTGTGGCGAAATCACCGACTGCGCCATGTTGGAGAGGGTACCCTTCCTCAGATTCCACAGGGCCCCAACCCTCGGGAGAATCCATTTGGAATGTCGTCTATTCATCAACAGTGGTTGACTATGGTTGCCAATAATGGTTGATCAATAGTTAGCTAATGGGTAATCGATGGTTAAATCATCAATGCTTGATTATTGGATTATGATGGCTGACAATGGTTACTTTGGGTAAATCTGTGTGAATATGCGTGAACATCGACCAACAGAATCATGTTCCAATGTCTCAGCAGGTTCGATGTTCAATTTTTTACTCATTAATCAACCAGCAATTCGTCAAACCACTCGAGTTGATTAACACACTGAGAATCTGAGCAAACAAATACGGAGAATGTGAATGCTTTGACAACATCCTCTTGAGGCCGGTGAGCCACCAACAGCAGTATTCAATGGTTCTTGTCCACGCCAAATATCGTCCCCCTAGCACTACCGAGCGTCTGCCTGAAGTCTTTAGGCGCCTTGGCCCAATCACGGGTCGCAATGTACGTGGAGGTTAAGGTGCCACCTCAGAGTGTTCTGATGCTCAGCTCGTTGCGACTCAGGACAAAAACGCAACAGTATGGTAGACGAGTCACATCGTATGATATGGGTATCTCTCAAAACAGGGGAACCCCAAATCATCCCCGAACAGTCTTTGTTTTAAACCTTGTGATGACGGCTTCGGGGTATTTCAATGTGGTGGTTTCTTAAAATGGAGCCACCCCCAAATCATCTTCTCTATTACCCGTTTATAGTAATAAACCAGCCATAGCTTAGGTACCCTATTCTGAGGAACCACAATTTGAAAAACCATCATATGGATGAGTCGGTTGATGGATGTTGCGGATGAGTCTGTTGATGGAGAACGATGGTGACCCTATCCTCACCAAGGTGCACAGCACCAGGCCGCAGCAAATGTCCACCATAATGGAGGCCTGTTTGAGGTTGCGTCAAGCTGCAGCGCCAGAAGTGAGGTCGAGTTTAGCTGGTTCCTATGATGGTTTATATTTATATGATAGTTTATAGCTGATTATGCTTGATTGTGTTTGTTATGATGAATGATTGATATATGAATGCTTTATAAGTTTTATGTGCTGGTTTATTGGGATGGACAACCGACAACGGAAAAGTGTGTCACACAAACATATAGGCTACAAACGAAAATAGTAGATCGAGCATTGAAGAACAGGAGATACACCCAACATCACCCAACTATGAACAGAAACGGCGTCCAACTTGAACTTATACTGAGAAAAGGCAGCAATCAATGATAGTATCATACATGCTGAACATATCCACACAAATGATGGTAGTATCACCACATGATTCAGGATCAAAACGACGATAATTATCCACCAACAATGCTCGGATTTTAGTAATTGGTCATTATGATCAATCCATTCGATTGCAGTGGACATTGGCTAAAAAGCTTTAGCCATGAGATTTGAAATTATACATTGTACTCATTATGAACCCATTCGATGACAAGCAGTAAACACATTGGACTACATAGTTCACCCAGTGGAAACTACACCTGTACTGTAAGAGCGACGGTAATAACTATAACCTGCTTGGTGGTTCAACTCGCCCAATCCCAAAAATATACGAACGTCGAAGCCATCATCCCCAAATGTGGTATGGCTGAAAGCCAAAGCCCATGCAGTTCAACCACTCCATCACCACTCAGTTGCCTCTTCACCATTGTCAACCACCGAGCGGTCACCTCCAAATCTAAAAAAATCCATCTAAAAAAAACGTTGAACAAAAACCATTGTTTTTGTTAGATGTGTAAAGAAAAACCATAGTGACATCACCATGGGGTCAACCACCTACCAGCCAGTCACCAGCCATAACAACAGCTCTGGTTGAAGCCGCTGCGCACCGCGCACTGCGCCATGCTGCGCGCCATGCTGCTGCGCGCCTGTAGCCGTTGCTGCCGGTTGAAGCCGATCATGAAGGCCAGTGTGGCGTCGGTGATGGAGCCGCTGGTCACCTCTTTGGGCAGCTGCGTGGCTTCGCGCTCCAGCCACAACTGACTGTGGTTCACCTGGGGGCGGCCATGGGAAGCGGCCATGGCCGGCCAAGCGAAACGGCTGTAGCTGGATATGGCTGGTGGGGCTCGAGGATGTGGAATTTTGGGCCAATGATGTGCGAATTTATGAGGCAACAACAGCAACCACCTCAACCAGAAGCAGAACAGAAACAACTGCGACAACGGTAGAACAAGCAAAACAGAACCTACCTACGAGGACCACAACGTCTCTCCCAATAGAATCGAGTTGTGACTTTTGGGCTTCTCGATATTGTGTGGGGTGCCACCCTGCATACTTTCACCAGTATTTCGTTCCATCCCGCTCCACGTGCATGCTCGAACACGGCATCCCGGGAATCGCAACCCAAAAAACAAAGCCCTCAAGGATTCAGGACATCACAACCATTGCAACAACTGGGTGCTTCTCAAAATAGGGGTACCCCCACATCATCCTTTATTAACTATCTATAATTAATCAATCATAAACCAGTCATTTTTGAGGGTTCCCTATTTTAAAACACTCCCAAGTTGCCAACCAATCTGCTAATGGCTTAGCTCTCCAGCCATGAGAATCCTCGATTCCAAACACGCCGATGATCCAAACACCGCACAGGGGTACCCCCGAGCCACCACCATCATTCATATGGAAACTGGACGGAACAGCTGGGGGTAGACAATTCAGCCCCCTGCACTTTGCATTGATTGGTCCACTCCCAACCACTGCACTTTGGCTAAGAGATTCGAAGCAAAGAACTACCAGCACACGAGTCCATACCGTTCGAACGGGACCTCCACATTAACAAAACCACTTTCGATTTCACTATAAATAGCTGGTGATATGACAGCCAATAGCTGGGTATAATTCATGGATCTCCCATTGCTCAAACATCATTGCAATCACATCGACCAGGATGAGCATTCATGAATTTGCCATTCATCTGTTTTTTAATAGGTGACCCCCAAAAATGGTTGGTTTATTCTTGTACATGATTGGTAAAAAGGGTGGTTGGGGGAACCCCTATGACTTGAGAAACAATCATCTATATCCCCATCATCAACCATTGTTTTCCCTATTTTTGTTGGTGATTATCCCCCATGAAAGTTGGCTTGTTAATATTCACCCATGGCCATTTCTCCGTACATACTGACAATCATTCAACATGCCAACCTTTCGTCGCTCACCTCAGCCCCATGATTGTCCCAGTGGCCGCATGTGCTGTGTGGGCTCGCACAAAGACAATGAGCAACTCAGTCCCCAGTGCCGGGCACGCGTGGAATGGGGGTGAAACATGCATGGTGTTGTTCCCGTCAAGCTGGGACCCCCTAGTGATGGACTAGTAAGCCATATAACCATGGTTATATACCATAACTGGTAGTTAGTTATAATTAAGCCAACTTAGCTAACGATTGGGGGTCCCACATTGTTCTGATGGTTGATATACGAAAGTAGTCCCCTTGAAATTTCGTCTACCAAATGTTTTTTTTTAGCTTTGCACAAACCAACTGGATTTTCACCTCTCAAACTAGGTGGCACCTCCCGTTGGTAAACCTAAATGAAAAACGAGGTGAGTAATGGATCCTTTGAGGTTGCGGCTATGGTCGAGGCCCTAAAGTTTGCCCATCTTCGATGCTTTCGGGGAGGGCGGTCGCAATCTGCTAGATTTTTGCTTCACGTTTAACACTTGGAGTAAGTAGCAAACAACTATTGCCGTAGGAACCTCTGAACTGGTTGGACAAGTTGTCACGACTTTCTAGCGTGGCTAGGACCATAGAATTCCAGTTTGGCTGAGTGAATATCGCGACAAGGGAAAGCAACCTTACAACTTGCATGACATTGAAAAAAGGTGGCTAGCCGAATCCTCAAAACAAATCTGACAAGTTGGTCTTTGTCCTCAACACCAAAAAGAGGTCACCAGCAAAAATTCCCCGATCCATATGCATGTATAAATGTTTTCCTGTATACCTTTGAAGCAAATTGCCAACAAACAGGCAATACATATGTGTACATAGGTCAGGAGCATGTGTAAGTGGAAGTTCAATGTGCACGTGGAAGTTCAAATACTGCATGTCTCTACAACAAACACAAACTGCATGTATATACTCATGTTCATATGATTTTCAAACAAATTAATACAATGTGTAGACATATGTGTATACATAAATTAAAACATATATATGTTCCAGATTCAAATGATTTCACAGGAATATACATTTGATTACTTGTGTATATATATAAATATATATGAATATAGGTACTGTATATGTGATATGAATTGACACAACATGTTCTAAAATAACATGTGCATTTAAATATTATATCATATTGCTATAACAACCCATACATCCGCGATTAGCCATATGGAGCAATCAACCATCCTTTTTTGGGGGGTCCCTATTTTAAGAAACCACTATGGTTAGTCTTAGAGTCTCGCTTTTAAGAAACCACCAAAAAACACCATGTAAAGTTCCTATTTTAAGAAACCGCAATATGGCTATGGGCCAAAACCCTGTACCCTTGGTTCCCCAACCATTAGCCATTGTTTTCCCTCTTATTGTTGGTGATTATCCCCCATGAAAGTTGGCTTGTGAATATTGACCCGTAGCCATATGTTGATCTATATTACTATCATATTGGCATAGTTGAAAATCATACCTATAGCAACTATCGTATACCAGTTTAATCAATATAGTTGCTATAAATATCAGAACATAATAATACATATTGCTAGAACAACCCATACATCCGCGATTAGCCATATGGAGCAATCAACCATCCTTTTTTGGGGGGTCCCTATTTTAAGAAACCACTATGGTTAGTCTTAGAGTCTCGCTTTTAAGAAACCACCAAAAAACACCATGTAAAGTTCCCATTTTAAGAAACCGCAATATGGCTATGGGCCAAAACCCTGTACCCTTGCTTCCCCAACCATTAGCCATTGTTTTCCCTCTTATTGTTGGTGATTATCCCCCATGAAAGTTGGCTTGTGAATATTGACCCGTAGCCATATGTTGATCTATATTACTATCATATTGGCATAGTTGAAAATCATACCTATAGCAACTATCGTATACCAGTTTAATCAATATAGTTGCTATAAATATCAGAACATAATAATACATATTGCTAGAACAACCCATACATCCGCGATTAGCCATATGGAGCAATCAACCATCCTTTTTTGGGGGGTCCCTATTTTAAGAAACCACTATGGTTAGTCTTAGAGTCTCGCTTTTAAGAAACCACCAAAAAACACCATGTAAAGTTCCCATTTTAAGAAACCGCAATATGGCTATGGGCCAAAACCCTGTACCCTTGCTTCCCCAACCATTAGCCATTGTTTTCCCTCTTATTGTTGGTGATTATCCCCCATGAAAGTTGGCTTGTGAATATTGACCCGTAGCCATATGTTGATCTATATTACTATCATATTGGCATAGTTGAAAATCATACCTATAGCAACTATCGTATACCAGTTTAATCAATATAGTTGCTATAAATATCAGAACATAATAATACATAATCTATAGTTTGACCAATAACAAGTGTAGTACAATACCTATAGCAACTATATAATATACCAATACCAGGATGTTAATTGCTATAGTGTAATACCCAGCTGCTATTATTTATGTTACTATAGTTACTATTCTATAGTATATTTAAACTAATACCTATAGTATAATGCCAAGATACTATAGCATAGTTTAATACTACTATAGTATATTTAAACTAATACTACTACAGTATACCTATAGTATAATACCAATATAATACCAATAAATATAATTTAACCAATAGCAACTATAGTACAATACCTAATTTTAGCAACTCTATAATATATTTATATATATATATATATATGTATATATAAAAATCTACCAACATAAACTAGACATGGACATCTGCATCTGCCACCCGCGGATGCTGCCCGAAAGGCTGGGCCCAAGATCACCATTGTGGTCAGCCCCAAGAACCAAAGACCCGAAAGATCCGCGCATCGCCTGGGCGAAGGCGGCCATCCCTGATCCATGGTGGAAAGGTCCAGTAAATGGGGATGAAAACCATGGAAAATCCAATGGAAATGGATGGAAAACCATGGTAAATCCGACAGAAATGGATGGAAAACCATGGTAAATCCGATAGAAATGGATGGAACACCATGGTAAGTTCGATGGAAATGGATGGAAAACCATAGTGAATCCCATGGTAAGCATTGCTCTAATCATTCGAAAAGTTAGTTTCACTTAGAGAAAGTTTGATCTGGCGAACCATCGCTGGTTACCACGCAACTACTGTATGAGGTCTTGTCTACCATGGCTGATAGTTAAACAAACCGAACATGACAAAACACTTTTCGAAAGAATCAGAAGACATCACCGACAGAATCAGAAGACCAATTTTGCACTATGGAAATTCGGTCTTCATGCATTGCCACACAAACAGTTGACTGAACATGGCAGCAGCCAATACTGCCAAACAGGGGCCCATTCGCCCTACAGCACGTTCCCATTGCGTAACTGATTCTGACAGCTTCAAAGCAGCTTTGACAAGTTGGGATCACGAAAAATACATTGTGCAGCAGGGAATCACGCCACCTTTAGTTGGGTACATAATAGGTGTGTGATTTTGATCTTAAACTCGTACCACTACTGGTACGCAGATCATTCTACCAAATAGCTCTGGTAAACCTAAATTTCTAAGCTCAGGAAACTCGTCAACCCGCAATTGCTACGGCCCCGCATTGCTTCTCCGGGGCGCTCTCGATAAACGACGTGCCTTTCAGGCGATACTTCGTCGAAGAAATCACTGCGATTGGTTGGTGCTACACTCAATGATCAATCGAGCACCCGTCTCAACAATGTTTCAACCACCAGGAACCAATATGGTGGTTTCTCAAACTAAGGGGACCCCAAAATGGATGCTTCAGTACTGCTAATGATTGATAGAGTGGATGATTTGGGGGCAACCGTATTTGAAGAAACCACTAATCCTGAGCATCATTGGTCTGGCGCGACGCAACTTCAAATGCTAAGTCACTTGTCGCAGGAAGAAGAATACATCTCAACCACCTCATCCTCCGTGTCGGTCTCTTCATCCGCTGTGGCCTCGCCATCAAATGTTGGGTGATGCCAGCAGCATGGCACAAACCATGGCTGGCTAACTGGCTAACGGAGAGTGTAGCGCAGGTGTTTGGGGGGAATAGAAATATCATTTTGATCTAAATTTCTGATGCTGAACCTCAGTGGTTCCTGTAACTCTTGATCAGTCAAAACATTTTCAGACATGGCTGGGATCACCATTGAATCCCGCGTTGACTCCAATGGCTAGAAGTCAAGGCCCCAACCTGTGCTGGAAATCAAATGAAGCAACCACACCATGACAAACCGTCGCAACTGGGTCGGCCATCACCAACTGATGGCCCACCATCCATGGTTGTGGCTGGCGTTGCTATTCCCCGTGCGGCTCAGTTAGAAGAGGGAGGCCAGCCATTGCGTCCGGAGAATCGAAGCGTTGCCCATTGACAATCCAATTTTGGATCACCATGTGCAACATTACACAGCCATATTAGAAAGGTCAACTTAGCAACATAAATTCATGTCGAAATCCACCACCGACACACATCAATGCTCCAGAACGCCGTTTACAGGAATTCCCAACCAAAACATCTATGTCTAATCAAGAGTCATCACTTTGGAAACCCAAATCTATGACTACCATTTGGTGAACGGAAACTCCTGGTAGCAACTGGCTCCCCCTTTGAAACAGCTATAAGGAACCCCCTGGCTCCAAATCTCTCCCTGCCACCCACCAGCGGCCTCTTCATCCACCATCAACTTGAGTTCGGCCATTCCCACCTGTGGCATTGCACCAGTCAGGCGGAAAATGGTTAATGAATGTTGACCACTGGTGAGCGTGATTTTGGCTGACCACAGTTGCTCATGATTAGTCATAATCGAGCAGCTGCTTACTCCATCAATGATTATGATTTTTTGTTGACGAAAAAACTGGCGAGTCATACCAGTACTACATGAATAGAGGTGGTGTTGACTATGCTAGTTGATAGGTTGGTCGAAGTCATAATCATATAATCTATCAATGATATAGTTTTAGAGTGGTTGATTATAACTATTGACTCCCACAAGCAACTACAGTGTCATTGACCGTAATTGTAGAACCATCATTGCCCTACCCTATCATAAACAGAATCAACAGCAACTGTAAATTTACAGTCAACCATATAGAACTTATCACCTATAGTCATCATTTTTGCGAAACGGTTTGCCCTACATCATTGTTAGTTTTCAACTATGTTCCCATGATTGAAAATGTCCGAAACAATACTAATCATCATTTATAACACCATACAAAACCTATAAATGGTTCTTGTTCTATTAGTTACCTATTACCATTTATAACAATATTCAGCATTTATAGCAACAAGATGGAACAAGTATCATTAATTGGCATCATGTTTGGTTCTTGTTCCATTTATTACCGCAGTCACCGCGCTTCATGACGTCAGCAATCGCGGCACCTTGCAGCGAGCGCCGCCCAGGCCAGAGGCCAAGGGCCCAAAAAGCGCTTGAGATGAAAAGGGCGAGCTGATCGGTGCGATGCAGCTGAGGTCGGTTGATTTTGTAACCAATTTGGTTGGTTAGTTGGTTTGTTGGTTAGTTGGTTAGTTAGTTAGTTGGTTAGTTAGTTAGTTGGTTAATTGGTTAGACGAACAGAACTCACTTGCAACAGATTTGGTTGGTTAGTTGGTTGATTTTGCAATGAATTACCGGCGAACTAACCACAGAACAGCCAAACAACCAACGAATCAACCGACGACCCACCAATCAAGTCAACAAACAACCAAACAATCAACAACACAATTAGTAAAAAGTTCGACCCCATGGGTTACCTACGCAACTGCCTATGCGACATCCGCGGCTTCAAAATGCCACACGAGCCTACACTCCCATGCAGAATTGCCTACGCCACACATCTCCAGATTAAGTCCTTCATGATTCAGCTGTGATTCTTAATGAGGTAAGAAAACTCTGCTCAAATGGTAATCAAATTTAAAGAGGGTTACATAATAATGGTTACTAGATATAATGAATCGAGACTGTCATGTTCAATCAACAGTGGCTAGAAATGTTTACGGAGATCATAATAGTTGAAGATATTAATCACACACAATAATGACAAAAAACACATACTGTAACAGTGGTTAATGAATATGTTAATAACGATGGTAGATAATACTGCTTGTACTCCTTGGGCTAAGCCAAGCCAACAATGTTCAAAGAGATTGTAATGCACAAACAAAAACCAGAAATGATCCTTTTCTCTTGGGATGAACCTTGGAGATAATAATCATTCAGGATGATGATTCAGGATGATTTAGGATGATAACTTGGGAAAAGTGCTTGGTGGTTAGTTTCAACATCCGAAAAATGTCAGTTCACCAACTCATCCAAATGCCAAATCTCCAGGCATGTCCGAAAAGTCATAGAGCGCAAATCGCCATGAACGGTGCTGAAAATCCTTGTCCAATCCTCATCTGATTGGTGGTTTCAACCTCTATGAAAAATATTAGCCAACCACCTAATTGTCAATAGCTACAAGGGAAAATAAAAAATGTTTGAAACCACCAACCAGTCATTGTTTGGAAAATGAGAGTCTAGCCGATGGACCATGACGGTCACCATGAAATTGGGCTAATGTAAGAAGATCAATACTTGAACTAGCCATCCTCCATTATAAGTACAGTAATCATTGAGCATGGTTAACAAACATATTACAATACTTACTGCTATGATCCATTATTTGGAGGCAGTGCTAACCGGTATCAGTATCCACCATTAATCATCATTTGCCACTATCAACCATTTTCAAGAATCAAACAATGATCATTCGTCATTCCAGGCCACTATCAACCGTCATTTGATTCATGTGTATTGGTAAATAATCGTAATTGATTATGATTATTCGCAATTATGATCCCCGAGTACTCCATGTACAGTATATGTTCCATTATTCAACTGGTGGTTTCTCAAAAAAGGGGTACAGTACCCCCAAATCATTTAATACTATTCATACCCCGTTCTTGGGGTCCCCTATTTTGAGAAACGCCCAACAACATTTACCTTCAAAACGACCCTGTTTGGTGGGTCAATCTACCATACGTGGAGTATTTGGGGATCATTCCAAAATGGTGCTTTCTCAAAATTGGGGACCCCCAGTTGTCATTCTTAACACAAGCCTCTTATAACTAAAAAAGCAGCCATAATTTTGGGAGTCCCGTATGGCTTGAGAAACATCCATATCAACTGCATATATATATATATATATATACATATATATATGTTTATTTAATACAATTATTAGCCAAGATTAATCTCATTATTGACCATAGTATACCATTCTTTGATGGCAAATCATCAGCTGCTGTTTGAGGGCAAGTGATCCAGTTTTGTAGGTACACAGGGATCATTCCAAAAACCTGAATCATTCTTATTGGCCACAATTCACGATCATTAGCCATTTTTAATTAACCACTATTGACCATAGTATACGGATACCATAGTATACCCAAATGGGTGCTACAAAACAGTGGCACCCCAGTCAACCAATAGTTTCCTGGTAAAATGATCATCTTTTGGTGGGGCACATTGGTAACCCAATGGCTTGGCACATACCCAAATCATAGCACCACGCCGGCACCACGGATCCAACTGCGCCGGTGTGACCGCGAGGGCAACAGCGCTGCTGGTGCCGGCAGACAGCAGCGCCTCGCAAACCAGCGGCGAAGCAGAGGGTTTCAAGGGGAGCCCGTCATGAATGATGTCATCAATGTTGGTTGATAATGATTCATTAATGATAAATCAACTATCTATTGAAGGTCAATGAATGATTGATTAATGATTGATCAATGATTCATTAACGCTGATTACTGTAATTAATGATAAACTATCTGATAGTTAGTTGATAATGTTCGGCAATAAAGAATGATAATGATCAATCAACGATTGATTGACGGTTTTTGATAATGACTTGTGATTGATGAATATAATGATTAATCAATGATTGATTCAATGATTCGTTAGTGATCACTTGATGAACCTGATGATGTATCAATGACGATGAACGATTCAAAATGATCAATGATGTCATCATTGATGATCAATGTCAATATGGGAACACCAGAACACCATAAGAAACACTGTACACGTTTTCTCAATATCCAAAACCTAGAAAGTCAGGGAATCACATGATTCACGATGATTCATCCTAGAAGTGTTGAGTGGTGCATTGGTATGTCTGAAGAAAAATAATGATGGCATCCTCAGGTCCCTTTTGTAGTGGCGAGCCGTAACGGCCTTTTTGGTTCGTTCTGACCCTCACCTCGGCACCTACTAAAGTGGAAGTAGCCAGCAGCTATGAGATGTGTCGACTAAATCTACTATTGGCAGCTAATCATGAGTATTAGAGAGTAGAGTGGAATTAGCAGCTACTACTAAAGTGCAGTATGAGATGTGTCTGCACTCAAAGTAGAGAATCAGTCGGTTGCGCGTGCCAATGATCTCACCGGTCGGAATCCATGGCTTTGCTCATGAAACGATATGAAACGTGTATCATCTGTGCAAAACTTCATGGATTTCTAGTGATCCGAAAGATTTTGAAAGCATGTCCAGGGAATACTTCCCAAGGCTATCCATACAACAACAAGCAACATATGATACAAGCAAATGATTACATCGCGCCCCATATATCCTCAATTTGGGAATATCCCACCATTATCAAGGTAATCAACCAAACCAGGCAATTTTGGAACAAAGGGACATGAGCCAACAACAGAAACATGTTTACTCTACCCCCAAGTGCTGGTCATTGATAGAACTAGCTGGTTACTTGGGGTAAATTCATCGTGGCTGTTCTCCCCTTACAGCAACAAAATAATGACCAAGCCCAATGAACCGCGGGTATTCTCCGAAATCATAGCCATTCTCTAGATGGTGAATCTTGGCAACCTTTGGAATTACCAATAAGCAATTAGTAGTTCTCAATCATTGCGATTACTCATGGCTATTCTATAGCTGGTTAATCACCAGGGATGGACTATCATTATTTTATCATAGCTAGATGGTTTATCAATTGATAGTGGCTATTCTCTAGCAGATTCTAACTAGCAGTGAATCTTGGTTGTACCCTGCTGATCATCAAACCCAATTTATCCCAAAGGAAGTTTGGCGTACTGGAGATCCAAGTGCAACATTGCAAGCCAGCGCTGGCAAGCCTGTAGACCGCTCGGCGGCAATTTTCAACATGACCAGTAGGTGTAAGGAGAAATGCATTCTGTGTCTATGTGATTCACAGCTGGTGATATTGGTGATTATGACTTGTTGGTGGTTTCAACTCCCATGAAAAAACGATAATGAACCAACCATTCCAAATACAGGAAAAATAAAACGGTTTGAAAACACCAACTAGAGAAATTTCACCAAAACAAGTTGGCCAAGTACAAATCGATTCACGACATCAACCAACTGTTTGGTGATATGAGTGTTTGGCGACATTGGCACTACAAACATCAACCAAAGATCATCCGACAATAGTCAAACACCACTCAATACTAGGAAGCTGACATAAACAAACGCGACCAGCACACTTCCAAATAGACATGAAAGTCACCATCGATGTAAGCAAGGTCCGCTGGGAAAGCTGCTTGTCCATACAGTAATTCAAAATCGGTGTGTGTCCAGCTCCAAATGGCTGCAGGGCAATGGGACTACCCTCCGTGGGTATCCGACAAGAATTATCATTACAATCAATGTCAACCACTATTATTTATGAACTACTAATGCTTAATGATTTACCACTACTAGTGGAGGTCCATCCTGAAAACCCTCTGATTTCCCTAAGGCTCCATCCAAATTGCGACCGCCACGTGACCATCGACTCCCCAGCGCACCGTGAACTCTTGGCGTTGCATCGCTGCCGAGCGCTCAAGTCAGCAGCGGCTGGCTGAGCCAAGATGTCCGATGAGTACCGTGATATCACGGGTGTTCGCCATCAACCGACAGTGATTAATGACTGGTACTCAAACATTAACAGATCATCAACTGTTGGTATGAGCTAATTTAGTGTTTATCACTAATAGCTAATCAACCATTAACAACAAAATTGTACTAATCAATGCAAATTGACACCAACGGCAAAGAAAAATTGACGATGTTGGTCGTCAATCTACAATATCAATGGATAGTAATGGAAACTCAACATCATTGCTGGATCAAGTGATAGACGAGCAATAGTATGAAGATCAAGAAAGATCAAGATCTGGTTGCTGGTTTCAACCCCTATGAAAAATGTAATTAGTCAACCAACCATTTGTTACCAGTTACTATGGGGCAAATATCAATGTTTACAACCACCAGCAGGAGATGGATGTGTCTGGGTCCAAACTTTCAACACGAGCCGTTTCGACCAGACTTTAGCAATAACAACACGCATCCTGCACCTGATATGGGTCAATGGTAAATGATGTAAACTGAGGAAACACCATATGCAAGTAAGCTAGTTCAGTTCTGACCAATTCCACACATTCACATGTGCGGCTGGCATCCTGCGCTATCGCAAAAATTGCGCCAGTGCACCACCAACCATGGGCAAATCCTGTGAGCCTTTTTGACAGTTGCATTCATCGAACTCTACGCACCAAAAGCAAGTAAGTGTGTCTCCTCCAAAAGCTATGACAATTTTTGCCCCAAGAAAACTGGTTGGTGGTGGAACCACCCCTATTAAAAATATCAGTCAACCAACCATGTGTTAATAGTTATTGGTGAACACCAAAAATGTTGAAAACCACCAACCAGAAAAGAACACCAGGAGAAAACCTGCGTTCGCCGTCTCAAGAATTGTGTTGACTTTGCTCTATAGTCAACAATCTTTGCATGGAACAGGTTGAGCACTAGAGACGCACGCATTCAAAACAATGAATCTCCTCAAACTTACGTGCATGTACAATATCATCAATGAAGGCATATGTATGGAAATACCTGCTTGAATATACCATCTATGGTATGCATATATGGACAATATCTCTCTATATAATGATAAATATATATATATATATATATACATACAGTATATACATGGCTATATTACGAATCTAGCTAGGTACCGCACATATCCGCATGTTACCGCACAACTTCTGACCTGACGAGTCCAGCATTTTTTTCTCCGATCTCCACCGCTCCGAACTCACTCTGACCGTTCATCGTTGGCCTGAAGACAGAAGATCAGGAACACATCGGTGGAAAGTTATCCCCATGGATGAATAGAAACATGCAATTTGTTGTTGGTTGTTGGCTATTTTGGGGTACTTGTATTGTTGCTCATTCTTGCGTGTTGTTGGTTATCAAACCCAAGAAGTTGTCCATGCCTAGTGCATCAATTAACCTGTATCAATGTATCAACCATTATTACTGCCCTATGTGTTGTATGCTTTGCATTAGAAAAATCTTAACGATGGTAACTTCTGAACGAATCTCACAACGCCAACACCACCTTGACAGCATCCACGGCCATGCCAACCAACACCCCTGAAACGTGGTTGGCGAAGAGTTACGCTATCGGTGTGGCTGGCTTGGGGCCTGCACCATCATTGATTCAGTTTACACTGTGGAGCCGCCTTGGCATAAGTTGGTTAAGATATCCCTACCCTTCCAGTTACCTTTATAGTAGGTAACCAACCCTAAAAAGCAATGATAGAAACCAGCTGGTTACCTACTATAGAGGTAACTGGAAGGGTAAGGTATGTTAATATTTGCCATTTAACAAGCTAGTTCGATCTACCATAAGCCTGGCAGTTGCCCTAGTGGCCCCAGTTAAAAGCAACTTAGCCAACGATTGGGGGCCCCGGTCCCTTGTATTGAAACTGCAAATGTTTCCAAGTGAATTTCCAAACGTAGCCATCCAGGGCTCAGCCATGGGCGGCGAACAGGATCCCGCTTAACGTCATTGATAGGATGCACTACTGATTATGCATATGAATAAGATGGTTCGCTACGATTAGGTAGTATGGTCACACAATTGTTGAATGATTTGTATGAGCCATAGTCCCAGATTGAAGACACCCTTTTGAGCCTTCAGAATTATGAGCAGCAACTGTGAACCATAACCGGCCCTTTTACCAACTCACTATTCACCAATTGATTGAACAAAAAGCGCACAGAACCAAAGTATCATTTTAAAATGTTTATCCTAGTTTCAAGTATATAATGACATTATCCTAGTAGTTACAATGTCACTGATGAATTATATGATTCGTTGTTACGTATAACTATACTCATTCCCTCCTATCAACCATGTATAGTGATATACAATGATACAATGTGATCCATCAAATGCCCACATGTGAACCTTGGGAGCACGTTATTCAGGTCTACTTTTAGGAGGGAAACACATGGACACTGTGGGATGCGCAGGATACGTATGGATACAGATGGCTCAGCCATGTTCATCCTGATTTTTCATGGTAAAGCATGCCCATCAAGGCAAACAAAGGTTACGGGGGTGACCAGAAATTACCAAGAGTCCCAACAGTCATGTTTGACTATCGGGGTTGCTGACCTCTCTGCTTTCAGGGCGATCTGTCAGTGATGGTGGCCGAATGCTTGTACAGAATGGACAGCCCTGCTTAAGGTCTTATCAATAATGCTGGTTGATCACCCCTACAACAATCGTCAATAATCACGCTAGCTACATCATGGCAGTGAACTGGACACCCCGACTCCGACTCAACTCCTGCCTGTTCCCTCCAGCCAGAAACCCAATTCTTTTGCACCCCAGCATCTGGTCGGCTATCCAGTGTGGCTCTGTACATACGCGATTGAGTTCGGTGGGGGTTAGCCCACATGTCCAGTTCGCCATGGTGTACCCACAAGTCACTGGTGGTTTCCCATGGTTTCCCTATTGGTAAGGGTTCTCACCTTCGATGCTTACTATAGGTACCGGCATTTGACAAACCCACATGTCAGATGCACATGTTGAGACCACCGTCTGATCAGGGCGCTTCTTGTCGCGCGAAAACGCACATGCCTAGCACACAGCATGGCACGGCGCATCATGATTCCCAGCACGTCGTGTCGTCTCATTGATAGGCTTCTCCTGGGGGACTTGTGCGACTGACAAACACACATTTTGATCAGCTTTAATAAGTGGATCGGGTTGGTGGTTTCAGTTTCAACCCCCAAAGATCCCAAAAAATTATCCCAAATATCCACAACAACATTCCTCGAAACTATCCCAAAAGTATGTTCGTCATGGTTCGTCAACTGCTGGTTTTTCAAAATAACCGCCCCAATCATCCTATGTTGACCTTTTACAGAAATAAACCACTGTTTTTTTGGTTTTGGGTTTCCCAACTGGATCATGGGACCCTCAACCAAATCACCAAAGACCAACATAAACCAGCCATTTTTATCCATGTTTGGTGTTCCCAACTGGATCATGGCAAAGGTGAAGCACCTGCGACACCAACGGTGGTTGGCCATTCTCCTGGGCGCCGTATGAAGCAAGCGCCTTGCTTGCGCAGGCTGCCGTCCACCGCAGGGAAGTGCTGGGCATCCTTGGGGCCGACCTCCAGGGGCGAGTCCAGGGGACGTGACGGTGGTTTCTTGAAATTGGGAACCATAAAAATGGCATAAAATGGCTGGTTTATTGCTATAAATGATTAATATGGCATGATTTGGGAGTAGCCCTATTTTGAGAAACGCTCCATAGTTTTCAGTGGATAAGATTCACCGTCTTCATTCATCAAGTGTGGAATTCCCAGGATCCGAAACTGAAGACATGGACCCTACCAAGACGTGGGTATCCCAGTTGGACACTGCTCTTTGGCAGGACACCATCTTTCAATGAAGCAATGGTGGTGCCGTGGCACAGGATTATTTGGATCATGCAGGGATGGTGATGGACGGAAAAATAGTACCCTCGAAGGCTTAGTGGTTTCAACCCTTCTCAAAACATGCTTGTGAATCGGCCACCCATCCCAAATCACTCGGATGAATGCGTTTTATATACTGTTCTTCAGATCGTATGAATTTTAGTGGGCATATCTCTGGACTATTTTTCCTAAAAAAACACGAGAAGACCCAAAGAGAAAGGCTGGAAACATCCGTGATTGGCTCTGAAACTGAGTGCCAAAGGGTGATCCAGAGTGCAAACAAGCTGGTCTTGTAGCCCATCAATAGAACCACCAACGGGCATGTGGTGATTTCTTAAAATACGGGACCCTCAAAATGGTTTGTTAATTTGTTTTAAATGACGATTAACGGATGACATGTGCGGTTACCCCTATGACTTAGGGAGCCGCCGTATCATGATTCATCAACGGCATAGCTTCATGCAAAAACACTAGCTTGGATCTGCTTCGTATACTCAAGTGGACATAGTGCCAAGCCAGAGGTTAACCAATGGACCCCCACCAAAGATGATCATTTTGCGAATGTAGACCATTGGTTGACTGGGGGTACAAGCTGTCAGCTTGTCACATACCCAAATGGTGGCTTCTCAAAATACAGGTACCCCAAAAATCATTCAGTTTGTACACTTATCATGATAAACCAACCATTCTGGGGAATCCCTCATAACTTGAGAAACCCTCAAGTGGACATACCGAGATGCTTGAGGGCTACCCCCAGGGCTACCCCCAGGGCTACCCTCATGGGTCTCAAGGCGCCCTGGCGCCCCCCCACCATGAGTGAAGCGAGAACTCGTGGACCGCATCCTGCCGCCTCAAAGGATCCCCTGGGAGCTACGACCATCACCATTACTTGGTGGGTGAATTATATAGTGATAGGTACGTTATAGAATTGATAGGTGATGCTGAGCTTTGTTTCATTTGATAGGCGAATTACAATAATGATGGTGGATTTTATCGGTAAATCTCTATTGATTATTATCATGATAATCATTTAGATAAACCATTATTTGGTAAATCAATTCTTAACTGGTGGATTTTCCACTTCCGGCTTTGTTTACCAAGGAGGAATGGGTAACACTGAGTCATTGAGTCAGCTGATCCCCGACTACTGGAACAGTGGACCAGCCGCTCTAAGGTGTGCACCCAATTCTAAGACCACTGGCCATCTATAGCATGGAACAAGTGACACCCAGTTCATCATAGTTCATCATGTTCATGATCCGGGATCGGACCCAGGTTGTGTAAGGCACTACAGCAATCCGCCAACCGTGTCTGTGACGGACTGTGCAATGGCTAAGGCATGGTTGCTTAACGAATGCTGACAATCCATTAATTCTCCCTCAAGCTAAATCCTCCTGAAAAACATGAAATCTGATAGCCATGGAGCCAAAGTTTCTGGTGTTGGGAAATGATTCATCAACAATAAAGAACTATAAGAAAAGAATTGTACACATATCCCCAAAAGCCAATAACACGCAATAATCATTAATTAGTCAGCAACCACCTCGTCATGATAGCGGTGGGGAGTTGAGTGAAACTATTTACATGCTTCCGGTTGCCTCCTATCTCACATTCGCTTTGGTGGCCTGCTGCCCAGAGTGGTTGATATTGATGGTATTGGTCCCAAATTGCACGCACGTTCCAGGATGATATGCTGTAGTCAATGATGATCCTTGCATTGATGCCAGCCTCCAAATAGCAATACTTAAATTGATGATCATTGCTGCCACCCATCTGTTCATGTCTTGAGTTTATGGGCTTCGGTGAAGAGTCCAGAGCGAATCTGGCAATCTGACGGTCCACCATTCCATAGTTAAATAACAAACTCCATCGACCAAACATCCATGTGTTCCACAACAAAGGGCCTAAAAAGCCACAACACAGCCCATGGAACGCCAGTGGAACACCACGTCACCCATAACATTCTCTCTCTCTCCCTCTCTCTCCCTTTGTGTTTTCTTCCCTCAGGATCCGACTATTGAACTGTGTACACTCTCTCTGCTTATCTCTCTCTCTCTCTCTTTCTTCATCTCTAGCAGTAGCTTGTTCTCTCCATATCTCTGTATTTTTGTTCTCTTCCCTGCTGTCTATGCATGAGTCCACCTATCTATGTATCTACCTTTCTCCTCCAGCTTGTAGCAAGTGAACTTCGTGCATCGGCTGGGGCCGAGCTTCATAGGGCCCAGTGCGATGGAGAACATTCCCTTCAAAGAGCAAGCACTCCAGGGGCTCGTAGCCTCAGTGTCGGGGGCCACCGTTCTAAGGAATCTGCAGCGCCGATGGCGGGATGTCCTCAAATAGATTGGCTATAATGGACCTAGAAATCGACATTTCCATCCTGGACCCCAATCTGGAACTTCATACGAATGTCCAGTGTCTGTTTTTCCTGAGTTGCTACCCTGGTGAGAATTCTGGTGATGAAAACATAGCATTGGACATGTTCGGTGGTCTTACTATCAGCAATTGTAATTCTGATTGTGTTGAAAATCCCCTACGCACCAAATCCACGTCTAAAAGTTGTCTAACATATGAGCCGACTGTGTCCTTATGGGTAGGGCAGTGCTGAGTTCTGACAGATTGAAAAGCAGCAAACTTGAGGAGATTGGGAAGCGCTCTTGACACATTGCCCATCTAGTCGTGAAGTTACTACTTACTACTGTCGCAACTGTGCAAACCCTCTGCAAAACAAACATAGCTGGCCAAACAATCACCATCTTTTATGGTGAAATCTCTGTGGAGTGATCTTCTGAAGATATTCTATCCACAGTTGTGCCTCCAGGTGTTTGTAAGGCAGAATTTTGTTCTTTGGATTCGGTGTTTCCTGACGTGGGTTTTCCCGACTTGTCCACCACTCCAAGATTCAGGTGTCCAAAAGAAGACCGTAGAAAAATCATAGGTTTGTGCCAGCGACAAATGACTTGGGAGCCCGCATCTTGCCATTCGACAACTCCAGAAGCGGTTAGTCCCAGCTGGACCTACTCGCTAGAAGAGGTTGTGAATAGCCAAGCATAATATGTAGGCAGCTGAACTCCAGCCAAACAGATTTTGCTTCTTTAGACTCTGGAACCACTAAAGCTTTGAAATAGCTCCAGGTGGGTGAACGCAAAGCTCAACCTTTCTAGACCAATATCCAACTATCACAAATCATTAATGAAATACAGAGTGGTACCCCATGATTATATGTTGGTTTAGAGTTGAGAAGCCACCTAAGTACACTTACGTCATGTCATATCTTCTACAGCTAGAAGTTATCCTGGTTATATGCGAAGTTAGCTGACTGGGGGGGTATCACCCTGTAATGACCAAAGATCACACCAAAACATTCCCAAATATTCCAAGTCTTTGTGACAGCTTCTCCAAGAAATACCATCATTGACGGGCAGAACAGCCCAGAAGCCACGCATCGTTGCTTGTTTCAATCTTGCCATACTATTTCACACTAGGACTATGACATGCATGTTTTGTGCAGCTCTGTTGACCATCCACGGAACAAATCACTCTTCCAACTGCTAACAAACTGGATAGACTTGGCAGTTAGGGCCTCCCATGCAGCAAGTTCAGTTGGGGCATGTTATGATATACATCACCCCCAGCAACTGGTAGAACTCACCTTGACATTTTGTTGCTGTCAACCGTCAACCAACCAACAACTGTGGTCTGGCCAACTTTGTTTGTTGCGGGGTGCTTCCTCCAATGAGTGTGTCGTGAATCGGCAAAGAACATCACTTGAGGAACCAACATGCACCGGTTGGTGGTTCCATCCTCTCTAAGAATGAAAGTAATCCGACCACTTGGGAGTTTCTCAAGTCATTTGGGTACCCCAGTGGTCATCCCATATTAACCCGTTGTAGCAATAAACCAACCGCAACTTGGGGGTCCCCCTATCTTAAGAAACACCCATTTGATCCAACACCAGGGAAACTAAACAATGTCAATCAAACCAACCAAATCACCATAACCGGTGCATCACTGGTCATCCAACCATGAAGCACACGCAAAAACATGCCACAAGCAGCACTCGTTACGCGGACACCAAGTCACGATGCTCAATGACTTTCAAGTCCAAGTCAAGCAGGGCGGCCTGGAGGCCGAAGGACTGATTTTGGAGAAGAAATGCAGCTGGTGAGGAGTTAATCTCCCAGCTATGTGGTTTTAATGAGTGGTTAGTCAACTACTGGTTATAACCAGGTTAATAAGTGGTTAAACAGTGGTTAAATTAGTTATGATCAATAACCATAGCTGGCTAATGAGTGGTTAAACAGTGGTGAATTGGCGGTTCATGGTTGATGATGATCCTTACTGGATGGTGATTTGTTTCGCCATCCCCAAAAATATGTTTGTCCCTAAATACTAGGCAAAATGCACAGCGCTTTTGAAATCTTAGAACCACCAGAAAGGTGATTGATCATAATGAGAGATCCTAGTCAATAACTGAGATTGTTCTTTATACAATGATCACCGTGATGGCAAATGATAAAATAGTTGACAAGGGTCGTTCGTCATAATCAATAAGGCCACTAGTTTTTCTTGACAACTCTGGATCATGGTAGGGGATGATACCCACTGTAGACTCAGCTGGGCATACAATTCGTTGATGGAGTACCATCATGGCCATGGAATCCATGGACTCATTTGGTATGTGAGGTCTTTAGCAAACAGGTCAGTGATGAATTATTGATGAATCATGGTCATGTCATGCAAAACTGTTCAGTGCTTTTTCAGGAACATGGTTTCCGAGCCAAGGCTTCCCACATAGGGATCGTAGCTAGGCCAAGAACTGCTCTTGTCGGTGAAGCCACGTGGGGGCTGGGTGACCCCGCTTGTCCTGGAGGAGGTTGCCTCCCGATCTTGTTTATGTATTGAAGCCTGTGTTGGGTTGTAATGAACAAACATAGGATACAATCAGTCATACCTTCACAATTGACACGAGTATAGGTGATCAAGCATGCCCGCCACCACAAATCACAAAACCTACAACGACAGTGACAGCAGCAACAAGAAAGCAGCAAGAACAACTCGATGAAGCCCTTTCCTGAAGCCCCGCCCAAACTGGACATTCTTGATAGCAAACGAGTGACTTGGGGCACTGCCCAGTCTATGAAAAGGCCTGTCCAAAAGCCAATCATTACCCTACATTTACCATGAACATCAGAAATCATTACATCTACCAACCATATTATACACATATGGTGGTTTCTGAAAATAGGAACCCTCCCAATCATCCATGGTTCATCATTCTATATATAGTAATAAACCAACCACAACTTTGGGGTGCCCCTATGGCTTGAGAAAGCCCCATATCAGTGGAAAAAACCACTTCATCCCAATAATAATCATTATCAGATCCCAATAAAAATCACTTCGGGTCCCATATCCCAACCCCCCATGTGCCGCCTCCGCCAGCACCGGCTTCAGCGTCTCAGGCAACGCACGGCCGCGCGCGCCGCGCACGCCCCCTGCGCCACCAGCGCAGCACAGCTGAGTGCCGCCCAGGTGCAGCCACTGCTCAGCGACCTGGTGGGGATGAGTTGGGGATGAGTTGGGGATGGTTACATAGTGCTGATTTGACAACCAACTAGTGATTCATAGTGGTTAACAATGGTTGATGGTTGATGGTTAAAAGTGGTTAACTGATGATTAATGATAGTTGATGGTTAATAATGACTAGTGATGATTGATAGTGATGGTTCATACTACTAATTTATAGTGGTTAATTGATGGCTAGATAGTGGTGATTTAAGAACTAGTGATTTATACTAGATGTAAGTTGGGGATTAATAGCGGGTGATAGTGATTTATCATCCCGGAACTAGTGCCTTAAAGTGGTTGACAATGGTTGATAGTTATTAATTGGCTACATGTGGACCAGTGGTGAATATTGTCAGTTGATGGTTAGTGATTAGTTGATAGTTCGTAATGGTTCTCAATTGTGTACAATTGTGAAAAGTGGATCATTAGCCAGGTTGGTGACTTGTGATTGATGATTGGTGATTAATGCTAGTGATTAGTGGTGGGGATGAATAGTGATCTAAATTGTTAGTTGATGGTGACTGATAGTAGTAATAGTGGTTAGTTGGCTGACTTAGATACCAATGGTTAATAGTGGTTAATTGACGATTAATACTAGGGGATGGTTTATGAGTGGTCAATAATGGTTGATAGCGGCTTAAGAATGGTCAAAAGTCAATAGTGGTTCATGAGCTGGTGATTAGTGATGGTGATGGTTTACAATGGTTAATTAATAATGGTTTCCAATGGTTCAGAGGCTGAGCAATGATCCATACTATATAGTGAGTAATGATGATTAGTATTGGTCATTCAGCTGGAGGCTTTGTTGATGATTAGATGTGAATAGTGGATGCTAATTAATCTAGTGATTTATCTACTAATAGTTGTTAGTTGATGAATAGGTAGTTTTTGGTGATTAGAATTTGTAGGTCAATACAAATAGATGCAAGTGATGATAATCATCAACCTTTTCTGACCACTATTAACTCACACTGTCACTCTTCTGCTGGATCTTGCCATTTCGCTTTTTGGTGGGTTTGGAACCAACGTGTTTGGATTGCGTGGTTCCCAGCTCCACCGAGCGCCAAGATACTGTGGGCCAAATGGGTACCAGCAAGGTCCAGCACAATCCTGGAGTCGACTGCGCTCTGGTGCTGAAAAATGGTGGTGTTTTTTCAACTTGCGGAACACCTACATGTATATTTCACTATGTATGGTATATAAAATTGATGCATACATATCATACACATATAATGAAACATAGCGTACATAATGTAACATAGCGTACTTCAATTCTACATTAGATTCAAAAAACAGGTTGTGAATTTGCATAGATCTGCCGCACTACATCTGGCGTATGATACAACAGCCCCTGTGATGGATATGTCAGAAAAAATCTGAAGATCAGATACTAATAAAATCGGTGCATTGGAGTTCTATTGAATAACAATGGAAGTTTTGGGGAATGCCTTGTCCCACATCCGTAGAAGCTCATCCTGATAAATAGGCATGCCTGCAACAACACGCTGTGCGGCCCCAAGAAGGATGTCATCCCCCTGCCGACATCCGAAAGGTTGGCAAAATCACCGGTCTTGGTTCCCCCCAAAAGGGCTCACCAAGTTCCCCAGGCCAACAGCTTAGGCCCAGTAAAAGCCAACCATCAATCATAGCCAACCAAATATTGGACCGTAGCTTGGCAAAGCTTCGAGGTGCCAGTGATCTTGACTGGCTACCAATGATGGACTTGTGATGCTTGATACTGATGGTAAGTTATGGATGAGAGTGGCAATGATATTGACCGTAACTTGTTTATGATGGTGGCTGATTGATAAAGATGGTAATTTAGATAATGATGGTTGATATTCATGGCTGGTTATTGATGGTTAACAATCTGCAAGTATTGAGAATAGTGACAGCCATCAAGTACGTTGATGCTTGGTGATGGACATTGATCTCAGTGTTGGAGAGCTGGATGGTTTAAACAACAACTCAATCATTACATGTTGTGCAATGCAACATAGAGATCTTCCCGTTGCATGAAGCAAACCCTAGCTAACAACGATCAACTAATGGGTATTTTCATATAGAACATCTCAAAACTCAGTAGATGTGGCTGAGAGTCGGTGGCCCCAGTACTATCCCAGTACTTCTCACGGACATCCTTAAGCGTCCTTGGTTGGGATGTTTACGGATGTTTGCCTATTCAGTCTTTGGTGAGATTTGATGAGCTAACAGCTAACACCACTGCTTGGTGTGGTTCTTCTTGGCCCATCCAAATATAGACTACATGTATATACACACTCCGGGTAAACTAATTCGGAATTGGAAAATCCCCTGTTCAGAAGTATATGTAGTGGTTCACTTCACCTAAAACAAATTGGTGGCTGTTTTGGCTTTCAGGGTACTTTGCCAGAGAGTATGTGCTTCAGACTTTGCTGCGAAACCAACCAAGTCATCCCCCAGCGCCACAGCCTTCTGGAATGCCATTCCAATCTACATGCCATTGCGAATCGCTGTCCTCTGCGGGGCAGTACATGAAAGGACCTTGGTTGACATGGATCTGGATAGCAAATGATGGCTGCTTGACTCGCAACCCTGATAAGGCTGTGGGTCAAAACCCTTAGTCCCCCTGGTTCCCCTATCATCAACCATTGTTTTCCTATGAGTTTGTTGGTGACTATTGCCCATGAGTTGGTTGATTAATATCCCACATTGGTTGATATCTCACATGTGTGTCCCCCATATATCAATATCCCTATGGGTCAAAAATCAACCATCCCCCATTGGTTGGTTAACTGCTTGACCCAGCTCGCCATGGTTGTCTTGAACCACCTGCTGGATCAGTCCCATGCAACCTACGACTTCAGCTCCTCCACGTCCCCATGGATGACGGTGAAGGATGCGGTGTAGAGCCTTGGAGATGTCCGTGGTTTACTGCTTCAAGCCACCCCACCGACCGTCCCAAGCCTAGGAATAGGGAAACGAGCTATTTGAGTGAACGCCATGGACCCAGATACTCCATCTGTATGATACATGTACCTACAAAACTGCAGAACTGTACAGGCAAAGTCATGTGTAAATGCAAGTAAATATACCGCACATGGAATATTTGGGGTGCATAACGAATTACGGTCTAGATGAAATATGGAAGCTTCAAGCAAACTTAGTTGGAAAGCTAATACGATTAATTAAGGTTGATCACCTATCAATCTTGTCAATTAACTATCAGCAGCCATTGATCCCACTCAATCTTGATAGGTAATTAACCTCTAGGTGCTTGGTTAAGATATTTACATGATCCATCCTGATCCATTCTTAATCACCAATAGACTATCACCAACCATTTGGCAGTGGGTCAAAACCCTTAGTCCCCCTGGTTCCCTATCATTAACCATTGTTTTCCACTATCATTGTTGGTTCCGATCCCCCATGAAATTGGTTGGTGAACTGCTTGACCCATAGCCATATATAGCTGCTATATCCCCTATAGTTGCTAGTTGTTATCCCCTATTATTAACCATTAACCATTGGTTGGTTGGTTGGTTAATATTGACCCATAGCCATTTTTCTTGTTGCTGCTGGCTGCTGCCACACAGGTGGTGCCGAGTGACATCATCTCGTCGCGCCGTGGCAGCTGCTGCATCAAGAGACCACCCAACTCATCGAAGACCTCGGCAGCGGCGGTGTCGCTGGTGGCTTTCCCTGGGCCGGGGATGCAGGTGAGACACTTCTCGTCGTGTAAATCTGCTGAAATCTCTGGGTTGAAATCTCAAATTGTCGGATTTCCACAAGTTCGCTGCAAATTGATCACTAGCGCTGCTACCAAGTGGTGATGATGGAAAATGCATCACTAGATTAATCATCCCATGGGAAATTCCAACAGTAATTAGCCCCCTACGTGGTGGCGTTCGCCATGGCGCTGCCAAGGTCTGTTCGTCATCCACCCAGAGCCAGGTCTGTCTGCTGACCACGCCGGACGTTTCAGAGATGAAGCAACCTGCAGTGGACTGTAGCCACGCGGTGAATCTCGGCAGTTCAGCTTGGCTGGTTGTTGCTGGCTAAGGATGGCTAATCCATGGCTGGTTATCACTGCTTAGTGATGGCAAACTATGGTGAATAGAGGGTGAATTATGGGTGATGATAATTATATAGTGATGAAAACTGATGTTTATCACTGGTCGATGATGATTCACAACTCTTCATGATGGTTCGTGATGGTTGAGCTGGTGGCTAAATCTACGTCGCCAACAACAATAGGCGCACAAACAAGCAGGACTAGCAACAGTAACAAGAACACAAACATCAAAACCAGTGAATCCTTCTAGCCCATGAATTGACAGAAAACTTGAGAATCTTTCTAACCCATCAAGTGACAAATTATTATTGCTATTGATCAAGCACATGTCAAGCACTCTGCACGTCAAGATTCACAATCAGTCTTCACCACCAGGCAATGCAAGGAGTCTTCACCATTGCTAAGCATGATCAAGCTTCTTCAATTGCTATTGACCGAGCACCTGTCTTTATCTAACTAGATTTATCATTGACCCCTAGAACCTATCAATACCAAATGGCATACAGTTTCAAATTGCAAACATCCAAATCTCAAAAGGCGGAAAGAGCCGTTGGCCTTGTGGCATTCAACATGCGAACATGTGTAGCTGTCAGCATCTGCTCGTTAAATTGCATTTGTTGTTGTCTACTGATGTATTTTTGTTGAACAAATGTGTTTGCATATATAGTCTATGCATGTCTATGCTATATTGAATGGTACATCATGGTACTGTATGAAAAATCGATATGGACTACTCTATGATTTTCCATATGATGTCATAGAAAATTCTATATGACTACTCTATCATAAATTCTGACATGATGTCCCTCTATGATTCCATGGTCTCTGACATACCCCAGGGCCCGGGCGCATGGAAAACACCCCCAGAAATCGCTCCAAGGCACAACCGCCCTCCAAGCTCTTCAAACTGTGAAGGCCATGCCGCGGGCAAGCGCGAAAGATCTCCTGGCGCCACGCTGCAACGCCCACGGTTGTTCACACAGCGCTGGTGTCACAGCTTGGAGGTAGATCTGTTGTTGGAATCATCTGGATCTACCATTGTTAAGCACAATTTTGAACTATTAATGGTTACAGTATATACTATCCCTATGATTAACTAACCAATGTCAACCATTAATTTACTAATCTTGATGATTCAGAAGCTGGTTATACAGGTTTAACAGCCAACAGTACTAGGGCGAGATACAATTCAAACAACCCAATGATCTTTTTGCACCTGCCCACACTATTGCTGAATGATTCGGGTTAGCAACGATACAAAAGTGACACAAACTTTCCAAAAAGAGCCCAAGAAAAAGACCAGTTCCACTGGCCGGATAGTTGAGGGCGAATTCTTAGGTTTCCATTTTTAGTATAGTAATTAGTTAACTACTAAATGCTTTCACCCTAAAGGTTCACTACTAAAAATGGAAACCTAATGGATGGAACCATCCATTTCCGGGCTTGCCAAATATTGGAATACCCATAGGACCCCCAACCTCCAAAGACCAGCCGTGTGACCTCGTCCATTGCCAGCAGGCGATTCAGGAGATCAGTCAGGGGCGCCTGCAGCAAACGCACGAAACTGCAACAAATGGAGGTACGTTGAACCTGGTAGTGGCCACCATTCCCATGGATTCGAGGGGTTCTAAGCTACCCTATAGGGCTTACAACCATGGTTATAACCCCAGCTGCACATCCAAGTAGGTTGAACCTGGTTGAACGTCCATCAACGATGTGTCCAACGCGAAGAGTTTCCAAGGTCGAACAATGACATCCAAATAGTTTACCATTAATAGAGGTTTACGATGGTTAAGAATGATGATATTAGTTGGTGAGGTCGGTGATGGGGATATTCAGCTACATCGGAATGGGCTATGTTGGTACACCTTGGGAGATTGATGCTGTCTAGGATGATGCTCGTGGTCAATACCAAATGGGAACAGCCGATAAACAACAACAAGTGAGTATTTCCGTAGCAAATCATAAACGTAGATGACTGATGACTATCTCCTTTTGATTCTTTGGAATCATACCTACTAAGTGAGGGTTTGTGATTTATAAGTTGATTAACAAGCTGCTACACCTTTGATTATAAGTAACGGTTAGCCCCAGTAGTTATAAGTTGATGAACTTTTGAACCCCTCGTACCTGACCTTCAATAGTTTCTTGAAACACCAAGTTAGCACCTTCCAGGTGGGGTCTCCAATCGTCAGCCAAGTTGGCTTATAACTAAGGTAAGTATCAGTTATGGTAGATGTCATATATATGTATATATATATATAACTATTAGTTAAATGACTTATGAATCAACTTCTCACTAGGGGCCCCACCTTGTACTTTGATTTTTGACAACTATTGAGATCTATTGAGCCTTGCGCAATCTTAATTCTCTTCCAAGTCGCAATCGTCTCAGCCGGCGCCGACGTGACCCGGAATGGAGTTCTGCGGGAGCAGCTGATGTGGCAAGAGGAATCGTATAGGTGCCCCTCTCATAAGCTACCGGGGCTATGAGTTTGTAAACCAACAGCTTACTAAGCAGCTTATGAAAGGTAAATGATAGGTTTTTGTTGTTTATTAGCTGTTTCTATTTCTGTTGTGGATTAATGAAACTCCAACAGCTCAGCAGTGTCACCGCAAATGCAGATTGAAAAAAACACCAATCCTTACCATAAGTTGTTTTTGATTTACCCAACAAAGGGTGGTCTATTGATATAGATCTCGCATTGTGGACCATCCTGGCTAATGTTTGATCGAACCAAACCCATTTTTTTGGCTTAATCTGTTGGGTTTCCCATAATATTACAAGGACTATAGTAAGACCCTGTGCAAATGAAAGTTGGTCCACTTTTTGGAAACCGCTGAACTGCAGCAAAAACTTTGCTTTTTTCAACACTTCTGTCCTCAGCTCACAAAGGGTCTAGCAAAATAAGAACCACACAAGCATCAAAGGTCCGAAAGATTGGGGAGGATCGCTGCACAGGGGCTATCAAGAATACCCTAACACATTCAACCTGGGGAATTAGTAGTATTTCTATGGCTTGCAGCCCCCAAGATGGAGCAAACACACTAGAACCATGTGCAACAACCAACCAACACTTTTTTCTACAATACTCCGGTAGATATTGGGTGACTGGACCCATCATCGACGCATGTTGTCGGCTTCTATCACCATGACTGCCTGTCTCCTACCTCCATATATCGTCAAGATATATCTAGACTATCAAAGGTTGGTAGCAGCCAGGAACATTACAGACCCCGCATAATGATATCACCGGTGTTGATCAAGGGTGCTTATGCAATGTGCTGATAAGAGTGTCCTAGCAAGTCTATCAGAAAAAAAATGCTGCAAATGGTAATTAGTGTAAGTGCATCATGCCAGTTCAAACCAGGTAGGTCACTTGCTACGATGCACCCTCACAGAACCCTAGGAAGTAAGATACATGCTGCATCATCGACTTGTCAACAGCGGCCCTTTCATAACTGGAGCACTTTCAAAGACCGAGGATTGCTTCTTCTGGACCACAAGGAGGTCAAAGCGGCAGGTAGAACCACCATGGCCCCTTGGAAACTACTCAAGGTAGAGATCCCTACCTTCTTCCGCATCAACAAACCCAGTTGCTACACAAGTGTGAAGGACATGGGTCCAGCTAGAAGTTATATGAAGTTATATGGGTGTTTCTCAAAATAGGGGATCCCCCAAATCATCTAATATTAATCATTTATAGTTAAAAAAAAACCATCCATTTTTGGGGGTCCCTATTCTAAGAAACCACCATGGGACCCAGCTTACAGGTTGAGACTTGGGTCAGTCCACGTATCGCCAGGACAGTGACCCCACGTCATTCGTCGTGGCACCGGACCTGTCATCTGGACACGGTGCTCGAGATCCTGAGCATCTGCGACACGTGGTGTCATGAGATGCCTAGCTGGTACCCTGGTGGGGACTTCTTCAAATGGGGGTACCCCCAAATCATCCAATATCAATCATTTATAGTGATAAACCGACCTTTTTTACGGGCTTTCTACTTTAAGACAGTAGCAGTTAACTATTTAAGTTAATTTTTGGTTTTATGATTGTTTTTTGTTTAACTATTTATAGCAGTTAACCAATCATTTGTAGGTGTGCCTTATCTTGAGTAACACCCTGGTGAACATCCAAGAAATGCGCCCGTTCTTTGGATGGTGATGTGACCCATGAATATCATGAATGGTGGTAGGCTCATGGGATATTGAAGCATTCAGCAGAGCGGCCAATAAAACCATGTAAAACCATGGTAGATCACCACTGTTAATCCAGAGTTGTTTATGGTTAACAAGCTAACAATGGTGGTAAGTTCATGGGTTATCATAAACATATCCGATAATGAACCATTATCTTCTTGCTGTTGGCTGGTGATTAGGCTAGTGTCAACCTGAAACTCAACCTACATAAACCCTGGCTTCCATTGGGGAGTTGTCGACATTACCATAATGACATGACTCATAAAAGAGTTAAAACAATTGAAATCAAAAGTCTGTAAATAATAACAAAACTCTCCAACAAGCTAGCAAGCAGATCCCTCTTGACAGGATGAGCTGTTGTTGATCATGAACTCATCGAAGTGTCAATAGCCATTCTGAATCCTTCATCATCATGATGATGATGATGATCATCATCATCATCAACCATGTTTAAAGCATTATTGTGAAGCATCATCAATTAAACCGTCAACATCAACCATCTATCTACTACGGTTGTTGAAACCATGTTTTACGTTTTATCTAATGATGATCAAACAGAAGATTATCCACTGTATGTCCTGTGTTGTATGCCCAATGGTTGACCAAATCGTTTCTGATTGAGATCGACCCTCGCAAATTGTTAAGTTACCACTACAATGACAATAATCATCATTGTCCATCCTGGCTCATCATGACCCAATGATCAATGTAATTCACCATGTCTTCAACCGGTTGGGCAACATCTGTCAACTGCAATTCCAGCGTCGTGATCTGCACCGTGCTGGACACCAGCTTTGGCGTGCCGCGCGGGGTCCATGGCTCATGCCGCGCCAAAGGTTTTTGGGAGAACGCAGCGAAACGAAACGCGAAACGATGAGAGGCTGGGATGATCTATGCTCAAAAAAGGGGTTTTGAAATAGCCACCCTGATGTATCCGAAATTACATTTCAACCCTGCAAACCACAAAGGACAGAACTTACCAAAAATCTGAGAGTATGCTACGTAACTAGCCGACGGGAATGACTTAGAATAGCCATGTTTGGACAAAATCATGAACTGCAGCACTGCCGGCTGTTTCAAGCAGTGCCGAGCTAGGGCCCAGATAGGGCTGGGGGCAAGCAACTGGGACGATTGGTATTTGAAGCTGATTCATGGTAAGTTCACTGGCAGCCGACATGCGCAACAAAACATTGCTGAAGAGACGCATGTCGTGGGGGTGTGGCTTCCGGTTCAGCTCGCAAATGGCCACGACTTCCAGCCTAAGGGTTGCTTCGCCCCTCCCTTGGATCCACCTTAATCTTTGAGGGTGATGAACTGTGGTGATTGAACCCACTTGAAGTCCCGGTAGAGTAGCTGGTTAACAGTGAGTGTTGTCATCAGGATAAAAAACCTATCAATTCGAAAGTTCACCACTGTCGGCATGCGAAATCTTACATACATTGGCGCAAATTTAACAACTTGATACGTTTTGCTGGTCTGCAAATATCCAAACCATAGACTTTCCTTGCCAAATAGGACTTTTTGCTGGTCGGGACACATCCAGGCATCAGGTATCATCAATTCTGCAACTAACCAAGCCTGTGTGTGGCTCAACCGCGTTTCACCCAGCTGGGCCATTTCCTTTCACCAGCCGTGTGACCCTGCTCTGCCTTGACTTCGTTCTGCCCTTCAGTGGCGTAATGTGACCTCCGAGCTCCACCAGTTGCTGGGATGGGGTTGTCATTTGGGTGACCCCAGGTCCTGTTCGAGGGAAAGACGCCATGTCAGCATACATTTGTTTGAGGAATCCAAAAATTGAAGCGTTTCAGTGATTCAACCCAACAGAGTGATCTAGATGATTCAACCCAACAGAATGATCTGTAATTTATGCATTGAATCTGAACCTTTATAGGGGGCAGCATACCCCTGGCTCCCAGCAGCTCCAACCACCAGCCACCTTCCATGCCAACAGGTGAGGGATGGCTTCCAAACGAATGGCCAGCCATGGATTCAGCTGGGGCCCCAGGCAGTATACTCAGCATGGAGCTGCCGGCCATGGTCCAAGCCATAGACCTCGACTGAGTTGCAAATTGATCAATCTATCAATCTATCAACCAATCAGTCTATATCTATGTCTATAAATCTACATCTATATCTATATCTATATCTATATATATCTATATCTATATATATATCTATATCTCTATCTATCTATATATATATCTACCAATCAATCAATGAATCTATAAATCTATCAATCTATCAATCTATTTATATCTTTCTGTATCTATCCATATCTACATCTCTACATAGATTCTTGAGCCCCCACAAAAACCCTGCGTTATATTTAGTCGATGGAATGTACACGTTTCAAAGGGTAGCCCACAAGGGGTTTGAAGGCATCAATAGGACCACGGTGAGCCTCCCTAAAGTGGCTGTTTGTCAATAAGGAATCTTGACGGCTTGTACCTGGATCCCAGTAATCAGCTGTCAGTGGCTGTTTCTAAAAACAGGGAACCCCCAGAACGTCGAGTAGCAGCGACATTTAGATGAGAGATTGAAGAAATCATGAGTCATGATCAACTGTTACCCATGATTGATTGACCGATATCACCATATCAACACTTTGATTCTGCATCACAATGACTAATTGGTCAAACACATATACATTACTATATTCCGATGATTGATTCATTTGTGCTCAATGATATATCATTACAGCATATCCCATCATATGCCATTGTCTACAGCTGGTCAGCATCATGATCGTCAGTTTCGAAAATGGCCCCCCCAAGTTACAGCTGTGCTTTCCCTGTCAATCATACTTTATCCACAGGGAAGTTTCTCATTTACCCCAATAAAACTGGTAGTTTCCTTGTTAATGGCGGACTGAAGAGCTGGATGGTGCATGGAGGTACCACCATGCAGAGCTGGACAAACGCTTCCCGCGAGTCACTCACGCGACCACCGACTCACCAAGCTGATGACGGCTCCTGCCCAGAAGGGTCATGGGTGGTTAGCCTGGAAATGCGGTGATCTCTTGGCTATGTTTGGTGAGCACCCTGGTTCATCATGGAATTCGATAATAGATCTTGTTAGAAATAGAGAATGAAAAATGGGCTAATTAATCATGTTCATGAAACTACATATTCTGCATGCTTGATCCTAGTTGATAGTGCGTAAATAGTAGTCAAGACAGATTCACGATGGATTGAGTATCTTGCTTGTCCCGTGGTAATCTAAGGTGGGTTGGCAAATCACAGCCATCAGTGACTGGATAATTTGCTTACATGGCGCATGTTCCTTGTCTTATTGTGCCTTCTCTTACACAGAAAAGTAGTAGCCGCAACTGATTCAGAATCTCTCAGGGCTTACTCATAGTGATACCCCACCTAAATTGCTGGCTTCCACACATCTCAGTGTTGTTAGGAATGATCCTTTCCAATTTTCCTTAGCACTGATCAATACAGCTACAGTTTCCTCGTTTGATGATCACTTGTTGCTGGTTCGGGTCCGCACTACCCATTTGGAGTACCCGATGGTACGATTCCAAATAGGAAACCATTCCTTAACCATTATCCCATTAATAGATCACTACTAAGCATCATCAATCAGCATTGATAAATAGTCAACCATCACTACTCATCATCAACCGATATTGATCATCATCTATATCTTCCAATCATTAACCATGTCTAAACATCTTCAACCAGTATTCACCCTTGTTTGACCAAATTGAGCACCATCAATACCTCATCTAAACCATCATGAGCCCCTTGCTTCCCCATCAACTAGTCATCATCAACCAGTATAGATCATCATCGACTATCATTAAACATAATTAATCACTACCTAGCCATCAACCATCAACGGTGTTTCTTACAAAAGGGGACTCCCAAGGTCATCCAATATTCACCATCTATACTAATAAACCATCCTTTTTTGGGGGTGCCCAATCTTAAGAAACCTCCGTATTGATGGTTTATTTGTTAGCTACTAGTCCCTACGATTGGCAATGAATAATTACATATACAATCATTAAGCATTTCAAAATTTCAAACCACCAATATGGATCATTGACCATCATCAACCAGCCCTTCATCACCGATCATCCCCTGTGTCCTGAGAAAAGTCCCGACACTGCACCGTTCCATGGAAACGGGAGGCCGTCGCGGGACAGGGCCTGCAGCTGCGGCAGAGATACTGGAGCGAAGACGGCGTAGCGGTTGAGGGGGTTCTTGTGGTTAAACAATGGTTTATGATAGGTAGTCACAAATCTATAGCCCTAAATAGGCGGGTGAACCTATAGTACCCTAAATAACAATACGGTGTTGCTAACAAGGCTTTGGTTAAGGAGTCGTTACTGGTTAAACAAGGGGTTGATGGTAGGGGAATAACAAATTGCAAGGGAGTATTGGTGGTTGAACAATGATGGGCTGATGGTGGGGAATGATAAGTAGCCCCAATTCGCAACACTACATTGCTGATGATACTGCTGATACTGATGCAAATGCCAACATTGATCCTGAACACCTAAAGCTGATACTGATACTAAAACTCAAACTCAAACTCATACCAGGAACGATCCTATTGCGAGCGCCGATCGTAGTATCTTAATCATACTGGTAGTAGTATTGATGCCACCAATATTCTTCATGAATCCTAGTAAGGACGTTGACACCAAGACTCAGAACCAGACCGTTACTAAGCCCATCTGAGCCCAATATCGATTCAAAAACTAGGAGTACTGACCTTGAAAGGAAACAATTATATCATCAATCTGCGTGAAACAAATAATGATTCAACTCTAGCCAACACTAAGATTGACAGGAACTTGTCCGCTTAGGCACATTCACCGCATTTATACCTGCCTGCGATGCATCGATGCATGGATTCTTGCAAACAACAAAGACAATAAGGTGAACCACAAATATCTGGGAGCAGTATAGTGTATTATATGCTTATGCAAAGGCCAAACATCCCAACAAATTTGCATGGAGGTGGAGCCACTTTCAATGCCCCATCAGAAACAAATGTATAGCGATCGAACGTGTGCTGCATACGTGGCAATCGATACAGAAAAACTCTACATGCAAATCCCGAAACGGCTGATTTGTCTAAACACAAATCATTTTCTTGGTGTCTCTTTCGGTATCACATTGTTCAAAGGTACCTGTACTCAAGAGACATCCTGCATAATTCTCCACATACTAGATTGGGACACGGAATGGAAAAAGACACTCAGCTTGATGGAAATTGTTTATGACTCGGTTGTGCATCCAAATCTAAGAATGTGCAATTCCTTAGGGAAAACATCTGCTACCATGTGCTTAGAAGCTCCTTAGCTGCTCCATTGGAAGGATATCGGGTGCCCTTCCTGGCTATTTGGCGCCCTCCTTAAGTCGGTGTGGCCCACAATGAAGAACAAATGGAGTTCTGGACTGGGCCCCAAAAATTGGTGGTGCGCCTACTGAACAATAATAACTTCAGAATGGCTGGGGCTATATCATCTATGGGGATTTGCCTATGTACTTCTAAGCTCAGCCAAAGTTTCTCGTTCTGCAATTTGGTCATCGATGGAAAGCGAACACTGACACTACCGTCCTTTATGACCAAACAAAGTAAAGTGACTACAGAACACTCGAGCACTTGGGATGTCAACCACTACCCAACTCCGGAGACCGAATCAACCGCCGTGCAAAGTTCCCTCGAAGGATCCATCCGGGTCAGCTAAGATATCCATAGAAAATGACGTCCTGCAACAACAGTTTGAGGGTGCCCCGGCTATCGCAATGACCCATATGATTGATGATCGGAGATTGAGGCCTAGTATCAATCCCTTCTGGTCATGTTCTCGATTGTGCTTAGCATGATGAATCACCACCTCTGATAGACCCTGCTTAGTCATTCCCGGATAATATTCCTAATGCCACCATGACGAACCAGGAATAAGATCATGATTCCAACCTGCCCCTATATTTGATGGTAAATCACCAGCTATTTATGATTAAACTCATGGTGAGTTTATCAATATAGATCTACATGTTTTTTTCTCAAAATAGGGGACACTCCAAATCATCCTATATCACCCATGTACTGTATAGCAATAAACCAACCATGTTTGGGGTACTCCTATCCTAACAAACAACCACATGGATCTACCATTCATCACGCTACATCATCCCTCACAGCTACTCATCATTCAGCTCTCTGCCCGCGGGCTGAGGAGCCAAACACAGGAGGAAAACGAGGTCAGCAGGCACCTAAGCGGCTCACGCATGGACGCTGGAACCTGGGGCCACCAAGTATTCAAACGGCCTGAAGTACCAGTAGCCATAGCCTGTCATCACAAACCACCGGGGTCATCATGGCTGTTTCCAGAGTAAACAAAAACGATATCTACATATATCTACATATCATATAGCCAACCTTAGGTCCTTAGGCATGGTCTACATATAGCCATCCCTAGCCATGGCCGCTTCTAACCCGCATGGCCATGGTAAGTCGCAACCCTTGTGAAAACCGGGGCGCCAGGAGCCGGCCAACAGCGCTGGGCGCACGGGGGCCATCAAGTGGGCCAGGAAGCCGACGCCCTCGGAGAGCAACGAAGCATGGCCAGGGCTTGGCTGAAGGCCGAAGGCTGATGGTGGATATGGTGCATGATGGTGAATGATGGTGAATGATCAGGGTTAAAGATGGTTAAATATGGCTGAGATCATGGTTAGTTGTGGTTTGATGGCTTGAATGCTGGTTGATGATGGTTGATGATGGTCGATGAATGTTGATAATGATGGATATGGATGTGGTGATGGTGAAAGATGGTTGATGATTGGCAATAGTGGTGAATAATGCTTGGTGATTTTTAGTAATTCTGGATATTAATGGTGCATGGTGGTTGATGATGGTTGATATGAATGCTTACTGATGCCTGCTGTACAGTTAGCTGATGCTTGAGGAAGATAATAAGGATGATAATAAGGATGGAGAAAATGATGATGATGATGATGATGATGATGATGAAGAAGAAGAAGAAGATGATGATGATGATGATTCATAGGCGGTCCTCAATAGCACATCAGTAGTGGATTGATGGTCAATAATGAATTGTGGTGAGTGGTGATGAATCCACATCATGGGTGTCAGCAGTGAATGTTAATGATGGTGGGTCATTGAGTTTACTGTAATACTGGTAAACTATCAATCATTAATCAACCAACCATTTGTTAACAATTACTAAGGAGAATAAAAAATGCTTGAAACCACCAACCAGTAGTAAAGCATGGCTAGTAGCAGAACATGTCTCAGTTGGGTAAAGCGCCTTTTACAATGGATATATTGACGTCGGATTACAATTTCCAGTGACATTGGCTAGCGGTAGTTCACATAGGTTGATGGAATATGAGCTGTCATTATATATTGGAACAAAAACTCTGTTAGTTCAATATTTCTCAAAATGAAATACCCCTAACTGATCCAATGTTAATCATTGTCGTGTAATAAAGTATCCATTTACGCGCTTCCCAATTTTGAGAAATCTCAATATTGGCTGGTTCATACAGATTAAAATCTGATAATTGTTGACCGATGTGGACCCTTGACCATGTCAGACTCTTCCAGGGTAGCATCCCACCGCGAGCACTCTTCTTTTTTGTTTTTGCTTGTTGTTGTTGTTGTTGTTGTCATTGCTTGGTTGCTCTTGCTGTTGCTGTCGCTGTTGCTGGTGCTGTTGGTGTTGTTGTTGCTTATCTTCTCCACTTTTGGCTTGTTGGTGATATTACACTCCTGTAAACTAACCTTGAAGTGGAATATCCGGCACTTATAGCTGGTTTTCCTATGGAAAACCATGTTTTTTTTGCTTCCTTGATGTTGCCGTAACCAATCATCATGAAAACCCTTGACATTGGCAGGCACTCCTTGGTGGCATCCCCGTGCGAAGATTTCAGTGGATATATCATGGTAAACCCATCTAATGTCCAAAATCCTAAGGACATCTAAGTCAGTAGCTCGGAACTAACCATGGCTATAAGGGATAGTTCAGCTCCCTTCAGAGGGGTAACCAGCAGCTTGTGGATACATATGCCCCAGCAGTAGCTTAATGCCTCGGTGCTGCCAGGGCACGGTCTCTGGTCCGAAGACCAGACCGAAGACCCCACCTCCGAAGCAGAAGCTGAGAGACGTTGAAGCAACCTTTTGACCACAAATGCAGGGAGATGGGGGAATCAATAGGTTGACTTGGCTCATCAACCTCCGATTTGTTGCCAAACAAGCCAACATAAGCCATTTGAAAGCTCATCCACAGGCTGGTGAATAAGCCAAATAGGCTGGTGAATAAGCCAAAAGAGGAGATGGGTTCATTCATCGACTGCTGAAAAAGCCAAATACGAAACCTTTTGAAACAACAAAAATGTTGGGGACTGGTTGCAACCATTGATCATTGATGGTAGGTCCAACACATTGGGATGGTTACTTGTGATTTAAAACTGGGGGGTAATGACCAGCAAATGTTTACTGTAGAAGCCCTCTTTGAAAAAAACAGTCGAGAATAATAATACTAATACCAATTGTACTAAGAATAATAGTAACCAACAACCTCAACAATGAGAATGCGCGTGATAACAACCTATTCAACAACAAGCTGGTGAAATCAGCTAGTGGATAAGCTGGATGACCATGAAGCCTATTGATGATTGACAGTTTTTACTAGTGAACCAAGGCAACAACTGCGGTTTTCATCACCGCGGATCATGGGAGCGACTGATAGAGTTAGCAGGCACCCTCATAATCATGTGTTTCTGTCCATCAGTCGTGCCCCTCCCATCTAGTGTTTGTTGCCTACATGATCTGTATGTTTCAAACCAGAATGATTAAGTAAATCAACCTGGTTTCAGACCACTCTCTCTCTCTCTCCTTTGCTGTTTTCCAAGAGCCACCAAACATAATCATCTGCTACCCCTCGACTACAATTAAATCATAGTGAACATGGTTATATATTTACTTGCTATTGACCAAACCCCTCAGGCTCTGTAACAACACCAACAGTAACTACCGATAGTAAAGAACAATCAACCAGTAACCAGTATACTTACAATTGGTCAGTATTGACCACTATAGCCGTGGTCCACCATTAGATTATAACATCTGATAACCTTCATTATTAACTATATACCATACATTGTCATAATCCACTATTAACCGCTATACTCCCAACATTCAACCATGAGTTAAACAGTGCCATGAACCAACTTAACTCCCTAAATCTCCCTAGCCCTACCATGGTGATAAGCATCATAGCTGTTTGGATCACCACTCACCAGGCGCGAAGTGCCACGCCGCCCCGCTTCAACCGCCTGCCACGGCTCCGCGATAGAAGGACTCCACGCTGCTGCTCACCTCGGAGACGAAGAAAGCGGTGAAATATGGGAGGTGAATGGTTCATCATGGTGGTTAATAGTGGTTCATGGTAGTTATTTATAATCATGGTGGTTAATAGTGGTTGATCATGGCTAATACAATGTTGGTGACGGTGTCATAATGATTAACTAAATGATCAAAACAATGGTCGTTATCATGGTCCTCATGATTAAAAAATGGTGATTTTAATTGTCAATGAAGGTTTATAGTGGTTATCATGGTTCATAAATGATTAAAATTAAAAAAATGTGATTCATAATTCATAATGGTTAACAAAAGGGAATAATAACTATGAATATCAGCAATATAGTGTTAGTGATATGGTCAATAATAGTGGTTTGTAACAGGGGCTGATAAGAAGATTTGTGACGGTAAGTAGAAATAATAGTGTGGTGCAATAGGGGATTATAGTGGTTAATAATCGGGGTAACCAACGAACAACATAGGTTGAATGATGGGTTATAATATATGGGAGGTAAGAAGAAGCAACAGTAATGGTTGACCATAGTGGTTGATTAATGGCTAGTAACACGGAATGACAACCACTAATAGTGGTTGATGATGGTTAGTAATGACCCATATTGATGGTCTATAATGGTTAATGAAAGAGGATAATACTAGCAAAAGAGGATAACCAACAAAAAACAATCAACACGGAGGTTTCTTCACATTGGGAACCCTGAAGTTAAGGATGGAGTTGGTTACCACAAATTAGGAATTTCCCGGGTCATGTTCGGGGTACCCTCATTTTTAGAAAGCACCATACATATATATATACATACACATAGTGACTACAATTGCATACAAATATATGTATGCATATACGCATCAGTTCATATTTACATATTCACATAGTAAAACTTGTGTAGAACAAATAAATAAATTATATGAGCAGTATAAGTGAATACACATGTATGTGAATATGAACACGTACATATCTACACAACAAAAGCATTAAACGTGTACATATTGAGCACATGCATCTCCAAAACTACACATGTAAATGTAAATATGAATAAATATATGTTCGATTTATTGTGATTAATATACGCTTAGCAACGATTGATAAAATAGAGTAAATGGAAGTTACTGACACTTACTAGTGATTACTATGTGGTTCGCGAGAATATAATTGATTATACCCTTTTACACCTATTTTACCGTATCTACCAATTTGGTAAGAACACTCCTGGTGGCTCCAATTTGCTCCCCCTTCAAAGGTATACATGGATACCCCCTAGCTCACAGGCTCCCTCCCAGCCACAAGCCAGGTATATAATATGTAAGCTGCCGTACATCATCAGCTACACAAATGGCTAGCATGTCAAGCTGAGATGCACCTCCTGGTGATACAATCAGTTTGGGACCGGGGGGAAAGCCCACCGTTCAGGTGACTACCATCTATGATGAGTGGGTTTAGTTAGGGGCATGACACTTGCCACTGTAAGAAGTTCCTTCAGCTATCTTCAGCTAGCTTGGATGATTTGGGTTGACATATCAGTCCAACCAGTAAGCAAACTCAACTCATGGTTGGTGATGCCATCTCAACCAGTAAAACACATCCCCAGCGTCCAATCGACTCACCACTTCCCCTTGGCCAACCAAGCGGCACAGGACACTTCAGGAGGAGGCTTTGTCCACATGGCGTAACTTTGCAGCTCGACACAAGCGTTCTGTGAGCTTTCTGCCGGCCCTATAGAGGATATCTCCGGCCCAAAAAGTCTGGTGATGTTTCAAGAATGGTTACAGCGAAACTAAAAGTTTAAAATGACTATACACTGAAGTCAGCTTTGCTTTTTACATGGTTGGTAGTGGTTGAGGATTGCGGCAATGGTTGATGATCATTCAGGATTCACCATCTGCCCCTGGCCACGTAAATGAACTGAGTTGTTGGGCACTGGCTGCGAATTGCTGATTTTGGGTGCGGTAGTGCCTCATCCCAAGATGAAGGTTTCATGTTGGGACTTCACAAATCAATTGACCATGAACCATGTGGTATACATAGACTTATCCCAAATGCAAACCTTCTACTGTGGTCATATTGTCATCTTTGTTTGACTGTAACTTCATGAGTGGGTCTGAGCTACACCATTTTCATTGGGTAACACGCCTACAAGTGCTAGTTTGACTTCAGTGACACTTAAACCCAGCTCGTGTAGCATCGAGTTATCTTATACATATTGCTAGTGTATACCCGGATACCTAGTACCATGATCACTCATGTTGGGTAATACCAACCGCAGCCACGAGCGGAGTAATTTGTGAAAACTGCACAGGTGTGTCATCTGAAAGGCCGGTGGGTTGGAAAGATTGGTTTTCATGCCTGGAATTGGAGAAAGGCTGGATCTACAATCCTATGATCTGCCTGGACGATCTTTTGAGCCTATATCTTCCATGATCCGATGCTTTTATATGCTGTTCTCTTTGAGCTTCGCTGCAGCAGCCATGCTCGCTACTGGTAGCATCAGTAGCCCTTCATGGATGGTGGTTCATGTAGCAGCCCAGCAGTATCTGTGTTGAATTCAACAGTTTGGGTCAGACCAACTACTTGTAGCAGCCAAAAGGAAACTATTCCGTCGCGCTACCCCCTGCTATAGGTAGCCAAAAATCTTTTAAGTTTCCAAATAAGGCACATAATTCCAAACAAACCATGATCAACCAGGGGTTCTGGACCCCCCTGGACCTGCACCATGAAGTCTTGACTGGTGAAACGAAACGTGCAAACGCGCCAGTAGAGTAAGGACAGGTCGAAGTCGAAGTCCATAGGAACTTACTTGGTTCACTACCATTTGGTTAGGCCACTCCTGGTAACTCCTGGCCTCGCTCCCCCTCTAAAGGGCAACGGGATACCCCTGGCTCCACCAACCACCAGCCAGTTCATGCTCACAAGTGAATGCGTAATGGTTCAATGGCTGGTTAACAGTTGTCAAAGCATCATGAATAATGAATACCCTAGTAACTCTTCCAGATAAGCAACCAATAGAAGATTCAAACAAACAAAATCGGTGCTGCCTTTTCCCCGCTGAACATTTGCATCGAATCCACCCGCACGAGGGGCGCGGTGCCGTTGTTGTCGCGCTGAGAGTGGTGACTACGAAGCGTTCAATGATGGTTTCACTAATGGTTGATCAATGGTTTATGTGGAGCGTCCGAATGGGAGCTAAGATGGGTCAGAACTAGGGTAAGCACTAGTTATGACAGATGTAACCAGAGTTAAATTGCGAATCTTAAGGCACCTTCTTGAACTAGGGAAGCCCATCTCGGTAGATCAGTGGTTAATGGTGGCATATAATATAAGTGGATAGTGACTGCTAATGAGTCCTAAATAGTCGTGAATGGTGGTTTATCATTGCAAATTAGTGGTCAATGAGGTTTTATGATGATTAGTTCATGGTTGGTGAATGGCTAATCAATATAGTGACTGGTGGATTGCGATAGATATTTTATAACGGTGCATTGATGGAGTCGGTTGCTGACGGTTGTTCGTTCTTGTTGTTGTCACAGGATCTTTGACTACAAACTACCCAGTGTCATTGTGCTAAAGTTATCAAGCAAGCTTTTTTGAAGGGAGATGTTCTTTGCTGGACACCCCAAGGTGTAGACATTCAAGTCATAGCATGGGCCTTGCACAGCTTATTCTTTCGTCACACGCCATAAGACAGTCCGCAGGCGACGTGATGCTAGACCGCACCTCGATGACCGTCATTCTTCTGAGACTGGGAACGAGTTCCCAGGGATTCCCAACTCATTCCTCCATCAAAATGAACATTTGGTGGTTTCTCAAAATAGGGAACCCAAAAAATGGTTGGTTTACTATTATAAATGGTTAATAACTAGATGATTTGGGGGTACCCCTATTTTGAGAAATACCCATTTCCAAGAATCCATCGTGATGTGCTTCCGTTGCACCTCTGTTGTTGAGATATCCCAGGATCACTCTCAGCCGTCATCTCCAGGCACCGCACGTTCCGCTGATTTCAACCTATGAACACCGAGCCCATCATTGCCTGGGCAAATGACTTGGGGACACCACCACCAGATGTGATGAAAGATAAACGACCGTGAGTCAATCATGGGCCAACCATTCACTAATAATTTGACTGGGGCTGGAATACTAGCAACCCTTCACCAACCTAACAGATCTATAAATTGATTGGTGACCCTTCACCAACCATAGTGAATTAATTGATCATTATTAGTCAGCACAGTTGACCATGGTCAACCGGTATCAAATGTTACTTTCTACAAATCTTTGGGCTTGGGGTACCATTCATCAGTCCGGGAAACGCGGTTGCTGGTGCTTGATCCTGCAAAATCCAGCGAGGGTGTCGAACCGGGGGTTCTGGCGTGAGCCATGAGCAACTAGTAGAAGCCATTGGTTAAACTTGGTTGATCATACTACTACATGATGATACTACTGGTTGATACTGCTCATACTTGATGATAGTAGTGGTTGATAGTATTCATAATTGTTACCTCTTATTGGTAAACAATTGCCCTTCTTGTTGCTTTCAACTGCGGCTGCCCACTGCTCCTCATCAACTTTAACCATTGTCAATGAGCAAATTACAACTATCTATCAAGCACTGAAAACTGTTTGCTATCGTTTATCCAAATGAACCATGATGAAACATCAACCATTATGGATCCCACCCCCACCATATCAACCTCTCTGTCCATTAAGCCCAACTGCGTGATTTTTGTCCATCACTACCCATCTGCCACCCAACCAACGCCTTAGATGCTCACCAACAACTGGGCTACCCTGCCCCCTCCAATGCTGTGGCTCGACTTCCTGGGCGAAACGATGAAACATTGACGAATGGCAGGATGACCGTGATAGAACCAACCACAACAATGCACATTGAAGTTTCTATGTGTACTTATACTTAAATATGCATGAATCAATAAATAAATTTATACATATGTACATGTGCACAATAGTATATGTACATAATACTTATGTGTTTTAATGTAAGAACATGCATGCACACATACATGTAATCAAATAAAAGTACAAATTTGTTATCGAGTAGATAGAAATAGATAGATAGAAAGAAAAACAAGAAAAATAGGTAGATAGGTAGATAGATGGATAGATAGATCGATCGATCAATAGGTAAAGAAAACCTTCATACATATTAGCTGCTTTTATGTAGTCATTCAAAATCTCTTGATGGGACTTTGAAGGGCGGACCAAGCCTCGTTCAGTTTAAACACAATTCGGACCGGATAACGCCATTTTGGGGCATCTCGTTCAAATGTACTTCATATTCATATATATTGAAGTATATAACTGATATTGGTAGTAACATAAACAGATCTCGTTCGGTCTGGCGGACCCATCTCGTTCACGAGCGAACTATGGATGAGAGGGAAAAAAACATGAGCAAACCCTTTACTTGGAATGAATTGCGCAGATCAAAGTCGTTGCTCATGTAGACAATTCTAGGGCTTGATATTGTTGACAACATTATGTAACAAGTGTATCAAATATCTACAAGATTTAATGAAAGTAGATGAAATATTATGAAAGGACATCATTATATTACAAACATTCCAGGAAACAATCTTGTTGGTTGCGGTGTCTGAGCCACCAAAAGGACGTGCAAAACCACCAACTAGACTGTAGCTGCAGCAAACATAGGCTCAAGTAGTGTTTTCTAAAGGAAACTGGAAGAATCACCTGCAAACACACCAAGTTTCGCCTGTTGTACTTAGGTTCTAGCTCCAAATTGACCTGAGAAGGTGTAAATATTTTCGTCAAACAAGGCCTAGAAGGCTTTGGACTCAGCAATGGAGAGGGGCTTCGCGGTTCTACATTGCGGTTGTTTTGAGCGATCTGCAAATGTAGGCAGCTGTGCTTGGTGAGCGCTTGATTGTGCTGCAAAGTCGTATTGAGAAGATCATGATTTCTTTGCGCATCTGCAGTAGCCGCATTTGAACTTACAAAGGTACTCTTCTGCAAAGCCTACCAACCACATTTTGTCAAAGTTCAAATCCCGGGATTCATCACAACAACCAGGAATAAAATGTTGCAATGACTAGGCCAGAATCGCTACCTGACATCCATTCAATCTACAGATCATGACTAGGCCACAATATGTTTTGAAGTCTATCTAAGGATATTTGCAAGAACTAGTTGTCGAACCACAAGATACTACCATTCAAGTACACTGTTTTTGTGGACTGGTGAGCCAATCCTGGCTGCACAACAAGATTCCTTAAGCATAAATACTGCCCATGAATCGTTCAATCATGTTTACTGGTTGTCCTTACATGTCCTTACGGCTGCTAAGTGGCCAAAGTCGTTACATAATTCACGACTATCAAAGGAAACTATGATTTTGAATTTATGAATGTACAAAACCCTTTTTGCAAAGTGATCCAGCCTGAGAGTGCGACCCAAGCACCCGTCCAACAGCGGGCGACCTGTGAAAACATGTCGCTTTGAGCACTGCAAAACTCAGGCAGCGACAGGTCTGCGCGGTGGAGAAGGTGAACGCCCAAAGCGGGAGGTTCCTGCGGAAAGTGAGAAGTTGGAAGCTGAGTAGCAAGCAAGCGGTTGATAATTCATGGACATAGCCATCCTTGGCAATTTACATAGATACATACATCATATGTATCAGTTTATCTCACTGCAAGGTATCACTTTGCAGGGAGGTCAGAAAATGAAAACATCTCACATTGCAGTTGGCCGCAATGACCCCGGATGAAGTCTTCGTGCAAGCATGGTCTTACATACGTTTTTAATGGAGATAACACCGGCAAGTATGTAAATGTATTTGCAAATGAACATGTATATATATGTTGCAATGTGTTTGTGAAAAGCTCTGCGTATGCGCTTATGTATGGCCTTCAAAAACACGTCCGTCTGCAAAATGTATGTCTTTATAAATATATAGTGAACAAATATATATATATATATATATATATATATATATATACATACCTGCATAGACCCTTCCTGGTGAATTCAGCCAGCAAAATGAAATACAGCCTGTATTTGGAAAATTCTGATGAATTTACAGGTCAGTACGGGAATTTACGGGTCAGTACGGGAATTTAGCCAGCACCTTCAAAACCAATCAAAATCAACAAGTTTAGCGCATGCATACTTTAGTCTCTAAAAATCATGTCCCCAGTGTCAACCAGCCATATCTTCCCACTGACATCCACACCCGCACACAGGCCGTGAGCTCACAGAAAGCAAGCCATTTCCCTCTCACCCCCGGCGGTTTGGGTGCATCCATAAAAGCAATACCTGTGTTAGGTAACGCTCAAGACTCCTAGCCACACGGGTTCTAGGATCAGTACAACGGGTCAGCTCACAAAATTTTCCGATGAAATCCTCATCAGAAGATGTGTTCTGAACCATGGGATTCTCCACATACTGTGACACAGCGGCCTGATCAACCATCGACCGCCAAATGTGCCAAAACATATGGAGTTTTGGATTGGTACCAAATCTATTCTCTTTGAACTTGTGGCTGAGAAAACCCAATCTGGAGTAAGCACGTAGAAAATGCCTGGCAGCGGCATTTAGCTGCATAGTATCTTCCGCCTTTATCCACACACCGCTTCTAAAAAGTGTTGACATCCAGAAGTTCAGTGCTCGGCTTGCCGATGCCTTAGTGCAAATGAAAGATTCAAACAGCCACTGGCAATCAACAATGGTCACCTGCTTGGTTATCAATCATAATCTTTGTTACAACCATTGCGGAAAAACAAACCAGAACAAACAAGTTCCGAAGCAAAAGGCGAAGAAACAATCAATCTGTAGCGCTCATGAGCCGATGATTCCAGATCATGGAGCTTGCAAAAGTACTCAATAAATTGCAGGAATGTAGTGGTCAAAGCACCCTTTGACCAACTTCCGCTTGGTTCTTCAGACCCCTTCCAGCCAAGGGTCAGGCGATCCAGCTTGGTAATGTAAGGGGTTTTGTGGTTCTCCTGAGCACTGGTGTTTTTTGAAAGGCAAAAGTGGGACATGTACATGTTTGGATTGGAACCCTGACCCCTCAAACCAAAAGTACGAGGAAACAAAAAATTAGGTAAGGTTACTTGGTATTGAAAACAAACGAGAAAAACAATGCTAAACAGGGCTGAAAGTCCATGCAGAACTCAATGTAAGAACTTGATAAGCTTTGCAATCGCTTTTCGATGGAAGAAAGGTTGCATAGCTGCTGCAAAACTGAAAGGCTTGATGCAGCAAATGATTTTCCAATCCCCAAATTGACGGTATGGAAAATGTCGATCTTATGAAAATCGGCTTTGCGCCCCACATCGTGCATCAGGACCCCAGTGAAGATAGCCTCTTGCTCCCATGGAAGCTCTGCATGCATGGTTCGATAGAAATTCGGGCGGTCGGACCTGAGGAATCAAGCTTAAAAAATGCATGGGACAAAACATGTTTATCCAACCAAACTGACCAGCCAAAACCCCCCAAAAATGGTTGTTCTTCAGGAACAAAAAAGGCACACATCTTCATAATCCAGACTGGGTCTTCCAGCAAGGCAAAGATGGCATATGCCGGTGCACGGTGCTTTGCTGGTAGATGCTTTTGGAACGTTTCGGTATGAACGCACCATCTCAGCTGAAGTAGCCTGGGTAACAAAACAAACCCTGAAACTGGGGGCAACCCAAAAAATTTGGTTCTCCCATCATTGCTTTTTAAAATCCCAAAATGAATTTGATCTCAAACAAGACGCTAAGTAGGGCCAGTCGCCCTTGTTGCCCACGCAAACTGGGCGCAGCTTCCCACCAGAAGGCAAGGGGACACCACTGCGAGACGCCCGGTCCAAAGACACCACAACCAACTCGAGTAAGTCGCGTCTCACTTGGGGATCATGACGGTAATCTTCCTTAGATCATGGAGTCCCAAAGTTTGTTCACAAAGCCTTTGCCAAAAAACAACAAAGTCAAAGGCTTGGAATTCGAACCATTGATGGAGCAAAGTAATGAAAGCCATTTTATCAAGTCCAGAAATGAAAAGTACTTGACAAAATAAAGCCAAACAACTCTCAGGAGAGCTCCAAGAAGAAAGCGGGTTTCAAAGGCATGCCCAAGGAAATTCATGCGTGGATCAGTCAAGGTTTCACCTTCAATGGGCCCCAGCTTGTTGCTAACGGTGCCCATCCCCAATGAAGAGTGAAAACTCAAGCACAGGCATCCATCTTTCTTGTAGGTAGTACCTTCATCCCCATGAAAGTAACAAGGCACGGCGTGTTGAAGGTCTAGTTCTCCCCTTCGTGCAAGCTCAAAAACTTCGTGGCCTGGACACACCCCCTCGTAGCGGCGCCAGAACTCAACAAGCGATGGCCCAGCGTCTGCCAGGCGTCGAATGTTTGGCCCAAGCCCCAAAAAGCGGTTCAATTTCCCCACTTTGTCCAACGTTTGAATCCAGGAAGCTACTTCTATGTAGGGGTAGCTCTTGTCACTACCCACTTTCCCCCTCGAGATAGGCACACCCAAGCGAAGCCCATGCCGAAGAAATGTATTGGAAACCCGTGCTTCCTAGGGTCAGGTTTGTTTAAGGTCCAAAAAAATGTTTTGCTTACACCAGGAAGGGCGCAACTTCATTTTTTAAAACCCCATACAAAACCATATATCATATAAGATGCTTCTAGGGCCATGTTAAATTTTGGTACCCACAAAATCAACTTTGATCACACTAGCAACTGGCGCACATATTAATCATATTATGGATCGGTATCAATTACCAAAACAACCAACACTGCTGTTGAGTTTATAGGGTGATAATTGAAACATTGCAAATATAAATATGATCAATTCATGCGAGTGTCAGGCTTGGTGAAATTTGCACTGTGGAGATCCCACAGCACAGGGCACACTCGACGCATCTTTGCAGGATGCTGCTCAAGAGACTCACCATCACGAGTATCATAAGCAATAATAGATTGGGCTCTCTGGATAATCTCGGTGCACGCAGCCTCAGTCACAGAGACAAAAATAGAATCCATTCCATCATGTGGATCGTTGCTAGCTATCGATTGGCAACCCTTTGAACATCTACAGCCACCACCTGTCAAGCTTGATTATCTTCACAGGTTGTGACATTAGCCAACTTTTTTACAACCACTGAAGCCAAGATTCGCCCCTCGAATAGCTCCATGCCAAATCCAGCGCGCTCTCCGATGGACCTGGCATGGACGAGCGTGCGATAGTGACTTTGCTGAATACCCCCTGACAATTGGGGGGAGCTGACCTCGCTGTCAATTTTTTTTCCACCCAGCACGTGCCTTGCACAGATCTAAGCAAAGCACATGATCACTCTGCTCCACACTTAGGACTTAGAATGTATTATTCCTGTTCGTTTCTGCTTGCATACCTTTCCAGATACACACTCCCGGCAGAAAGCGAAAAGAACACAGGGTTGAAAGACACCCTGTCCCAACACTCTCAAACAGTGGGGGGCCACAGGATCAGAATCAAGAAGAAATGGTTGACTTGATGCGTGGTAATTGGCACTGATTTCTTTGGATGTTCACAAGTCTAACGATGGGTCCCCCAAGTGAGACAAAAGTGTCAAACATACACATGGCTTTCAGCCATTTTTGCAGCATCAAAATCATCGAGCGATCCGAGGTAAGTCCAAGAAACATGGCGGCTTGATACGATCCTTGGCAGGAGGGAGGGGCAAAAGCTCAGGACATATCAGCAATCGGGGGCACGTCCCATTTGGTTTTGCACCCAATGGATTCTTCCAAGGTTGATGTGAACTGATGAAGAGCAGGTATCACAATCAATGCAATCATACTGTCTAATTGAAATATTATACAGTATAATGAGTAATTGCGACATTATCATAGTGAACCCTACGGTGCTTCTTAAGTTGGTGCTGTTGAGGTTCTCACTTCTTCTTCCTAGTTTCAGCTTTTGCCTTGGGCTTGGCAACCGCTTCGGGTTTCTCCTGAGTATCACCATCACCGTTCTTTGCCTTCGGCTTTGCCGTGGCTTTGGTCTTCGGCTTGGCTGAGGACGCCTTCTTGATGTTGGCAATCAACATCCTTGGATGCACGGAGGCAAACTATGCATGATGACTTTGACTCTGAACATGCAGACTATGCATGATGACTTTGCCTCTAACGAATCGATATGAGAACATGCATGTGTATGCACTTGAGAAATCGTGAGAATGGATTCAGAAAGGATTCACAATCACTTATTCCGATGTGTTGTTTCCTGAAATGGGCAAAGTAATTCTGAACCAAGCATCTTCTGACGGGACTTAAGGTGTATGATATCTGCAGCCCTGAGTGATGCGACATACAGAGCGTGGAAGAAGTTGATTCACAGCAGTTGGGGACAGTGTCCTAAATAGACTAAATAGATTCTGGAAAAATGTGGGCACTGCTACCATGGAACAATGACATTCTGGTACTGTCAACATTTGATTCAAGGGGGTAAGCAGCTAAAACCAACGCCATCAAGATACGGTTTCTTGGCCTTTTCCTTCAGCTGGACAAATCGTTCACGAAGCCTAGGTTTCAATCACGGAGCTCACATTGTTCGACACGGATATCTCTGGGTTGCGTTGCGAAATTGCTTCAAGCTAGTGCCTGGGCTACTCTCATTTATTTTCAATGCGGCGGGTGTCAAACTAAAGGAGCCACATATGTGCAGTATGTCATTGAATTAGCCACCACTGCTTCGAATTAGATGGGCATTGCTCGGCCTTTTGAAGCTTTGGTACACAAGGTATGTAAAGTATGGTCCACCAGCATCACCATTGGTGACGCTATCCCCGCCACAGCGATCGTTTCTGCATCCTTGGGTACCTTAGGAGCACGCTATGGGGATCACTTGATCAAAACAAACTTCCCTCAGCACGAATCATTGCAGTGTCAAAGCAACCATTTCATAATGACTCCATTATTGAGAAGACTTAGCCCAAAACTGATGGCACATGTATGGAAAATAGGGAAATCAGGCATCCAAAATGCGCAAGGTTCGACCTCAAAAACAAATCATGCTCCAAGATACCCTTGTACCACTGAATAAGAGCTGATTCTAGGAATGATGGACCAATGGGCTCAGCAGAGATGAACAAGACCACAAGTTTTTCCCACTTTTGAAGGTCAGTCACATAACCGTAGGAACGGTTTCGGAACCTCCAGTGTGGACAGTGCGTCCATCCTATTTTGAAGACGATGGGCCCCTCTCGTTGGATCACGCGGTCAATGGTGTTGGAAGCATGGGCCAAAACCTTTCCTGACGAACTTCCTTTTGATGGGAGTTGGCAATCCAAACTCGGATCATCATAGATTTTGTTAAGGCATTCCGGCGTACGGTCCAAACGGAGTATATCATCATCAAGCTGGAAACACCAAGGTTGCGGGACCGCAAGTTCCTTTCAGGGTGTCATGGTAAACAAACAACAATTCGGTTATCAATCAAAATCCCAAAAAGAACCACCAGCAATACGATCAAGAAATTTTGCCCTTGTCCTGGACCACGGGCATCTTTGGAGCTTTCACAGGCAATGCTGCCTGGAGACAAAACAATCTAACATATATTAATGGGAACCTTGAACATGGTTCAAGCGGTGTCCAAAGAAATCTTGGCCAAGAGTGAGTTAACAAGGTTTGCAAGTATGATCATGTGAGGGGCCTGACGGTTGTATTCCAAGAGTTCACGGATCCAAAGAGATTCTTCATCTTCGGCAGCATTGCTCCCCAAAGCATCCATTAGCAGCGAAGTGACCAAAGAGTCGGATGCATATCATGTTCGCATTCTTTAAAACCTTCTCTAATTATTTATTGTTTTCGGGTTATAGTTATTCATGATTCTTGAAAAGGTACTTGGATGTACTTGGTATGGAAAAGAATCACGAGAAGTGCAACACATTTCCAACCAACCAGGAGCCGCTAATTTCTCGAGCCCAAAAGTTGATCTGATAAGGTGAAAATTCACTGGGCAACATGTTGCAAATCTTTAAATGCAGACAGGATAGCTTTTCGGAATCACCATCCTCGTCGATCGTGATGTCAGCCTTGACTTGCGCGAGGCTTTTGAAGAGAGCCTTCAAGTTGATGCCGACACCTTCCCAATCCTTCATGAGCCTTGGGCCGAAAGGATGGGCATGATCTCTATCTGTTTGGGTCGTGCTGTATGGCTGTATGGTGTGTTGCTTAGGTTCTGGATTTTGAGTTTTGTTTTTAGGAGTCTGACTCTTTTGTCACGGGGTTGCTTTCTCCTTCCGCATCCATCTCCAGCTTTCCCAAATTGGTTTGCACGAGCATCATCTTGCCATGCACCTTGTCCATGAAGGCAACCACGTCGGGCAGCACCTGGGAAAAGGTTGGCAAATGCTTGGCACAAAAGTTTGTTTTTGTTGGTGATGCCCCGTTTTCATCCTTTAACCATCATAGTTTTGCAAATCAAAAAACATGTTTTATTGTTTGTGGGGATGATTTGCGCGGATGATTTCCGCAAATCAATGCAACCCCACAAGCCCTGCCTGCTCTGCAAGCTTTTCAGCCTCGGGTGTCATGCCTTCTTCCGTGATTTGCTTGAGCTGGTCAACTTTGATGGCTTCCACCTTCTCTTCCTGAGTGAAAGTCTTGTGGAACAAAGTGAGGTCTAAGGTGGTTTGAATAAGGAAGTGATGGTCGATCAGGGGATGAGAGCACTTGTTGAATGTCGGCTTTTTTTTCAGGTGAACACCAGGCAGAGAGGTTTCAAAGAAACACGAAACACTAAAGGAAAACGCTTGGTATGGATTCCATTTCTACCCAAGTTCCAAGACAATATGGGTCATGAAAGAAATAAATGGGGAGCGTCAAGGTTCCATGTATATATCATGTTACGCCCCTTGAAGTCTTGCAACTAAGGATGATGTTGCTCTATGTTGTTCTGCAAAGCATCGCTGGCATCGAGGTATTCCTGGCGTCTTTGAAGCTCGGTTTGTCTGATGGTCTGCTTTGTGGAAAGCTCCACAAAGTACTCCTTGACAGAAGCATCGTATTTCCACGCCCTGGCACGGGAACCAATGGTTTGGGCATGTTTGGACTAATTTGTCTGATTTTGATTGTAGTGAACATCAAGCAGAATTGGCATGACTTCAGAATTGGGATTGCGGCTCATAAATCTCGATCTATTTTAAATTGCATGCATAATCAATACTTGTTTTCGTGAAAATGAAAACAGAAAGAATGATGAATCAATCAAATCGACCATGTGCTTCAGTTGACAAGAATCAGGCTGGGCAGACCGTACCAACGCAGCAGGAAATCGCTCGCAGTACACGATGATGCTGCGAATGGTCTCCCTTAGCTGTCCAACTTAATGTCAGAAGCAGTATAACAACTCAATAACTCAGAAGTTGGTGTTGCAAAAGATTATAGCAGGTGTGGCTGGAACTTGTGTCAACAAGGGAAGGCTTGATAGGTGAACTGAACCTTGCTACAATGCTACAATTAAATTGTTGGAATCCCCATGTTATGTTTGAGCCGATGTGCTTGGTGTAGTCGCCACTTTTCTCCATCTTCTCCTCGGTCAGCCACTGGCCTAGGACTTCCTGCTCTTTGGAAGTCATGCGCTCCCGCACCAGGAGCACTCGGGATCGGAACTCTGCCTCAATTGGGCGTAAGCTGAAGGGGTTGAAACAAGATTGGCACCAAAACGCTTAGGCCCAAGATTGGTGGGTTGCAAGAACAGTTGATTGAACTTTTTGCTCACATGTTTGATTGTTATATTTGTTAACCTTCATCCTATGGCCTTCTGGATTTCTCACTAAAACTTTGACTGGGTTTTGCAACAACAAATCTAGCCGAGATACCCGCAAACACTTGTGTTTCCTGGAGTCGGGACCCACCTTCTGAATTGCCTCTAACAAGGCAATTTCCAACCACTCCCTTTCCTCTCCGCCCTTCTCCCACTGCTCTCTCGTGCTATCGTCCACGTTGCAACGGCCCGTTCTGGGCTTTTTTTCACACATGCGGCGAAGCCGCATGCGCAGTGCATCGTGGGACATGATCTTACTGCCGTTGGGAAATTCGATGAGGTCTTTGGGTGGCTCGTTTTCATCCCCCTCATGTTTGTTCTCATCAGATTCTTCCATGCCCAAAGAAGTATTCAGTGATGATACTGAGGTCGGGGTCGATGTCTGAACAACTTTCATGGGGGGGGTAGCCAATTCCTGGACTGGCTTCCCTTTCAACTCGGATTCATTCTTCTTCATCATGGCCTCCAGCACCTCAATCTTTTCCATGGCTTGCTTCAAGAGCAGGTCTTGCTTGGTCAGCGGAGCTGGCTGGGATTTCGCAGGCTTGTCTTCAGGTAGGGGGTCAGCAGGGTTTGGGTTTTTTGCAACGGTTTCTTGGGTCTCATACTCTGGTTCCAAGTACACTTCTTTTGAATCATCAGCTGAATCACCAAACAAGTCTGAGTCATCAAAAAGTTTTCTGGGTTCCACGGATGGTTTCTTTTCCCCTTCAACTGCCCTGGCAGTCTTTGTCACTGGGGACACCTTCTCATCCTGTGTTGGCGCTGGCCGCTTGGCATGCTCAACATGCAAGGAATCTGTTTCCTCTTCAACTCCTTTCTGGATTTTCTTCTCAGGGGATGCCTTCTCGCGTGTTTCTGGTTGAGGTCGTTTACTGGATTTCCCTTCCTCAATCTCCTGGAAGGTTCCCCCAACATAGAATAGATCAAAGAAACAATGGTTTCCCCAACATTGAAAACCCAAGTTTGGTTATGCATGAAGTTTTGTCCCAAAAGTCCTTCCACTCTTTGCTCAAGTTTTCAATCTGCTCATCGTCCTTAGTTTCGGACATGGATGCTATATGATATGCTATTTGATATGCTATGGTGTTTTGCTAACATTCATTTGCACAGGTATTCAAATTCCCCAAACGACACCATTGCGTTTATATCCAAGAATCGGCTGGCTGGGTAGCCACCTCGGAGATAGGCGAAGCCTTATCCACAGCAACCTCCTCCTTCGGCTTCAGGAATCCCGATGTTGAAGCCTCAAAGAACTGAAGCGATAGGAAATTAACGACCTCCCCTCAAAAGTTGCTCCGAACAAACCATGTGTAGTTCGCTGTTGACCCGAATCATGCTGAATAATTATACAAACGAGTTTCCGTGCCACCTTGCATCAAGGACTTGGCCTCCTGGAAAGAAAGGGGTCTTGGGTTAGAAAATCCAACACATATGCAGTTATGTTCACACTTCAATTGCTGACATGTTGTTAACGAATGATTGGGTCCTTGATGGCTTGGATCAACTCAGACCGCTTCAACTTGGAAGGGTCAACGGCCAAATCCAATCCAGCAAGGTTTGCGCACATTTCGGCCCCTTTGGATAACTCACTACAAGACCATTGCTTGCTATGAAGCGACACAGCCCTAGAATGGCTTTCAGCCATGGTTTCGACACTGCCTTCCTAACCAAAGCGCTTGGGAAAAGCTCCGCGACAAGCAACAAAGCTTGGCACACCATCAAGCAACTGCATGATCTCCAAAAAAACAAAACAACTTACAACAACTTATCGGAAAATGAATTCTAAGCGTTTGTTTTCAGCTTTGTGGGCCTAACAAGTCCTCTCAAAGAAACATAAAGAAGCATCAGTTACAACTTGTGGCATGAAAGGGCAATGAAAGCCCTTGAACATGTATGACCAGTCAGGACAAATTTTGCAGTTGAGCGCATTTTTCCCCGCTTGCCAGCCAATGGCACATCATTGATTGCTGAATTTTCCATCTATGTTCAATCCAAACAGCTTGAACAGGAATCTGATCTCCAGATTTTTCTTTCATAGAGATCCGTGGACGCTTCAAACCCCCAACAAAAGGAAAAATACCTTGTTCGATCTAGAGGATTTTCACTCTGAAATTTTCTGTCAAAACCCAACATTATTACGCATTGGCGAACGGGTTTCGAACGGGTTTTGAACGCCTTTTGAACGGGTACGGGTAAGCACGGTTACGGGTACGGGTTCGAACGGGCTGAAATGTTGACATTTTTACGCCTGGGTACGGGTTCACACGGGTTTCATTACGGGTTGGTACGGGTTCGAACGGGTTTGAACGGTTTCAAAGCTGTTTTGGAAATTAGTCATGTTGGAATCATTTTTTTTCCGTAAAAATCTTGCTGATTCCCCATGAAAGCTTGCAAAACTCTTGCCCAAGCCAATCCCCAACCCATAAGACCGTACCCAAAACCAATTCAAACCTGGATTTTGGGAAAGAGCTTTGTGGTTTCCATTTCGAAATCGGATATGGTTTTCACAAAACTGATGGGAACCGTCTTGAAATATGTTCACTGGAGATCTTCATCCCACGGGAATATGGCTTGGGAATACTGCTCGCCATTTGGCAGGCAATTCCAGCCCAGCATTACCTCTCAAATACACAATTAGGGGAGTAAGGCGGGCTGCCGACCAGTCCATGTTGGAAACCCAGGGCAAGGACTCAAAAATCCTCGGCCCGTCAGGACGCTCTGGAGCAACGGGCTTGCCGCGGCCTCTCGTCTTCAGCTTTGGCATGAGCATTGCCGTGTGCAGACCGAAGCGTACGGGATAAATCCTGAGCAAAGCTGGGAGTCTGGCATGGGCCGGCCCGGTTCTTGATTACTAAATCTGGGACATTGGGGATAACAAGGCATAACAAATATCGATTGACCAATGGATGGGAAAGTTGGATGGAATCTGGAACCCAGGAAACCAAATTTTATGACGAATTGTGGTGACATCAAAATATACTTATATTTGTGCCAACCATTTACCTTCACCTTCAATTGCTTTGGAAATTTGGTGCTGGATACCAAACACAATTGATTTAGCCGAAAACCCCGGAAATATCGTTTGACATTGTCATCACGATTGAGGCAAGGTACTGTGTGGATTTGAGCTGCGCACTGCCTTTAAATCGAACCTTTCCCTGCTTGTCCACGTATTGTATCGTAGATTTCTTGGAAGGATCAGTTTTGTGACGGGTCAGCTTTCCAACGTTGAATTTCTGACACCATGGACTGTTGCTAAAAACCTTGTGCCTCTTCGGCGTCGGACTGCCAAAGAGACCCATCCAAAATGAACTCTTGTAAACCTCAGAGCCGAGGAAATGACATGGAGACTGGGAAGCGTCATAGACCATAAAAGAAATGGTTCAACAATGGAATAATTGTTTGATTTGTTGAGGTCCGGTGAGAAGGGATAAGGGGTCAACAATCATTCAACGTAATTGCAAGTAAAGGACTGGGACAACAGTGGCCAGCCATTGCAGTTTGTCATAGAATTCCATGATGGAGCCACCAGGTTGCTCGACGGCAAATGTGCCACCTCTGGCTACGATCAGTAGGCAAAGAAGAACACCCCTTAGTTTTGAGGACCCGAGCTTGCAGGGGTATGGTAGGAAAACTACCCATGAAAAGGTCAACATCAGCCGTCTCAAATCAATATTCCAACAATTGGGACACAAAGCTTTTCAATGGGCATTAGATCATATATCATTTGCAACCAGTACATTATCAGTTAGCAATCCATCCTGTCCAATATATGTTCAATCAAACCAGGCCATGCATAATAGATAATACTTGACTCATCCGAGACATTTGTTTTCCATGGGCCTGGGATGGTTCACAAGTAAAAGTTACAATCGTGATATGGTATAAGCCGATCGATCTATGATGGTTTTTGCTGTTGGTCATTGAGCTCTCTGATGCACAACCCAGAGCTTGGCCGAGGTTCCGTTCGCACATGCAGTTGGCATCGCATACGTATGCGAGACCCACATCGCCGCACGGCAGCAAGAGGGATCTTTTGGATGTTCCAGCATTCACTGGTGTCCAGCTAGAACACACCAGCGCTAACAACGAGAAAAAGTTGTCCTCTGAACACTGTAAGATAAGCCAAATGCATATCCTCAGGGAACAACACTTGGTAATCATGAGAAGGATTCCAACACAGGAGAAACCATTATTGTTGGTCGATAAAAGATTCCAACGAGGCAAAAACACAACCAAAACATGGTCTGGATTTTCGACTTCTGAGAACATCACGAAGCGTTTTGATTGCCCAATTACAGGGGTCCCTCGGCAATTTAATATGATGTAGCAGCACTACAATGTGTCCAAAAGGTCAACCCAGCAAAAGCAACAAGAATAACAAGGAGCCCTCATATAAACAAAACATGATTTAGACAAGCTTCGCATACCCCGGGCTCGACAGGAAGTTCATAGGATCCATTTTCCCAACAAACTCGTGCTTTGACTCAGCCCCGTATTCGATGTCCACACGGGCAGCAGGATAGCTTTGGGCAACCGCCCTCCAAACGTTTCCCACCCCTGCGAAGTACTCGCAGTACTCCAGCTCCTCAGTGGAAATGCAGGAAAGATCTATATAAAGTTGGCGTCAAGTGATGGTAGGCTTCGACGGGGTATGGACCAACATCAAAAGGTTCCTGATTCACGGTGCCATGTTGAGACCAGCCAAGGAAACAAGGCAATTGAACCTAAGTTTTTTTGGCATCAAAAAAACAATGTAGATGGTACATGTCAAGATCATTGAAGATCGATCACGTAGATCGCTATCAAACAAGCAGGCCTCAAATAATGTGCCGTTGACTGGCCGTTTCCATTGGAGATCAAACACGGGCTCCACCAAATCCCTATGCAACACCGTGTTGCCTATGTTTCAATGGTTCTACATGGCTTGTATGGGGTTGGCGCTTGGGGCGAAACAACATAAAACAATCGTTGACCATAGTGAATTAACCTATATAAGGGTGCAAACTGCTGCATACCGAGTTGCCGTGGAAAAGCACGGTAGATTGCTGGCGAAGTAGACCAAGATCACCGCTGCCACAAATCCCTGAGGGAAGCAAAACAAGCAAAGTTATGTTATAAAGTCTTCTTAATGCATACTTGTTCAACTTGATTCCCGTGCAAGCTGAATACATTTAGGAGATGTAAAGCCAATGGCGTGTAACATCAATGCACCCCGGGTGAACTCCAAATCAATTAGATACATTCGATCACACCAGCCGCAGCCAAGATTTCATTAGCAAGCAATGCACAAGATGTTCTGCCAAGGATCTTTGGGGGCTCGAAGCTGGGCCAGTTTGGCCACCAAGACATCCAGGTCCAGCTTGGGTGCCATGGGTCAAATCGAGGGTTTTCCAAGTCTAAATGGCTGCGTGGAATCGAGGTATTCTCAATCAAATCAGCTCTCTCACGAACGTGTGTGGTTTTGTTGATTTGGTCATTCAAAAGCTTCCCTACTTTCAACATTAAGATGTTCGCCTGCCACTCACGCTTCAGCAAGTTGACTCCTACTTTTTGGATAAATTTCCCAGAATGGAAAAGTTGGCCTTGGCCCTGGCCCTTTGCCCGCAACTGAAGGCTGCAAAGAAAGCCAGCGAGACGATCGAGCATCATGGAGGCATCTGCTGATCGCTTCGTTGGCATGCCTGACAGCTGCAGGGAGTTGCCTGATTGAAGGATTGATTCACCCCGGAAATGTTTTGAATCAAGTGGAGAAAGGATAGAAGGGAAGTGTGATAGATCTCAAATCTCTAAGGTGCAGTAGGTTATGCTTACCAGGGTGACATCAAGTTTTCAACCATGGGGCACATGATTACAAGATCATCCATCGAAGTCACAAGCCACTGGTCAAGTGTGTCATTTCCGGAAAATGGCAGGGTGTTGATCTTGGGCATGCACTGGGTAGAGCCGTCGCTTGCATCCCACCATGATAGATCTTAATTGGAGGATTCCTAAATATAAAAGTTTTACAAGGACCGCTCTATTCCACTCTAGCATGATCATATTTTCAATATATTACTTCATAGCTGTTTCCTTCGCCCTTCTTGTATAACTTGTACAACTGATATGCAAAGCAACGGCTGCAAAGTGCTCAGCGATAGTCGGCGTTGATTTTCACCAGGTTCGTTGTTGCTTCTCTAACCCTGCAAGACTGACCTTGCTTCACTAGAGCCCGAGGCAATCGTAAACATTGATCGTTACGGCCTAGACCAATTTAAACAGAATGATTGATGCTGATTTCCGACAGAGCTGGTAGTCACAGCTTCACGTCGTTCAAAGCATGGCCCATGTGTAATTGCACACGTGCCTGAAAATGAGGGACATAGCTTCCGATCATAAGCAACATAAAACTGGATCAGAAATGCCGAGCACAAAAAGCAAAACTATGTTTCAGCAAGTTCATATATAGATTATAGGTCTTACAAAAAATGCAATGATTTGAAGAATAGAAGCCATCTTTGCCCTCCAACGAATCTAGTTCGTATTTGGATCAAAAGACTCCATTGCCGCTTCGTGCGCGGCAGTAAGCTTGCGCTTGAAAGTCTGAAGGGCAGCACAATCGTAGTCAGCAGGCTGAAGATCAAGGCACTTCTTGGCCTCACATGCGGCAAACTGGGATTGAAACAGATTTGTGACCAACGACAACTTAATTTGATTTGCTCATATAAACCAAAATATCAGCAACATTTCCAGGTCCCAATAAATGGATCGATAGTTGTTACACTGATATTGTATTTTATGATTGCTTCATGAAAAGCCGTGTTTTTCCACATCACGAAAACGGTAGACAACATAATGCCTTCAACATTGGCCATTCCATGGCTAAACAGATGGAACCTAAAATTTTGAAAGGCTTTGTTGGTTCTTTTTGTCATTGAGGAATTGTTGAGGACCCGGCCCAGCGAGTAGCAAGAACGATGTTGGTGCTGGTGCATGGGGTCTTCTTGGCAAAGTATGCAATCTGCTCGGATCGGTTGGCTTTGTTGGCGGATTTGGTTTTGATCCCGACTGCTGTCCGAGACCAGTAAACATTGAGCTGGAAGCATGCTGCAGCATCCAGATCCAGGGCAGGGTGCTCATGGCTATGCTTGCCTTTCATGTTGCATTCACCTGCTGCTTTGCACTTGCATAAACATGCTTTCACTTCCTTCACGATCTCGACGAACTCGGGATCACGGTCAGGATTTGTCTCACCTAGATCATCACCCCAGTCTCCGTTGCCTCCTTGCTCACTTTCTGGTCCTCTCTCCTCATGGTTTCCTCCTGGATCGGAACCTTTGCCTGCTTTCTTGCTTGCTGCTTTGGCTGCTGCCTTAACTTTTGCTTTGGCTGCTGCCTTGCTTGATTTGGGTGCTGCCTTGCTCTTTGATTTGGCTGATGCCTTGCTCTTCGATTTGGCTGCTGCCTTGGCTTTTGCTGCGGGAGGCTTGGCAAAGGCCTTTGCCTTTGCGGTCATGGGGGGGGCTTCTGGCAGCACATAGTGGCTGCTCGCTTGGCTGATTCTCCTCCTCCTCAACGGGGTCGCTACCTCTTCAACACTCGCTCCTTGATCTTTTTCTTTCACCTCCTCACCATCTCCTTTCTTGGTCTTGTTTTTTCTCTCCGGTGGCTCCTGTTGATCCTTCTGCTCCTCTGGCTCATCTTGCTCCTGATTTGCTTGGCCCTTTGCTCTCTTGCTCTTGCTCTTGCCTTTTTTCTTTGGTGGCTCCTGTTCATCCTTCTGCTCCTCTGGCTCATCTTGCTCCTGATCTGCTTGGCCATCTCCTTTCTTGCTCTTGCGTTTTCTCTTCGGTTGCTCCTGTTGATCCTTCTGCTCCTCTTGTTCCTGATCTGCTTGGCCCTCTCCTTTCTTGCTCCTGCGTTTTCTCTTCGGTGGCTCCTGTTGATCTTTCTGCTCCTCTGGCACATCTTGCTCCTGATCTCCTTGGCCCTTTCCTTTCTTGCTCTTGCGTTTTCTCTTCGGTTGCTCCTGTTGATCCTTCTGCTCCTCTTGTTCCTGATCTGCTTGGCCCTCTCCTTTCTTGCTCCTGCGTTTTCTCTTCGGTGGCTCCTGTTGATCTTTCTGCTCCTCTGGCACATCTTGCTCCTGTGTTTCCTGATCATGCTGTGCTTCAGTGTTTTTGTCGAGGTGCTTCTCTTCTGGTTGATCTTCTTTGTTTGCCTCTTGTGCGTCCTCTTCGGTGATGTGCTGTCCTGCACGTCGCAATCTTCGCTTTGATGGATCTTGTGGCTGCGGTTCTTCTGTGGCTGCTGCCTCTGTGGTTGCTTCTTCTACGGTTGCTTCTTTTGGCTTAGTGGCATGCGATTTGGCTGCTGTTCTCCTCCCAGTTGTCTCATGTGTGGCCTCATCTTTAGGTGTCTCCTTGGCTTTCTTGCCCTTTCCTTTCCCCTTGTTTTCTGTCTTGGCCGCGAGCTGATCCCGCCTTGTGATGTAGCCATCGTCCAATGAAACCTCTGGAAAATCGTCGGCCTGCAAAGGGCTGCTGGGGTAACGCGGTTTTGCTGCGCCATATCATGCAAGTCATTTGTCACAAGGTGTGTTTGTTTAGACGAAGCCATTGTAAGAAATATGGTGTGACGTTTTTTATTTCTTTTTTATGTATTTTAGTTTTTAATCAAAGTGGCGCAAAGTGGCTCCCTTTGTGGCCTCTAACCTCTAGCGAAAAATATCTATATCAGCTGAATCAGCTGAACGTGTTCTTGTCCCCCCAGTTGTTCAAAAAAACGCTTGGTTTGACTGAAGCGCTGTACAACCAAAAGTGCACATGCACACATTGGAACTAAGCAATATGTTTGAAACTCGATATAAAGGATATGAATAGCCCCCCCTGGCCTTCTTGCACAGGGAATCCTTGTTCTCTGCTTGCACAGGCAGAGGCATTTCCGTTCCGAGATCTCCGGGCTGAGAAGGCTGGGCCGGTTCTTGGCCAATCACGCTGGGACTTGAAGCCACTGGGTCACCTTCTCTGCTGAGAAGGTCCATCATAAAAGATGTGTTTACCCAGTCTTCGGGATTCGAATGTACTAGAGTTGAATCAAGGTCTCCACCTAATGGGAGGGAGTCCAAAACCATGAGGGGCACCAGTCCTTATACAGTTGCGTAAAAATCATGTTTGCAAAGATTGTGATATTCAACAGCTGCCTTCGTTACATGAGGTAGTCAAGCTCGAAGCACATCAAAAAAGCCCAAGATCCCACAGTTTGCAATCCAAAAACAGCTAGTCGAAAATTGCTACCAAGAATCTTCCCTCAGATGAAGGCATTCTCATCAACTTTGTAAGCCCCGGGACATTCTCCAAAGGAATGTTCTTCCTTGAGAGGTAGGGGGTTAAGATTTGTAACCAAAGCCAAAACGGTAGGAATTTCGCACGTTCCCAAGAAGACAAAAAAAGATAAACAGTGTGCATCAAGGGGTCCCGGGATGAAAATGTTTAGCAGTAAACAATGCATTTTGAACCGGTGGAATTCAGTATAGAAGGATGTGCAAAACAATCTAAAACATATATAGTTCAGAGCTGGTGCCAGGTATCTCTTTGAGGCTCAAAACCAGGCTTGACAACTCCTCAGCCAAGACGTTCACTTGGTCCTCACCACCAGCATCATCATCCGAAGATAGGGCGACCACGTCCTGCGAAAGCAAGGGGAGCCATCGAGATCGTGACATCTAATGGGGATAGCTGGTTCCAAGACATCTAATGGGGATAGCTGGTTCTGATAAGGTTTGCACAAACCAATCTCCACAGCTTTGGCAGGTGAGCATTTGATGAATGGGCTGGCCATTGGTGCTATACACGAAGAAGCGAAGCTTGGCTGGCATCGCTCCAGCAATCGGAGGAGTGCATCAGGTTTGAAAATGATGGATATATAGATGGAAATTAAAAGTGCCAAGATATGGCTATATATGAATAGAGTGTTCTCATGGGTACCAGCTGGCCAATCAAACACTGCCCCAGACATGCGGTCCTCCGCAGGGCTTTTATTGGCAGCTGCGGCTTGTGGGGCAGTGTCCTGAAGCAGGGCTAGGGTCTAAGAGGCTGCTAACAATCGAATGGGTTGGGGGGTGAAGAAAACTCGATAGACTTGATCGTGGCAATGCTGAAATCGTTGATTTTACTTCCAGCTTTGATAGCCATCCCGCAACAGTTTGAGGCTGACCAACAATCCAGCAATGCTAAAGAATCGAAGCCGGTAAGAATAGAATGCTGATCGTGGCAATGCTTTGTGAACATGACTGCATGTATGAAAGCCCGGTCTCCTTGGACTTTCCATCTTGCACTGGGTTGAGCTCCGCATTCTCGGCAGTCTCCAGGTCCTCCCAACTGCTCTGGTTTTCTCATGGTGTTTTTTTGTTCACATTTCAAAACTGGATGGTCCAAATTCTGCCTACTAAGGCAAAGATCAATCATGCATACTACCAGTAACCAAGGATGACGCAGAAATACTTTGTTTATAGTTATCACTTTCCCCACCCCATCACCCTTGCTCCATTCCTCCAAAGGCGGCTGTGATGATAACGTCAGGGAGCCATCCTCCTGGGACGGTAGCTGCATGGTTGATCAATACAACGTGCTACATGCATGCGTGTTGGAATAGAAAATGCATCGAAATTGTAGACATCTTACCGGTTTAAGTTCACACATGGTTGATAGAAGTTTCAAGGGTTCTCATCAAAGACCATCAAAGACCCATTGCTGGGAGAATTGATCGATCTACTGAATCTGGCCGGCTCCTTCCGCATCACAACGCCAAGGTCGATGAGCAAATCTTGGAGCACAGGGTCCTGCGGATCAAGGAGCGTCGGGGAAGAACGAGCACTGCATGGATATATTTGTTATTTTTTGATTGTGATCTAATATCCTAATATGTTGAACCGTCAAGATATGATCTATATAACTTAAATTGTAGTTTTAAAAAAAAAACATTTCACAACTAATGTCCTTGGGGAAGATTTTCTGGCTCTTGTCAAGCTTGTGCGCTCGGACAGTTCCCCTCAAAATGGCTATCAAGTGACGCAAGTTCCAAGCCTGACTCATAGCCAGGCTGGTCTGGATCGGCTCATTATTCATAGCGAATAGCTTTTTCACTTCATCGGCCAAAGACTCTACGTTGGGAATCATCCGGTGCTGACGAATAAGATGACAAAGTGGAACTAGTGGATCCTTGTTTGCCTTCACATTCCTGACGTTTCTTGCAACCTCAAAATTGGTTTCCTTCTTGAGCTTTGAGTCATAATGAATGACCAAGTTCAGCTTTTTTCGCATGCGTTGTCGGACCACTGAACAATCATCCCACTTCAAAGCTAATCCTGACAAGTCATCCATAGTTCTCACACTTGGTTTCCCTTTCTTCTCCTTCTGTAGTTGCTCGAGCCCTTCTTCCCTGGACTCCATGGCAGCCACTACCCGTAAAGCTACCCACTGCACTGCCCAGCCAAAGCGTGCTGCTCCACGGCAGGATGGATGTGACCGTGACTTGTGGTGAGTGGGCCGTGACTGTGGTGTGTGGCCGCGGGTGGCAGGATAAAGCTGGCTATCTAAAGAATGGAATACTACATGGCTAAGTTTCAATGCCACAACATCTTAAATTGTGCACCCCCGTGCTCTAGTCTAATATATTTTATGAGTCTTTACTCAAAACATTCCTGCATTTCTTGCGGTTTCTCACCGCTTTGCCTGTCCCAGACCAATCCGTCCGGCCTGGCAATCGAAAGAGAAAAAGGCTTCCAGAGCTCCAGCAGCCACATGCTCCGCCACCGTGGCGCGAACGGGCAACCGGACAAGTTGGAAGGGTAGGTGATCCATGCCATCATCACAACCATAGCATCATTTCAGGGTTGGGAACCCACGTCAATTGTGACAGTCTAATATCTTAGAATCTGCAACCTCAATGATGTATAATGATGTCACATGATGTCACCATTGAAAGCTGGGTGACCCTTGTTGTCACCTTGTGCCATCACTCCCCTTCAAGGTGGAACGGCGATAGGAAGCCAATGAATCCGATGACCATCAAATTTACCACCATATAATCAACAATCTCATGGATTCCCTGTTTTAGCCAAAAAGTATGAATTACGGGTTCACACGGTTTTTTACGGGTTCGAACGGCAATTCAGCTGCACGTGGCAAAATTCAGCCAGCACATCCAGAATACAACCTGTATTTGGTTTTGCCCTGGAAATTCAGCCACATCAGGCTACCCAGGTATATATATATATATAATATATTTATTTATTTAATTTATATATATATATATACATATTATATGCAGCCCCAGGGACCAACCGCCTACCCCCGTCTGTGCTACTTAGCCGACAACCTGCTTATCAAACATAGTCCCTGTTGTTGGGGTTAGATTCCAAGGTCTTGATCACCCTTGGGTCCAACATAGCTATTCCATACGTCGTAAATCTTTTTAGCGTAAGATCATCCCCCGTGAACATACCCCCCATGGATAGCACATACACCCCATTAGCCAAGTGTTTTGCCAAAAGATTTCCATGGATTAGTATACTTACTTCAAATTTCTAAGTATACCCTAATGGTACCCCATTTTACTTAGATCGCGATATGTCACCAAGGTATAGAAACCACCAATATATATCTAGTGATAAATGATTTCTATACTAAGATACACCACTATATACCAATTCACTCGATACATCACTAAGGATAGTGAAGTGGTTTACCAAAGGATTTCCAAGTACCCCCCCATGGATCACCCTCAATTTCTCGCTGGCGCCCACAACAGTCAACTGGAACCTGGATCTGACAAGAAGGATGCGCCCATTAGTCGGCTGGTTGCCTGGGAGATGGCGGTGATGGCTGATGCTCCTGCGCTTGTATGATGCGCACATATGCAGAGATGTTTACACATATGCACAATTCAATATGAATCATTTACGTTTAATATCGTACATAACTATGTATATATCTTCAATTGTATTTACATACACAATATATGTACATATTATGCATGGTGTTAAGAATATTCAATATAACTATCATATTATATCTATTATGTCTATTATAGGTTTATATCAAATACATTTTATATATGTATTACAAATATGTTATGTGTTTTAATTTTTATCTATTGCATTTTTTTGTATGGTTTATCTTAAAACATTTGCAATGTTCTGTACCTGTGTCTGTGAAATGCGGAAAAGAGATATCTGTGAAATGCGGACATGCCTTCGCCTCAAATCGCTCTGATTTCCATGCGCATATTGTGGGATATCCACTGGTTGATGCTGTGGCTGTCAAGTCACACTCTACCCTGGCTAATCGCAAGCGAAAGCAGATCTGATAGAATCTATACCCCACACTTGGCGCCTGATTTCCATGATCAGTTTTGGGTGGAGTTAGGGCTACCAATGCAAACAGTGTGGAAGAGAATTGGTTGATGCGGCATCATATTTGCATTCAGTTGGTTGATAGGTATTTTGTGGTATAGTATTGCACTTTTCTTGTAACCATGGTTGATATGGAGTGACATGTACATCCTGTTTCATTTCCAGCACATGGGATAAGAAAAGCGATATCTCATAGTGTCATAATTAATGGCTGCTGATTGGGATCCCTGTTAACCAACAAGTATATGCAAACCGGGTACACTGTTCAGTTCTTGTTCATGGTCAATCAAAAACGTCCGACATGCTTTTTTAATATCCGAATATATAAATCTAAACATCCATATCAACAACACTAAAGAGGGGTACCGTTTTTGTCGAGTTGAGTTGAATCGTTTATAGTAATAAACTCCAACCATAGCTTTGGGGTTTCCCTACTATGAGAGACATCCAGGTCTAGGCTGTTTTAGTGTTGGATAGGCCATAAATGGTGGTGCCCTGAAAGTTGTATGATGGCCATTTGAGCGGTACCACCATGGCCATGTACCCATTTAGGCCAGCCGCCGTCGTAAGGCCTGGTCAGCGTTTCGCAGCCACCTAGACGTAACCGGAGTAACGTGATAAAGGGTGCTTCATGGCTTGATCACGGTTGTCTATTGCTGTTTGACGTATTTATGATCAGCCACTAGTAACCTTGATTAATATGTAATCAACAGCAATCAGCGACAATAATGGCCAAGGGTTGTCAACATGAGGCTGACCACCAGAAGTATGAATTCACATGTACATAATCGTCAATGATTGAACATGATCCTTGCGGCTGCCCTGAGGCAAGATACCGTTTCGCCGCCAAAGCCGCCTGAGGGCATCAGCAAAGGTGGAGCTGCAACAGGGCAGTGCGAGGGATGATAAGCTGGCTAATGTTGGTTAATAAGCAGCTTCATGCTGGTTAAGAAGCTGGTTAGTGCTGGTCAACTAGCAGGAAAATGCGGGCTAACAAGCTGGTTAATGCTGGTTCATGATGGTTAGTAAGCTTGTTGTCTGGTTGATGCTGGCTAAGAAGTTGATGAATTAAATGCTGGTTCATAAATAAGCTAGTCAACCAGCTCTTTGGTAGTCGTCAACCAGCAAACATACAAATAGACCTCACATATCACCATCAATTACAACCATGAAGGATCCGTGAACCACAACCATCAATGATCAATAGTCATCATCGAAATCCAGAATTTAACTACCATGATTGACCAACAATTTTCACCAGCAACCATCAATGATCACGTCATCACCCAGGTTTCCATTTGCTGCAACTCTTCACGTTGTGTGGTAGAGCCGATGGCGCTTCATTGCCTTTGCACATCCTAACTGTGGTTGCTTCGGCGCTCATTCTGGGCAGCCCCTTCTCGGAGGCTTTGCTGCTTGCCACGCTGCTCACCAGGTCAGCCACTGCTCAGCACTGCACCGGCCCTTCGAGCCTCCCAATTCGCTTCTGACGTGTCTGTTCAAATGCGCCGGCAGCAGCACACAGAAACTGTTCGTTCTGGTGCCTCTGATGTGAGAAGATGCAACTGGATCAAGTGCGAATCGGTCCTCGCAGCCTTGCCCTACTCGGTTTGGAAGGCTTGGCAGCTCCGGTTGCCGTGGCTCATGGATGGAGAACCCCCTGGGTTTGATTGTCTGTGACCATCGCGTCGTGGCCTCTGTTTCAGACGCATGCATTCCTGAGCCAATGTATAGCAACCAATTGGTATCAGCCATGAACCAGCCATCGAGTTTATCGGATCAATAAGCCAGTATATGGCAAATAAGCAATAAATGCCAAATAATGTTATGGTCCAGTTTATTTGCCATTCCTGGCAATGAGGCGTCCATAACTTTGGGATTCCCAGATTGAGAAACCACTGAAATTCCCCCCTGCTGTCCCTGTTTGCGCCTGGGACGTGAGTGATCCTGGCGGAAATCATCGAGGAAGCTTTTCAGTGGTTGAATGCGGGGGGGTAATTTCTGGCGGACTCATGGTCAAGGAAAGATGATTAGCAGTTGATTCATGGTTAAATCATGGTTCATCAATGGTTAGTTGTTGGTTGATTCATGTTGATTCATGGACCATGAATGGTTGACGAATGGTTGATAAATTGTCACTAATGGATGAAAGTGGTTCACAATTAATTCAAAATGGTCAAGAATAGTTGCTTGGAAAGGTTTGAGTTCAGCTTGATACCAACCGACAAGAACAGCCAACAGTGGTTGATCACAATGGTTCCATATGGTTCCCAATCTTTGTTAGTACTGATCAGTATAATGGCTCTTAGTGATTGCCCGAAATACTTGCAATTATATTTGTTCAGTGTGAAAACCCAAGAGCAGGGGGCTACCAATGTAGTTTGGACACCTTTTTGAAAGGATCCACCTTGCGATCAACTAAGGAATACCAAGGGTTGATCGATCCCGGATTAAGTTTCGAGGAATATCAAAGCCCTGAAAGAATCACAACATAACATTTGATCCAAACTGTAGCCATCCAAAGTACAATTCCACAGCCATATTTGATAGGGAAATCTCCAAGAACCACCTATAGCTGGTGGAATAAACACTTCCTGAAGATTTCTCCGAGTGATGCATGAAACAACTATAGCTTTACCCTGCACAAGGACGATAATCACAAACAAAATCGTCATTCCAAAAGATACTACTACAAACATAATGACCACTTCAAAACAGGTGGAAAGGCCCTTGCTGGTTATGCTCACAGTGAGATGTTGGATTTGCACAATCTTTTCAAACATCATATTCATCACATATGGCTGTGGGTCAAAACGCTGTACCCTTGGTTCCCATCATTAACCATTGTTTTCCCTATGATATCTATGATTATTGGTTATTAACCCCCATTATTGGTTGGTTAATATTGACCCATAGCCATATTTATCACATATGGTTTGTCCATAAATGATGAACCCCCAAAGCTGGTTGGTTTCCCTATTAATCATGATCGCCGGGGATGGTTGGGGGGGTACCCACATTTATGGACCCCATATGCAAACCAAAAACGAGAGAATTCGTATCAATGAAAAGGTTAAGTTCTTAGTTTAACAATCAAATGTTTATGAAGCCCCTCATTAACCGTCATGATCGCCCACAGGCTGGGCCCATAAATATGCCAACAAACGGCATGCAGCGGTAAAGCTGCTTGGTTGCGTACGCCAGTGGATGCGTTCATGTGTAAATTCATATGTCTAGATATAAACAATGAACTGTGAAAATAATGATAATCTAAAGTAAGGGTGCATCTTTTATTATCTAAAGTGTATATATAAACACACAAGAATGATAGTTATAGTGATAGGCAGTAATTCAGATATAGATATACAGATACATTATGATACAGTTATTCACACCCAGAAACTTCAACATTTGCAGCTCGCGAATAGCAACTAAACAAACGATCCGAAAACACACAGGGAGTCCATCCACAGTATCGGCGCCTCAACCAGCTCACAGGGCATAACTTAGTTCATCCTCGTGGATTGCAACTCATGACCCCTCTACTCTCTGGTAAACTAACATGGCAATGGGAAATCCACCATAAATGTATGATTACCCAGGGTTTTCCTGACAAAAATGGTGGATTTTCCATTGCCATGTTAGTTTACCAGAGGGTAACCAAAATAGCGGATCAACATGGATCAACCACATGACTCTCATAAAAGTATATCAGCAACGCACAGCAGCGTAGCCAATATAACTGCACAGCGGTTTTGTATTGTAGCAAGCTATGCATCGCGTAGGTTCAGAACTACACCACCCAGAAAAAACACCACCAAGCTGAACTCATCGCTGCTGCCACCTTTGCACGCTGCTCAGAACAAGGTGATACACACGCGCTTGGATCTAACGTACAATTGTACAAAGTGGTGCCCATCCAAAGAGGTCCAGGTTTATACCTTGTACCGTTGTACCATAGTGGATAGCCACAAAGGAACCCCCAACGATCCCAAGTTCTCATCATTCTTGGTAGGACCACCAAGCGACTACAAAGAGAGCACACAAATTAGAGACAAACAAATCCACCACGACTGGAAGTTGTGCTAGTTCTACCTTCTCGTGGATAGTGTTTCTCAAGCTGGGTTGGCTGATTGATAGTTAGTTAATGGTTGATTGATGGCTAACAAGCGCCAATTCATGGCTCACGACCGTTAATCAATGGTTGAATTGTTCGGATCATGAACCTGGCTGGTTTGCAACTTGGGTCATCACGACCCATGAGATGGGATTAGGCACAGCCGTTGTCATTCTCCAGGCTGACCATCCTATCTGGGTACAAGTCATAGCAAAGCGGCATCATGTCAGCCACGAGCTATTGGCCAAGCATTCTTGATCGCTATAGCTGGTAACAATTGGCCAACCACTGATCATTATCAACCATTATGAACCGTCGTCATCCATGGTCAACGATTTCCAAGAGTAATAAGGCTTGGGTTTCATCATTAAACAATGATTCCAAGTTGGTTCATGTCGACCTGGGCGCCCACCTTGCATAGGTGAAGCCTCACCTTTGTTCCAGGCTACACCACAATGCGGAAACGCTGATGATGACAGTACTGAGCAGTGATACAAAAACACACCCACTACATAGGTGCCAATAAGCCTCAGCTATCGACTCTGCATTCACTAAAAACAGACTCACTACTCACTACAATCACCCTCGAATATTCCAGGTTTCATCAGCGCATGTCTTCGGCGATGTAGCTGGTCTTCAGCCAAACTTCTTGCGACTCCAAAAAGCTCCGCAAGTGAAACAGTGAAGGCAACAGGAGCACGAGCACTCGCTGCAGCCTGACAGGTTCCGCGCAGGTTGGATCTCCGTTGAAATGAACTAATTCTACACAGGTAATCCAAAGAGGTCTTAGTGGAGAATGGTTAACAGTGAAGAAGGTCCCCGTGATTGGATCCATTCAACATCTTCAACCGCATTAAGCAACTGGGACAATGTTGCAAACCACTGGGGCTGATTTTGGGGCAATTGTGAACGGTGCAGGGCAGAAAAATCACAGAGATGTTGATTCTCAAGGGCAACCCATGACAGGCGGATAAATGCTTACCATCTGTGGCCAAACCCGAAGATGAACTCCACTTTCGGATGGTGGAGAAGAACCACATGGTGAATGTATCTGCAACTTTCATTTCATAGTCACAATCTGCAAACAGCACATCAGCAAAAGTAATGTCAAATGCCGCCCCGAGCTGCTTGGTCGCCGACTCACCCATTATCACTGCTCCACGGGCACAGGTTTGGCTACCGCAGGCTGTGGGTTTGCGCCCTTGTTTCCTGCAATCCCTGTGGGGTCTGGTGAACATCCCGGATCGCCAACACTAAGTGAATAGAATTGCACAGCAAAATGTTTGAAGTCTCGAAACACAAATGGTCTGAAATGCTGAAAAGGAATATGAATTAATTATGCATGAATAAGTCTTTGCAGCTGCACAGATACAACAAGATGAACGTTCGTGCTTGTAATTTGAAACATACATTTGGCAACCATAATCACAGTTAGTGCATTCCCTCAATTTGATATGTAATTCGAAAACAGATTACTAAACATGATGAAGCCTCACAAATCATCACTGTCAACTACCATCCTCATCATAAACCATGCTTGGCCATCGTTTCCCCGTTCTCCGCCATTGCCCTTGGTAAGATCATGGCAGACCCACTGCCCTTGAATCCCAACAGAGTAGACCAGGTCACCCAACAGAGGATGCCACCTTGAGATCGTTGAGATCGAGTTGCGAGATCCAGTGGTTCTTGCAACAAGCTTTGATGGACTATTTGATGGTTGTTGTCACCAGGTATCTGGTGGTTTCTTAAAATAGGGGCACACCCAAATCATCCAGTTTATTATTTTATAGCCATAAACCAACTTTTTTGGGGAGTTCCCTATGGCTTAAGAAACACCCGTCTGTTGGTTCAATGGAACTTATCCAAGCTACTGGTTGGCTGAACGGTTCCCAACTGTTCATGGTTACAAAGCCTGGTAAATCACTAGCTCCTGATGGTTGACGGCTTCACCCACCAAATGTCAGCTGGCAAGGCGGCTGGAGCGCTGCCCAGGAACAGGTCTTGCAGCAAGCGCCGCAAATGTTGGAGCCAGAGAACTTGCTGCTGGGATCTTGATCCGCCAACTTGGGGGCAGGATTCGAACACATCTCCTGCGCTCCGTCACTAGGGATTGTTGGGAGGGCCAACTAAGGCATGCTGTGACTAGGAGAAGACGTTCGGGTGAATGGTGGATAGATGTAGAGGACATACATATAGATCAATAGATAGATAGATAGGTAGATAGATAGATAGATAGATAGATAAACAATCAAACAAACAAATGGATAGATTCATAGAACATTGTAATGTATATTCATGTGTATTTGCAGTAAGAATTGTTTGTTGATGCTGGGTCACTTGGGGATCTTGTGAAAACATGTGTGAAGGTCAACTGGTTTCAAAGAGACTGTGAAACACCTGCCATACACAGTGATTGAGGGCTAAGGAATTCAGGGTCTGGTGTCTCTTCTGGCCTTTGAGACGCTTCTGAGTAATTATCCGCAACTACGAACGATTGGGCAGGTTTTGTGATCCCGGGTAAACCCCGTGCAGCCTTGCAGCATTGATGCCATGTTATACAGTCTTGCAAAATAAGATTGACATATATAAACTTCTGCGTGGAATAAGAACAAGAGTTGCTGGGTTGATGATATTCCACGCATTATGGAATTGGCAAAACTGGTGATGGTAGAGCCCGGTAGACGCATTGACCCTGAATTACCCATTGTTTGGGAATGAATGATTGAATTCCATCAAGATGAACGGTACATTGATTCTAGAAACATTGAGAGATACATTGACCCGGTAGATACATTGACGATGAATATCCAGGATTTGGATTGATTTGGGATCTTTTATACTAATTTACATTACATGGTTTAGCGGGAAATTGAAGGTCAAGGTGTAACGATAACAGGCTTCATGAACAGCGGTACGGCCTGGCCCTATCCGGAGCTATGGTCATTGTGGTACGGAAACCAACCAGCTATGGCGGCAAATTTGTGAACAAACCTATCACTACCGCTGAGCGCCGCCAAATTTGTCTCTTTAAACCTTCCGTAGCGGCGACCCACCATGGCTCGAACCCTTGCAGTTGCAACCTCTTGAGTGGAAAAATTTGACTGCACAGGTTTTTCATTCCAAGGGGTCACTGGTTCGCCACTACCACTGCACCGCCCTGCTACAGGTTGGATGATCCGTGAAACCGTGTTGCCAGTCGCGTCGACGCCGCTCTCCTTGGTTTTCTCATTCAACGTGCCTTGCAAGTCGAGCACATAGCCTGAAGAAGCTCTAGCTGGCGACCCATCGATCTGGATCACTTGATCGTGGCATCAAACAGCTACCGTAGGAGGACAAGGATGACACCGTGGGCGAGGTAGCACCCGGCATGATGGAAACTTGAAACTCCAGTGTTTCCAAGGATCTCTGATAGCGATTTGGATCCTTTCATGGTCAAATAATGAGAAACATTGGTTGATAACCATTGCCCCGAATTACAAAATATGTACTGATACAATTCATTATTCAAGAACTTCGCAATCAACAAAATAGAATGAATGCTTGATTCCATCAATTAAACCGCTGCACCTAACCATCATGAACCATTGATTAACTATCCACCATGCTTATCAACCATTGATCAATCCTGTGAGCCACGTCATCCAAGAAACGCAGGCCATCGTCGTTGGAACCGTCGAGAGCTTCGTAGATTTTTCCTCGAGCAGCTGGTGATTTTCATGGTGAAGCAAGGGTTCACTCGTGGCTAATGATGGTTAGCTACTAGTTCACTAGTTGCTAATATCATCTAACGACTCATTGTTTACTAGATACTTCATTCATCACTTACTTGGCTAATTCAAGGTTATCTAGGGATATTGATGGATAATCAATGGTTGATTCATCGTAAAGGATGGCGAATTAGTGGTTAGCTCATGGTTAATTAGTGGTATCAGTGGCTAATTCATGGCTTTATGCTCAATGACAGGCAGTCAATCCACCGCTGCACTGGTGACTTCGCGCGGCTTCCTGGCCGCTTGGAACAGGTGCTGCTCGCGACCGTAGAACTGCTGAGCCACACACGACACGACGCGGCAGCATATTGAAAGCATAATCACTCCATTGCCTACAAAGTGGGCCCCCAACCACTTACAAGTTGATTTATAACTAGTCTAACTAGGGTGATTTCTACCAGTTATAGGGGTGAACTAACCCAACTTATAGGTGGTTGGGGGCCCACCTTGTAGGATCGTTGCTGAGAATGGCCCTGCAAGTAAGCATTGCAGCAAATATCAATCGTTACGAAATCATCTCAAACATAGTCATCGACTATTGATCCATGATTTCACCATCCTGAGTCATTATTAAACATCATCATTAACTATCACAAAAGAACCATTAGCCAACCATCAACAATGACCTACATGAACCAACCATTCACCCACCATTAACCAACCATCAGAGTTGGAGTAGCAGCTGTAGCAGCTTGCGTTCGTTGCAAGCTTCCAAGCTCATGCACAGGCATCAGCTTCACTTCTGGAACGATCTTGGGCTCTGCTGCGTTGCAAAGGTCAATGATTTCCTGCAACATTCTGTGTGTGTGTGCATAGATTCGTGTACGAAACGATGTGCATATGTACATGCGGGTGTTTCTCAAGCCATGGGGGTACCCCCAAAATGGTTGGTTTTCTCATAAAAATTATTGATAGTGGATGATTTGGGAGTCCTCTATTTTGAGAAACCACCATATACAGGTATATCATGTATACTATATTACATGAAGGAATAGCTCAATAATATTCAATAATAGGGGATAATCGAAAAAAATGGGGTACGCCAAAAAATGGTTGGTTTTCTACTGTAACTAAAACATTTATAGTGGATGAATTGGGGGGACCCCTATTTTGAGAAACAACCACATATGTAAACGCATTTAGCCAAGCATCATCAGTAACAACCATTAAGATATGCTATTCATTCATCTTCATTCCGTAGACAAGCCATCACGACTGCGCATCAGGGTGAATCACCCACACTACACATGAATTCACACGTCAGTTCACTACTACCGAACATACTTTTCATAGTGATGATTCATTATGGTAGGTGATGGTTACTTGATGAATGACTAATGGTCACTGGTGATTAGTGCTACTTAGTGATGATTAATGAGTGATAATGGCAATTCAATTGATGATGGTTCCTACCGATGATTACTATTCGCTAACCAACGTTGTCCATCACCTGGCCATTCTCAACTTCACCCACCAATTCAACATGACTATTCTTTAGCCATGGCTCAACCATCATTTAATTATCCATTAACCATCCGGAGTCATCAGTCAACCATCTTTGCTTTCTCATGAACTAACCATCAATATGTTGTCTCTTTCCTCCGGTTTCACAACGGACATCACTAGTCATCCAGATCGACCACTATCTTCCGTCCATATCGACCATCATTAACCATCGTCAACCATCAGTAAACCATATAAATTTAAATCCATGCTAGACCCTCCCAATTAGGGGTTGGATGACCGGTTTCCTAATGTAAATCCATATGAACCATCGTTTCATCATCCATATCAACCATCATTAAATCATCAACTATCAACCATCAGTCAATCATCATCAACATTTTACACCATCCACATCCATGCAAAACATCGAGAAACCCCGATTTAAATCCATATAAACCACTATGAATCCGCATTAGCCAACCATTTCACCACATCAAATCCTCCATTTCCCCCCTCACTTCACCCACCACCGCCCCGGCCACGCGTGCCGCACCGCCGCCACCGCTGCCTGCGTCTTGGCGATGCCGCCCAAACCGCTGGCGCCCACGGTGGCGCGGCCGCCCAGCAGCGTGTCCACCACCATGGCGCCCAACATCTCGGGATGAGCACCCAGAAACCTCGAAATGGAAACGAAAGAATAAGGGAAGAATGATCAAAATGATTAGCAAACAATGTTTGATCAAATAAATGGTAAAGCATCGATTTCAAATAATGATCAAAGTGATTAGCAATTATCAATAATAAGTTTAATGACGATTATGATGATTAATGATTCATTGATAATGCACTCATTGGAGAATCCCAAAGAGCAATGAATTATTAATGATCAATTTCACCAGGGGGTGAGCAATGATTAATAATTGTTATTAATTATCATCAATAATTGTTCATCATTTTGATCATTCCAATGAGATATTAATGATTATCATCTTGAGGAATGATCAAAAATGATTAGCAAACAATGTTTGATCAAATAAATGGTAAAACATCGATTTCAAATATATAATGATCAAAAATGACGAGCAATTATAAATAATGATTAAGGACTATTTTGAAAATTAATCAATGAACCTCGCTGGAAACTTCGGGTGGGGGAGGATCCTTGGAGAATCGTTGGAGAATCCTTGGTGGAACCACAAGTGTAAGGAGAGAGAAATGGGTGATGAGATTGATGGTGATGGTGAACTGATGGCTGATGAGCAAGCAAGAAATGAGTGGTGTATGGTATGGCCAGAGGATCATCAAAATGATAAGTTAAAAAATGCTTGTGATGGTCAAATGATGAAACATTTGGTGGTCAAAGGATGAACTGATCATCATGGTGATTATCTATAATATGATAATGATTTGTTCATAATGATGGTGCTAATGATTTATGAATAAAAAGGAATCAGTACTAATGACCAGTCATAGGTTCTTTTTTTCAATTGCAGTAATGTTGATTTATGGTTCTTTATGATCATTCATAATTCTTCATTGAATCACGAGGGATGACAATCAACACAATCCACACAATCAACAGCTTGACAGAATGTATGTTTCATTCTTGACTATTGGTATAGGACAACGGTTCGTGATAATGATTGAACACTCATCAATCACAGGCAATTTCTGAAACAACAATGGACCATTGTCAAGGATAGAGAAATTTTACAATGCGAGAGTTACCAGCGATGAAGCTACAACGTGGGGCCCCGGCTGCTAGCTAAGTTGGTTTGAAAATGACCAACATAACTACAGTGTGAACGGTTCATTATACATCATTCAACTACTTATAATAACGATTTAACCATTATCAACCATTGCTAAGCATAGTTGCCCACTGGTTAAATGTTCAGCAACTTATCACGTTTAGGCATCCCAATGGATCCCACCTGACAAGCACACGCCCGCACAACTGCCATGCTGATATGCAACGAGTGACACGTGTTTGGCGCTGGATTCGGCCTTCAAGAGCTTCTTGTAAGGCGCTGCTGAATGTCTCACGGGAATCGTGTCCAAGATCAGGTCCAAGCTGCCTGGAAGGCCCCTTCCACCAGCTGAACCAGTGACTATGCCATCGAGGCTGCATGATGGCTGGGGGTCATTTGGTGCTTTCTCAAAATAAGGGACCCTAGAAATGGTTTGCTTATTACTATAAATGGTTCATATAATACAGGATTTTTTTGGGGGCACTCCTATTTTGAGAAACCACCATTTAGATACTTGTAATCTACTGGGTAGCATGAGTCGTTTGATACTGGTTATGGTTCAAACTAGTGCTGTATGCGCATACATGGGCTCGTTTCGAAATGTTTGTTCCTGAAAACGGTCGTAATACCGTAGTTCCATGGGGCTCCGCCTTGTGGCGCAATTGTCGGGGCACCACATCTAAACGATAGCAATGAACCACAATTTCTTCAGATTTCGACAACTGTATCTAGCGCGGACCTGTTTTATTCTGAGCTGCTAGAGCTAATGTCTGTCTGCTGTGGCAGAAAAGGAAAACAAAGGTCTGGTGAGGCCGGGTCTTGGTCTATCATTCATTTTTGAACGGATGCCACATGCAAACCTTCATTAATGTATCACCTTGGAGTAGCTAGAATCGGGTGCAGGGGCCCTGAACCCAGAGCCACATGACACAAAGTCATGCATAGAACATCTTATGAGCTGGTCCTATGGCTGATCACTAAGCATGCTGAACAAACGTTAGGGCATACACAATCATGGCTGGCCACTATTGAGAATTGGTGTTATTGACCGACCATCAACAATCTATTTTCATTGACTAATTCCACAAACCATATCGAACCATGTATACAATTGAATTACTTTTCTCGACCGTCCGCTTACCATTCACGATTTTTTACTATGACCAGCAACAACCAGCTGTGATTGACCACTGAGCACAAAATCTTCCATTGAACGGCATTAATTAGCCGGCCAGCAGCAAGCTTCTATTGATTGACCAGTATCATTCCCGAGTCACAAACCTTATATAAATGTTATTGGCCATTCCATTGAGAGGTCACCAACTTTCCTCATAACCATAAGGTCACCCCAAACTATTCAGCAACATCAACCAAGTGGGTTTGTTCATAGATGGTGCTACCGTAGCTACCTACTAAACATCCAATAGCCTAGCAATTCTTCATAAGGAAACGAACCCTGGTAATCTGGGTGGTGTACCATGGTCATCGACAATCAGCAAGGTCGCGAAATATCATCGAGTATTTAAGCCATTTAAGCCCAGGGCTTATGTATTTACCAACATGTTAAACCATGTTCCATGTATAGCCCCCCCTATTTGATCACTCTTGGAATCAGTATAGCTATTCAATAATACTGCATTATAATACTCATATGTAACAAGTACATACTTAATCATTTACCATCAATCACAGACAATCACACACTGTGTGGAAGTTTCTTAAAATATGGCACCCGCCGAAAATGCTTCGTTTAGTACTACAAAGGACTAAAAAGTGGATGATAACTGGGGACCCTTATGACTTCAGAAACCACCATATGGTTAATAATCAGCCAGTACTACCCATCATGAACCACTAATAACCACTATCAACTCAACCATTGTTAACCACCACATCTTTGAGAAACCACACCATATAACTATACAGACGTTAATTGTCATGCGTCATGCAGAACAGTTGGTTTAAAGCTTTCAACCTGAAGATCCAACCATGCAAATCATGACATATCTTTGCCCCTTCACCAGTAAGGTAATCACCCATGGTTAATCACCCACCAAATCTTTGCCCCTTCACCAGTGGGGTAGCTTAACCATATATCAAGGGGCAGAGCTTATTCACCCACCATATCCTTCACCACATGGCAGTGGGTCAAAACCCTGTACCCCTATCATTAACCAGGCTGTTTTCCCACCACAGTTTTGTTGGTTATTAACCCCCATTATGGTTGGTTAACCCAGCTCGCCATATCCTTCACCACGGTAGGTCACCGCCCGTGTCGCCTTTGGCTTGGTCCATCTGATCCTCCTTGGACGTGGCCACGTAGCTGGCCGCGCCCGCGGCCAGGGCACGGTCCTGGCGTCCACATGGATGGCGCATGAACTGACAGGGGAGATGAGTGCTTCGGAATTATGGCTCTTAATGGTGTTCAATGGTCCATAACAACAGATTGATTAATTAATTAATTAATTCATGGTTTTGCCATTGATAGTTCAATGGTTCATCTTAATAGCATAATTTTGCAAAACACTATTCACTATGGATGATGTATAACGGATGGTTCTTAGATTTTAATGCGATTGGCATTTCGTTTTTTTGGGACGGGTACTTATTGAATGATACTGACTACTGACCACCAATAATCATGGAACATGATTCATGCTCTAAAACTGCTGAAGAGATGTTTTTTTATGCAAGATGCAGAATGAGATCCCCAGACCACCGGATGAAACGGCCAGGACCATACCGATCAGATATAAAATCCTGGAGATTTGGGGTGTAGGATGGTGGTAGGTGTGACCAGCCTGACCCGTTTCCAACGTCCCGTCCGTCCCGTCCTTCTTGCTCTCGGAACGGCTCAAGGCCGTGACTATGCACCCCATCTGCTTGGCAATCTTGATACCCAAAATGCCCAAGCCACCTGAACAGGTGCCGCCGCTGGGTTTGGTATATCCTTCGTAACCAGTATCAACCATGCTTGTAACGACAATGGATTTATCCTGGTTCAACCATCTTGGCCATTCCTAGTGATTCATGATTTCTATTTCCATTGTCAACAGTTACTATCCACTGTTATCATACCATAAATCTCGAAGTCATGGTGGTACCCGCACTACCACGAAAAAGTAGTGGTGTAACATGGTATAACCTGTGCAACTCTGCAGAACATGTCGTGTTTAACCACCGTGAACCACCACTCACCACCACAAGTTGCACCCTTCACCAGCGACCAGCACGCCACGGTTGCATGAAGAAAAAAATCGTCTTTGCTTAATTAATGGTTGATTTGCGGTTTGTTTGATGTTTAATACTCAATGGTCGTTCAATCTTGCTTAATGGTTGTGCAATGGTTGATTAAATATATAATGCTTCAAAACAACTCAAAATCACTGAGGATTACGAAACATGAGTAACGATCAACCCCCGTCAACCATCATACCATTGACCATTACAAGTCAGTACCATTGATCAATAGCAGCCATATGTATCAATGTCACTTACTCACTGGTCAGTGGTCTGCAAACAATTCATGACAATCTCCAATAGAAGGCCCCAAAGCGGTTCAATTCCCGGACAAACGTCACCTTATCATCAAATTGGTCACTCACACCACTGCAAGGATTCCCCACTGTGGGACGGTTACCTCTGCTAATGGTTCAGAAATGGTTCTTACCTATCTATTATCTATATATCTATTTCTGTATTTGAAACAAACAAAACTGTATGTATTCACCTGCGGGAAAACGTGGCTAGCCAGTGCATGAATCTGGCCAAGCTATGGCCAACCAGAAAAATCGCAGCGCCCATCTATTTCTATCTGCCAGACCGGTGGAGTGGCAAACCCGTCTGCCAACTTGGAATGATTGCTCTGTGTCATGGGCAGCGATGAGGGAACATGTCGTCATGCTGCAGGCTTCAGCCACCCGGCGTGGCTGATGAACCGAGTGAGTGCAGAAAACTCATCATCTTTGGAGCCCTGGTCACAGTTTGGATTCACTGGTTACGAGCTGCCATCAATCGATTGTTAACCGTTGATGACCACTGCTCTAATCAAGGTTCACAGGAAAAACAACATGTTTCATAATAATTATGCATTGATGAAATACCTGCATGCTTGTTAAAGACGACAACAACTACAACAACACCACCACCACCAAAAACAACATCACCACCACCACCACCACCACCACCACCAACAACAACAACAACAACAACAAGAAGAAGGTCAGCTATGTCATGGCTCATGGCTATCCCGTGAAGTCCCGTGATGCTCATGTTCCACGGGTCAGCCCCAGTGCCGCCTAGTCCGGCGATCCCAACTTTCATCCCAGGACCAGCGCCGAAGATAGTCAAAGGGTTGTGCATGGTGGTGCCCGCGCACATAATGGGTCCAGCACACCTGAGTTCTGCCGTTGTTTCATGGCTATGGGAAACATGTCCCTTCTGAACTGTACCCTCGACAGGTGAAAATCCAGCGCTGAACCACGGTCATGGAAGATCCAAAGTCACAAAGATTTCATGTTTCCTAGTGAAGCCTGCTATGAATATCCCATGTAAAAAATGTTCTGATATCCCCCACCAAAAAAAAAAAAACATGTACACAGGAATCTGTGTTGGAAGGTCTATCTACCCTGTTGTCCCGGCACATCTGATACTGACTGGTTGGTAGTTGTGTGCCCACTTGAAGCATTTTATTTTGGTAACCCCCACAATCACGGTAGCAGATGGGTCATTCGCCCGATCATTCAACAATATTCCTTGTTAGTTATACCCTCAGTACTGCTAGCTGGCAATATGCAAGAGCTACAGTAGTTTGTTGCTTTTCAAGTTCGAGGTATAACCCCTAGAAAATATGTGGCTAGATTCCAATATCCTGTGTGCCCTGATTCACAGAAACGGTATGAAACAGTCGCTTCATCTTGTGATTCTTCAACCATCACCATCAACATCCTGTGTGTGCCATGTAGCACCTGGAAAAGTCACCAGCAACAATTGGCTGTGGGTCAGAACCCCGTACCCCTGTTCCCCCCATCATCAGCCTTTGCTTCTCCTTGTTATTGTTGGTAAATCCTTCAGTAGTTGGTTGGTTTACAGTATATTGACCCATAGCCACTTTGGGATGCCAAGTATTGAGGCTGGTAATTATGGCCCAGGCACTCTAAGGGATAGTCCTTGGGAATCTTGACAGCATAGTTCTCGTGAATCCTTGGCCCCACATGTGCCAACAACAGAATCTGAGCAGGCGCGGCCACTTTTCTGACAATGGGGCTTCTGGGTTTTAGTGAGTAATACTCACCAGCAAACAAAATAACAAACAGTAATATGACTCAAATTTGCGTAGTGCAAGTTCTGAATGTCGTCAAACGTATGGATAAAAATTGCATGAACCAAGACCGCCTGAAAAATTGCAGCTTGTGAAACTAAATCAAGCAAAAGAAGACAACGAGTCAAGTTGATGATTTGATGATGCATTAGTTGATGAATTGATGATAGTAAATCAACTATCCATTTGATATCATTACTATGGTTGGTAATAGTGATGGTTGATGATTTGATGATGCATTAGTGGGCCTCTGGTGCAGCGGCTAGGGCTCCTGCTGAGCATGGGCTCAGCAAGGCCTCAAGGGATGGTTATATAAGCATTGATCAAAAGTTGCGAGCCTCCAGCTGCCATGGCTCTCTCGCAAACCAGCCTGGCAATGGAAAATCCACCGTTTATAGTTAGTTTCCCAAGGTTTCCCCAGCCTGGAAGTCAGTGCCCGCCAGCTTTTACAGCTGTTTTGCCTACCTACAAAAAACATGTGCCTTTTCTAGCCCAACAAGGTGAGTGATTACCAGCGGGTGATCATGGCTGATCATTGGCTGTTGTGGTTCACAATTCGTAGATCCATCCGGATTAACAAACCCACGCAAGGTGGGGCCCCCTACTTAGCCAAGTTGGGTTATAACCAGGGTAACCACCAGCAGTGGTAGATGTTTAAATGGCTTATCCACCGACTTATCACTAGGGCTAGGGGGCCCCACCTTGTAAGGACCAGGTTGGCAAAAGTTCCGTTCCAGCCGGAGTTCTTGCATCAACAGTCAAGCAAAGGACAGAAACCTTGCGACTTGGGCCTCTAAACCTGACATACCCTCTGGCAATCTGACGTAGCAACGGATAATGCTCCGTTTCTGAATGCTTCTTTTCCGAACGACCATGTTCATTGCTGTGTTTGATTGCAAACGGATAAGTGATAGAACGCACAGCTCAACTCGTAACTGGTCTAACCAACTTAGCACCCACGGGTTCTTTCCTACTTTCAGCGCTCTTCAGTAACCCCGAAGCAAAGCTCGTCATATTACCTTCTACAAACACTTATTTAGAGAGTATGTTTCAACAATTTGACATCATTAATAGAAAATTCAAATCACATGTACATGATATAGTTGATAGTTTATACAAGTAGTGATCAATAGATATCAACCGATACAATGCTAAAGTACTCAAATATGACATGCACACACACACACACATACCGTTGACTCCCCCATATGATAAACCAATGATTAATGATGGTCGCGGACTAATGGTAATGTTCAATGATGCTTAAGAAACTCAACGACGCAGATCCCGCAACAAAACAACCCGCAACTTCACTGTATTTCACCCCTCTTCACTGGAAAATACGAAACTTCACAACCCGCACATCCTCACATGTTGGAGATGTGGAGATGCAGCACCAAGATTCACACATTTGGAGGAATAGCCACCGATGATGGGCGCTTTCTGTTGCTTCCCGGGCTTGTCCGGGTTCTCGCGCATGGCAGGGTAGGGAGCAGCACGGCCAGACCAGTCTTCGCCGAAGTAGTTCCAAACTACCTGCTGACCAATGCTGGGTCAGGTGCTTCAGGGACATCAATGGTTGCCGTTGATGTGGGGAGTTCTTGGCCCCAAAAAAATGGTTGCTTTACTACTGTAAATGGTTGGTTTATTACTGCAAATGGTTGATATAAAAGATGATTTGGGGGGTACTCCAATTTTTTGAGAAACACCCATGAAATGGTTGAGTACACTTGGTCTGAGATGGTACCAGCATTTCTGAGCCCTGCCGATGTACACAGCAGGGCATCATGTCCTAATGATGGCTAATGCCAAAATAGCCAGCATGAGCCATAGAGAATTGCTCAAGAATGGGCTTATACTCTTGTTTGCAACAAGGCTCGTGAGCCGCAATTCACCGCAGGCTGAACAATTATGGCAACACGATGACTTGCCCTTTGTCAAATTACCAGAGGCGCAACTCAGTCAATGAATGCGTCCACACGTGCTCTTTCTTTCCCAAAGGTGCTTGATGAATATGTGTGTGGGTCAAAATTATGAACCCCAAGCATGATCATTTATAAGGCACATCTATTGTAAACCAATGGTTTTCGGGGTACACAATGGCTTCACCCACAACCATAATATAGTGAAACAAGTGGCTGCAATCAGCTAGGACAAAGTCATGCCAACTGAGGCCGGCCTTGCTGCACTGATTCTCCTCTCCTTTCCGACACCTCTTGCAGTTCCCACAGGAATCCACGATGCAACCCACTCCTCCGCGCGGCTGGACTTAGCATGAGGTGGGCTGGGCTGCCATCCTGGTATCAAAATTGACAACTAGGAACTAGTAAGTCCAAAGTTGACAAAAAGGTTCATGGAGGATACCCCTCAAAAGTCACAAACGTACCCATTGCCATCATCTAAGCTTGGATCCAAGCAACCTGCGTCTTGTGTGAAAAATAATTGAACAGCAAAGCCTGGCACACATTAGCAATGATGATTGCGACTTTGATGATCTTCCCATCCGATAACAGCGACCTAACAAATCATGTTGGTAGTGGCTACATTCCCAATAAGATTGCGATCCCCTAGTAGTGACCAACACATGAACCTCTATCTATAATCCTTGACGTCATGAGTGAACGATGAAGGATTAACCACCAAGAAACACCAATGATCAACCATCAAATCTACTTGCAAACGATCAAAGTCTAGGGTCCATCAAGCAATGCAGCCAGCAGCTACCACCATTTCCCAACATTAAACAACAATCAACCATGAACCAACTATTGAACATCAACTATTTACCAGCAACATTTCAGAATCAACTGTTAAACAATTTGCCATCAAACAATTACTTAACAATCATGAATCAACCCTCAACAAATCATGGATAACCAAGTATGAACCATCGAGTACCATCCAACAAACATCAATAAAACATCGATTCACAGTCAATCAACAATCGCCCACTGTTTATCAACCATCAATCAACTGTTTTTCAACCATCGATTACCACCATTGACCCACAACTAATCAACCATCAGCTACCACTAAAAACCATGCATTAAACATGAATCAACCATCGATCATGAATCAAACAGTTCTAGCTAGGGGTTTTTCAAAATTGGGGTACCCCAAAAATAGTTGGATGATTTGGGGGTACTCTTCCGTCGAGAAACCACCAGCTATGTGCATCCACTTCTTGACCATGATCAACCCTGTGGTTCCACCATCAACGAGGTATCACATACCTGGCTGTGGCTCAAAACCCTGTCCCCCTGGTTCCCCCATCATTAACCATTGTTTTCCCTATGAACTTGTTGGTGATTATGTATCATAATTGGTTGGTCAACTGCTTGACCCAGCTCGCCATATATAGCTGGTGTTTATCCCCTATAGTTGCTAGTTATCATCCCCTACTATTAACCATCATTAAACCAGCTAGTTATTGGTTGGTCAACTGCTTGACCCAGCTGGCCACCAACCCCTGAGTATCTCCGTGATCGCTCCTATGTGATCGCCCACTTGGAACTTGCTGACTCGGGCACCTGGCTACCATCATTAGTTGGACCTCACCAGGACCACCTGACCCGGTGAGGTTCAATCTGGGTGAGTTGATGGCTTCAATAGCGGTCCAACAATAGGCAAACTGGAGGTGAAATGATGATTACCCTCTGTTGATCTAACATAGCAATGGAAAATCCACCAGTTACAGCTGATTTCCCAGGGTTTCCCGAGAAAAATATGATTTTCCATTGCTATGTTAGATCACCGGAGTGTATATTCAATGTTTGAGAATGGCTGAGCGCGACCTTGCAGGGTCAGTGGAGAATCTAACGCCAACTGATGAGCCACATTTGAATGAGATATCAAGAGTGCAGCTAGCAAGTACTGGAATACTGTATCCCTGTTGGAGTAAAAACACATATCTACGGTATAGATATATGTCCATCAACCCAACAGCAAAGGGTCTTGCTGATGCTCAGTTGCTGAAGACCCTTTGCTGGTCAGCGACTGTTGTTGCGCGTCAGAGTTATTGCAGCTTAACAAATTGCTGATTTCCTCTACAGTGACGATTGCTGGAAGAAACTGGTTACTGATCATGCGGATGAAGAATCAACAATAACCAAGTGTAACCTGCAAAACGTGCCAAGAATTGCCAGAGTCATTACAAACATCCCACTTATTTCTGGTTGCTGAAAAAACACACAGAATTGAAACTGCCTACCGATTGATGAAATATGATCATAGCAAGTTGCTGGCAGTCACCTGCTCACCATGTCGATTTCCGTTGTGAGCGCATCATGAACCGTGATAGAGTCAATTAAGGAGTGTGCCGGGGATCTGGCCTGGTATTTCGCGGTCAGCCGGCCGGCCGGCCGGGTTCTCCGTCAGC